>CM040440.1:22353531-22953531 GCA_022749755.1 Azadirachta indica
CTCCATTTCTCGAAACAAATAGATTTACGACAAACAATTCCTGTACAATCCGTTTGTCCATACATGCATATAGTTATATAATATCAACTAATCTAAGAATCCATACAAACACCTCCACAGGAAGCCAATCCGATTCCAAAATGAAGTCGACAAGATATTGGAAAATATAAACATCTCCTCACTCCAAAGAAAAGCACCTACTCTTTACTACAAATGTCTGCTAAGATAACTATTCTACGTCCATTTTCATTTCATTTCCTTAAAATTTAATTGAATGCATATTAATACATTTTAATTTTGATTTCCTTAAAATATCAACAGTAAGATATACAGAGAGTGCATTTTTGAAATTACATAAAAAGAGGGAGAATTGGTAAAATAAGAGTACCAGCAGCGCCAGTGACGAGAACTCTAACCGGGCTTTTCGCCATTGCTGCAAATTAAGAATGATTTAAGAGAAGTAAGACTTTTTGAGAAGAGGGACGGACTGAAGAAAACAAAAGGCTGGTCTTGTGATATATACAGAAATGAGATGAGTTTAAGAGATAAGGAAACGGGATCCAAAAATGGAGATAATCGAGGATAAAGATAAGGATTATGATGTTAACGATGATGAGACTGCAACTTTTACAGTTGAAAGAAAGTGTCAGCCATGAAATGGGAGCAAATTCGTTTTGTTTTGTTTTCATATGATCCCCATGATTGCTCTTCCTTATTGACTGTTTGGCTCTTCAATATTTACAATTTAAATTTTTTCTTCGCAGGATAAAAAAAAAAAAAAAAGAAGGGCCTATGTTTGATTTCTTCCCCGTTGTGCCATTGCCCGTGTTTCTTTTTATCAAACCCGCTCTCGGCCCAACTAGATGTTCACATAAGCCTAATACCAATATTTGATGGGCCTATGGCCCATGGTCCAGCCGACCCACTTGTAATGGACTTCGGATATTAATAGCAGTAGCAACCGATGCACGTCCCCAGTACTTTACCAAACATGGTGTTCCAGTGTGTATAGGAATGTAGGCCTTTCTGGAGTCGGGTGACAAAAACTTAATAGCATTAATTGAAAATAATATATTATTTTTTAAGTGCCCTCTTTTAGATTTTTTTTAAAAAAATCTACCAATTTTTTAAATGCTTCAATATCTAATTAAAGAATTTTAATTTTTATATTAAAAAAATGAATTCCTTCCACGCTGCCAACGATTTGACAGCCAAGTAGTTGGTCACTCCGATAAGTTTATAAATTATTATCTTTTTTGGAATTACATTTTTTTTATTTTTAAATACAAATACATAATTTTGTTAATATAAATTTCGAAATTAAAAACTCGGTATTTTCTACCCACTCATTCAAACCGGCACAACCATTAGGCCAAACCCGGTTTAAGAAGATGTGATAATAACAGCGCGGCGCTTGCAAAACTGCGTACCTGATGCTCCCGAGCACGAAGAGAGGAAAATGCAGAGCTTCAAGATTTCAGTTATAAGGCGATTTGGTAACAGATTACGAGCTCTTACTCAATACCGGAATGTCTCTTCTCTTCCAGAAAATGTCATTAACGATGATCCTGAGAGTCAAGTACGTGAACTTATAACTGTTTGTTCTTTAATCTAATTTTATTATTCAATTGATTTGATTTTTCTTTTTTCTTTTTTTTTTTTTCGCACAGGTTTTAGTTGAAGGTAAAGCTAGTTCTCGTATGGCGATTCTCAATAGACCGTCTGTTCTTAATGCTCTCAACACTAATATTGTATGTTCTTTCTCTCCCGCCCTTTTTATTCTTTGATTTTGTTATATATACACTGCTCGGTAACGGCGTTTTCTTCATAAATTTGATGTCTAATTTTACAGAATTTATGCTTTGAATTTTATTATCCCTGTCTCTGTTGTTTTCGATGTGCCCGATGTTCAATTTCACGTTGCGCTTCCTTTTTTTTTCTTTTTTCTTGGTAAATTCAGGCGGGTAGACTGAATAAACTATATAAATCTTGGGAAAATGATCCTGATATTGGTTTCGTGAGTATGAAGGTAATTGTTCTTTAATTTACTTGATGATGAGATACAAATTTTTCATGTGTATTGTTGAGCGTTACTGGTGTTTTTTGTTGATTAATTGCCAACAAATGACCTACAAATTATTTTGAATTTTTGAAGGGCAGTGGTAGGGCGTTTTGTGCTGGTGGAGATATTGTTACGCTCTATCATTTGATAAACCAAGGTAAGTGCCAGCTTTTGCTAGTACGTGGCCTGTGCATGAAATAGTCAATAATTATTTTATTGCAGAGTCAATTTTTCTGAGTTCATTTTACTGCATAATGGTTCCAGTCAGCAGTCCAATATTATTATTTGTCTTCATTGTACAACATGTTTTTACGATTATGATATACCTGCTTGGGTATATATCTTTAGTGTATTTTCTTGAGTTGATGCATGATTTTGGATAATCTTTTAACTGTTGATTCTTTCTATGCAGGGAAGCTTGAAGACTGCAAGAACTTCTTTAGGACACTTTATGGTTTCATATACCTACTTGGCACATATTTGAAGCCACATGTGAGTATTTATTATTTTTGAAGTATTAACAGTTAATTTTTTTCCACGTGTTGAGTTGGTTTCTTTACTTTGCCATCTATCTATTTTATTGAATGGCTTTTATACGGTCAGTGTGCAAATTTTACCTCAAGATCCTTGAATGCGGATACTTTGTTATAATATTGTTAATGTAGTCATGGTTATATAACAAAGTTGTGTTGTGAGAGCACTCGTCTTTTGTGCATATGGTCCCAAGCTTGGGAAGAGGTCAACAGTTGCAATACTTAGGAAACAAGAATCCTTCAACTTAATCTTATTGATTACAAATTGTTGAATTTATAAAATATGGATTCAGTTATGTCAAGTCGAGATTTCCTAGTACTGAGGTCTTAATTTTCTTTTATATAAATTTCACTTGAACTTTGTGTTTAGTATATTTCTACTCATGCAAGCTATGGTCTACTTCTAAAATTCTTCCTTATTGGTAGGTCAGTGTCCTCCGAAGTTAATCTGCCATCTCTTATATTTGTCACTTATGTTTTGAGGATGGGACAATCAATAACCTCCTTGTAGGTGGCTCTTTTGAATGGAATTACTATGGGCGGTGGGGCTGGAGTTTCCATACCCGGGACATTTCGGGTTGCCACTGGTAGAACTGTATGTAATTGGATATATCTCTATTATTCTTTCCGTTGGCTATTTGAATTTTTAACCTCATGCTTAGCAATGTCAAGTGAAAATTTGTCTTCACATGCAGGTTTTTGCCACCCCAGAAACTCAAATTGGTTTCCATCCAGATGCTGGTGCATCCTTCTACCTCTCACATCTTACTGGTCACTTAGGTGTGGTTGATGCATATGGATTCTGTGTTATGCATTTTTATACTGTTTTTTATGATGGAAATTAATACGTGGGAAAAAGTTGTTTTTGGTTGGTTTCATTATAAGATATCACTAAAGTTTGTTATATATGCCATTGTGATCCTGGTTAATATAGAAATCTAGGATAAGGGCAATACGTTATTACACGTCCATGATTCCTTATGTTAAGTACCTTACCGCCATCTTTTTCTTCCCTCTTTCTCCCTTCCTTTAATTCTTTTCTCTGAGATGTATTCTTGTTTGCAGGTGAGTACTTAGGGCTGACAGGAGGAAAACTCAATGGGGAAGAAATGATAGCTTGTGGCCTGGCTACCCACTATTCACTCAGCGAAGTGAGTTTCTGTTGGATCCCTACTTTTCTTCCATTCTACTACCTGGTAATAACTGACATATATATTGCTTTTCAACAGAGACTTCCATTAATTGCAGACGAGCTTGGGAAATTGGTCACTGATGATCCTTCTGTTGTTGAAGCTTGTTTAGAAAAGTATACTGACATTGTCTATCCTGAGAAAACGAGTGTAATTCACAGGTTTTTCTGTTCACGTGGAACCTCTTTTGGGAGTTTTAAATTTTCTGACTGTTTAGGAAAGAAGCAATTTGTTTTTGTTCTAATATCCTTTAACTGCAAACACATTGGAGGATCTAATTTTTATCAGGTGTCTAATTCTGGTCTTCGTTGTCTCATTTGGTCAGGATTGAAATAGTTGACAAATGTTTTAGTCTTGACACAGTCGAAGAAATTATCGATTCCTTGGTAAGCATCTTTATCTTAGTCTATTTTTTCTTAGGTTAGAGCCATAGACCCTGTTATATATCTTAGTAGATTGGATACACTTGCTTCAGAATATGAGGAGATTATGATGTTTATTTGATTCACAAAACAGAATATTAGCTTACATTAATTATCTGTATATTTTTGTAAACATTGCTTGTAAGAAAGCATACGCCTAAAGCAACATCAAACTGGCAAATGGAAAGATTTTAACTATTCATAGGTGCTACGATAGGATGAAAACCCATGTTAACTCATTTTATAATTTATGCATTGCCCTCTCTGCCGAGATAATGCAGATGCTCCAACGCGAAAAGGAAAATAAAATTTGAAAAAGAGAGTGCTTGATTATGGTGCAAGCTATTTTCCCCAAATATAAAAATGATATTGCATGAAGTTACACTCCGTTATGTAACATAATAATATTTCTCAGGAAGGTGAGGCATCTAGAATAAATGATCCATGGTGCACTTCGACTCTAAGACTGCTTAAGGAAGCCTCACCATTAAGCTTGAAGGTTTCATTGAAATCAGTGAGTCCCTCACTCTTTCCACTTGGCTGTTCCTCCCCCTCAATAATATATATTATTTTTTGGTTGAATGACTTTACAAAAGCCTTGCGCTGTAACCTGACAAAATGTTATCGACTGTTCTAGATACGAGAAGGTAGATATCAGACTTTTGATCAGTGCTTGGTACGTGAGTACCGAATGTCACTACAAGGAATATCCGGGCAAATATCCAGTGATTTTTATGAGGTATCAAAGTTTCTTATTTTAAAATTTTGGAAAAGCATTTAGAATCATTTTGTACTGATATTGTTTACGTGATTCCTTGGCAGGGGGTTCGTGCACGAGTGGTGGACAAGGACCTTGCCCCAAAGGTACCATTTAATATTTCCTGCTCACTGGAGATGGGTTTTGATACTGGAAAGCAGGCATTTGATAATCTAAATAAAATTAAATTTGAAGCAAGTGTGACATGATTACTAGAATATTTGGTAACTGCAGCATTGATAGCGTTTAATGTGGTTGTGATGGTTATCTAATACGCAGTGGAATCCACCAAGTTTGGAACAAGTGTCAGATGACATGGTGGATCGTTATTTTGCCTCACTCAGTGAATCGGAGCCTGATCTGGAACTGCCCACGAAAGTGCGAGAAGCATTTAACTAGTTGAAAATTTCATCATGCCTCGTAAATGCTCCTAAAGGCTGAAGAGTGGATTGGTGCTGATGTTGAATTGAAGCTTCGTTGAGGAAAGATGTTTTGTCTGGACGGTGCACGGACGGCTAACAATCTGGAAGATCAATTGTTGTCTCATTGTTAAAAACTTCATTCTTAACTGTTCATGTGATGGGAAAAACTTCAATAATTTCTAAGATAAGCTGAAAGAGATTCATTCCTTCGGTTTCTTTTTTCTTTTACGGAGAAGACAATTTAACATTGATTCCAGCGTAACAAACTTTACTTCACTCAACAGTGCCGATTTATTATTATACTTTTCCTTTATGAGGACTGGCCCGGGGTCCTCTATATTCCAGTCAGACAAATCCTGTGGCTTTTTGTGGCTCTCTGTTTCTTCTTGTGTGCGCATGGTATAATGAATTAGTGTTATTGACGGATCGATGTCATATGAATGCAGATTGAACTACTTAATGATGTCATATGATAATTGATCTGTTTAAACTCTTAGAACAATCAGTCGATCAAAACTGAGTACTAATCTTGCTCCGAGTCTGCTTGTGTACAAAATACTTGTTCTTAAATACAAAGTGCTTTACTGTGGTTTTGCTGTCGGACTTGATTGTTAAAAAAGTAGAAATGTAACTACAGAACATGCTCGTCCATACTTGATTCCCTCTAAATAGTGTTTATCGTATTTTTCAAAACTGCTTTTACCCCTTTGAGGATCAAACTTATGGCCTAAAAAGAAAATTTAATAATCGGCAATAATGAATACACAAAGAATATAGAGGCAGTAAGTTGCAGCCACAAACTCTATTCAGCTCCCTTGCTGGCCTTGTAAGCGTTAACCAATTGCATCTGCACGTCCTGGGAAACCGATAAATGTTCTTTGTATTCCATAGTGAATTCCCCTTTCCCCTGCACGCAAGAGATTCAGAAATATACAAATCATGCATCATAAACTAAGACTTGAGTAACAAAACATTTGCACAAATATTTTCCACATACTTGTGTCATTGAACGGAGTGATGTTGAATATCCGAACATATTGTTCAAAGGGACCTGAAAAGACCAAGAATATAATCTTAACCCATGTCCACAATACAGGATAATAACCTTAAAACCTTGTTATGATACCAAGTCGCAACAATGAAATCACACATTCAAAAATTCTGAATCACAAGATCCATAAAATTTTGGATACGAGTCAGAAAGTAGCAGCCAATTGCAGAAAATGTTATGAAATTAGCACAGTAGAGTTATGCTGTACCAATTAGCTTTACTTCATTCAAACCCAAAAAGCAAGAAAATAGAAAGGAGCTTACGTGGGCAGTGATTACAGAGTCATCTCCCTCTTGGTCATTTCCAACAATCACACCTTTCCTCCTACAAAATGCGATAATGTGCACATAATTCAGATACAAAGTTTGATAAAGACCCTCTGATAATATTCAATACAAAATGTAGATAAGAAAACTCACTTGTTAATATCACCAGCAACACTGCCCTGAAATTCTGTCGGTACCTTCAATTCAACCAGCATAACAGGTTCCAAAATCACAGGTCTTGCAGCTGCATAACACTGTTTCATTTATAAGAAAAATGAAATTCTAGTAGTTAGATGAGAAGACAAAAGTATCATGAGAAAGGAAACTAAAGCTCCAAGACAAAAGACATGAGCTAGCATCAACTCTACAATAAATTTCGGCAAAAGCAGGGTGACTAGAACGACCTGTCTAAAAGCATATATTGCAGCTAACTTAAATGCAAGTTCACTAGAATCCACAGCATGGGATGCACCATCAGTTAAGACAACACGGAGATTTTCTACTGGATGTCCAATTAAGGAACCCCTGTACACATAAATGCAAACAGAGCATATCAGGGAAATATTGTATGTTTGAAAGAAGAATCCAACACCAAGATCAAAACCCCATAGACTAATATAACCCACAATACTAAATCCAGATACAATATGAGTCCATATTGAACCACCAAGTAATGGAAGCTCAAAAAATCAGAAGAAAAAGAAAGAAAAGAAAACTCACGAATTGGCAGCTTCTCTAAATCCCTTCTCAATCGCTGGGATAAAATTGGATGGTATAGCTTGTCCCACAAGCAAGTTTTCAAATTCAAACTTAGTTGTTGATCCTGCTGGAAGTGGCTCAATATACCTACCAACAGAAGAAAACACTGAGATAAAAAGTACAAGCAGAATGAAGCTGCCACCCGTCATAAGTAGCCAATCTAGCTAATAGAAGACCAAATTTTCAGGTTCAACTCTTCGTGAAGATGATATGCACACAAATCAAATAACATAGGTATTGCATGATAAATGAAATTAGTTATTAATAAATGCAGTTCCTATTTCATCATGAGAAAAAACCATATAGTCAATTGAGTGCATTCATAAAATCCTCAAGTATCAATATCAAGCCAAATTAGGGCATCAATCCAACTTCATTAAGGCACTTACTTCAGTTTGACAGAACAATCTCAAATTGAACACTATACAATTATATCAAATGCCTATCATTACCAATGCAGTAGCATAGAATGTCAAAGACAACACCTTAGAAAATAAATGTGAGGATGGAGGATGTGATGTAAGAGAGCTGGTTAAGAGACCATAGCTAACCAAAATTATGGTGAGACACCCAAGAAAAGGATGAGGTCTCCAATTTCCAGATAAAATTATGGTGCATATTCTATTCTTACCCACAAACTCTTCCATATTGACCTTGTCCCCCGGATTGTTTCTTATGCAAATAATCAAATTCAGCTCGTTGGGTAACAGTTTCTCTGAAGTTTACACGAGGCTTCCCAACAGTTGCCTCAACCTGTTTGAAAAAGAATTAAACTTCAGTAAGTTGAATATTTTCAACCAGCTATGGCATGAGGAACCCTTGTATTTATATCTAAACAAATAAAAATGGGTATAGAACCTTATACTCTCGCCGGATGCGTTCAACATATATGTCCAAGTGCAGCTCTCCCATACCAGAAATAATGGTCTGCCCATAAAAGCATTAATTGTCATGTAATGAACAATACATTTTAGAGAAATGAGAAACCAAGTTTACAAATCAGACCTGTCCACTTTCAGCATCCAAGCCAACACGAAAGGTAGGATCCTCCTTTTGAAAACGATTCAATGCTTTCGAGAACTATTAAATATTAAAAACACGATGATTGATATTCCTTTGATGCTGAAGACAGAAGAAATAAATATAAACAGAAGCTACTTACTTGTCCTCCAGAATCTTTTGAAACTGGTTGCACAGCTAGTGACATTACCGGTTCAGGAACATTCATAGAAGTCATGGTGTATTTAACAGACCCATCAGTAAATGTATCTCCTGAAAACAAGAGAAAACACATGTTAAGGATGTGCAACACACGGAAAAGACGTGTTAGAAACCCTCTTCCCAAGTTCTGGTATTTCAAACACTGGTCTTATCCCGAGTATGGAATTTCAAACCCTTCTTAACAGATCTTATCAGAGTTCATTTTTAGAAACATCTTGCTCCCCTCAAAGCCTTACCCTATATAAGGAAATCAACATAGACAAGGTGAAATTTTATGATTCAGCTTGTTTATGCAAAAGAGAAGATTAGGACCTGATGCACAATCTACACCAAAGACAGCAACTATTTGACCAGCATGGGCCTCCTGTATGTCCTATAAACAGAAACAATAAACAAAGAAGAAGCAACATTTAAGCAATTTTTTCAGATTTATATAAAGTTTAGAAACCAATCAACTCATCAATACTAAGATGAATGCCAAGTAAAACTAACCTCCATCTCATCAGAATGCATCCGCACCAAACGAGGAACCTATGCCAGAACAATATTAGAGTGCTTCACTTGTATACAAATGGCAAATGTTCCAACAGAGATGGACCAAAATTTCATACACCTCATAATCAAACAACCAATTTTATTAATATAATTTCTAACGCTACCGAATATGAAGTTCACAGGGCTTAGTGACCTTGAATGGCACAGTCAAACTATAATAGTAAATGTGAACAATAGATTCTGCCATAAAATATGACATATTCCTTTTTACCATAAATGGTTTAGAACATTGGATCATATACAGACATTAGATGAAATTTTTATGAGGCAACAAATTAACAGTAATTTTGTGTGATTTCGGCAGTAACCCTTGCCCACTTTTGCTTTCTTTAAACTGGCAAAACAAGAGCAAGAATAATTTGATAGCACAATATTTGGCCCATAGGATACAGAAATACAAATTACAACTTCAATGCAATGCAATCATGCGTTAAAATAAAGTCTTAAACTCACCTTAATCTTCTTGCCTGTGTTTATGTTAATTATGAAATCACCCTTCCGAATCACACCCTCATATATTCTTCATCCATCAACAAAAATTTGCTGTTAGCATAAGACTCCTCTTGAAAGTGGAATACTACTGAGACAGATAATTGATGCAATTTTCTCTCTCTCTTTTTTTGAAGTAGATAATTGATGCAAAATTAATACTACCAACATAGGTATTAAAAACAAATGACTTCTTAATTCATAGCCATACCTTAGATATGTCAACTGACCAAAGCGTCCTTCCTCCAATTTAAAAGCCAACGCAACAAGCGGTCCATCTGGATTTCCAGCTAACATGACCTACAAGAGAATAAGAAAACTTATTTCCGGTCAATTCATTTACACAAAAATTGGAAAAAAAGATAGGATAAAATTTTCAGTCAAATAATTTACCTTCTCTTCACTCTTCATTTGGTCTAGAGAATAGTTACTAACTTCAGTCGGACAAGGTAAATAACTAAGTACGCCATTTAGAAGTGGTTGCACTCCCTGTCATAAGAAAAACGAAGAATAAGAGTAAGAATCAGCATTCACATATTCAACAAAAGAAATTTACATTGTCTAGTTTTCTGCAAGAAAAAAGGTATAACCTCAATTATCATAATTTATTTTAAAAACAAGATGGTAGAAAAGCCAAAAAAAAAAAAAATTCATCATACCTTGTTTTTGAATGCACTACCCATGAACACAGGTATAAATTTCCTTGCTACAGTGGCTCTGCGAATTGCTTCCTACCCAAAAGGAAAAACAAATATCTAAATTCCAGTAGAAAAATATAACATGTGAGCATAAACAAAATTTATTTTGAGAACAAAGAAAAATTAGAAAGTAGCTCCATCTGAAATTGAAAAACAAGCATGCATAGAATGATATTGAAATTTTTGGGAGGATATTTGATTGCATTATACTCCCAAATAGAAAACTTGTATAGAAACTGGAATTAAAGGGTCTAAGTCAGAAAACTAATAGCCTGAGGGGGGACACTGAGTCTCGTATTGAGGCTATAAGCCGAGATTCACAGTAAATCTTTTTGGAAAGCATGATATTTCCAACACACCTCAAGATCAACAGGTGATATAGGCTCGTCACTGAGAAATGCATCAGCAAGTTTATCATCAACTTCAGAAACCGTTTCAATTAGTTCACGCCTCTTTTCCGCAGCTAAGGCTTCCATATCAGCTGGTATTTCTGCAGCAACAACATTTTCACTGCAATAGGCAAATAATAATAAGTGTGCAAGGAAACATATGCCAGATAATCTAAACTCCGAAGAAAGTAAGCAAATCACACAGCTTTAGAAACAGACCCATTGGAACCATGGAAATAATAAGCTTTTGACTGCACGAGGTCAACAAGGCCCTCAAAATCATCTTCCAATCCTATTGGAACTTGCACAGCAGCACAGTGGTGTCGGAGCTTAGACCTTGCCTACGAGAGAGCTCATCAAATCAGCTAATATTGACCTTGGGTCTATAAGTGCAAGTAACGTTAATAAAAGCTCAATTCAGATGATAGATAGGCTTATTTCCCAACTCATATTAAGATAATTTGACAACCACACAACCACTTTTGTCTAGTCGATAATTCTCTTATCTGCTTCCTTTAATGCATTTCAAAACTTTCATCAATTTTAAATGCTTTAAAAGAGGTATAGCAATTTTCAAACGTACCTGGCCCAGAACTTTCCACGGATCTGCTCCCATTCTATCAAGTTTATTAATAAAAGCAAGTCTTGGGACCTCATATCTCCTCATTTGCCGATCAACAGTAATAGACTGACTTTGGACACCGCCGACACTGCAAAGGACAAGAATGGCGCCATCGAGAACTCGCAAAGCCCTCTCAACTTCAATGGTGAAATCAACGTGTCCAGGCGTGTCAATTATATTAATCTGCAATATAACATCAATAAAATTATGGGAAGTCAACGCCTTCTACTTTTATTTCATTTTCATTTGCATAACTAATCATTTTTGGAAAAAAAAAGGGGGAAATTTTTTAAGTTTAATATTTCATAAGAAGTAAATGAATTATACCTGATAACCATTCCAAGTACAGTACGTAGCGGCCGACTGAATGGTGATACCTTTCTCTCGCTCCAAATCCATGGAATCCATCTTGGCACCAACGCCATCTCGGCCTCGAACCTCGTGAATCTCGTGAATCCGTCCGGTATAATAAAGAATTCGCTCTGTCAGTGTGGTCTTTCCGGAATCGATGTGAGCTGAGATTCCGATATTACGGAGCCGCTGCATCGATTCCTTCCACCATGGCTCCTTCTCTTCCTTCGCACGTGCGAGGTTTCCTCCCGCCGAAAATTGCCGCAAATGGAAGTTTCCCCGAAGGAGGGCGGTGGTTGGAGATGGTGATGAGGACGGTGTAGTTTTGGAAGAGGAGAAGAGAGTGTAGAGGAGGCGTGGCGCGGGTGATCGCGGGAATCGAGCCATGTTGGTCAGGATTTGGGATTTTGTGTGCGTAAAACCCTAAACCCAAAGTTGTGAGGGTTTTGGGTTGAAGGATGGTTTCCAAGAAAGAGTAAGAAAATGGCACGGGTTAGGAGCAGTGAGCAATTACTGTTGATGTTTTAGGCGGTTTGTTGAGGGACCAGAAGCTCGACCCATTGTAAAACGGGTCGGCTATTGATTTAATGACCAGTTCTTTTTGTTTTTTTTTTTTAATATTTTCCGGCTTCTTGAAGATTATATGCGCGGTAACCAACTAGCTGTGTTACTGTTTAAATGTATGGTAATAAATTAGCTTTACAAGTGATTAAATTGACAACCCAACTCTTTTTTGGCATGATGAGGGGGGTGGGGTGGTGGGGTGGTGTGTGGGAACCATTCTGCCGCAGATTAGCTAGGCAATATTCCGAAAGCCATATCGAAAAGTCCTCGTAGTTCCAGTAATATTGAAGAGATTGCAATTAAAGCTGAGGTGGGTTGTCTAAGCTGCGGCTTAAATTGGTTGAAGATGCAAATATGATGAACATAATCTTGCTGATGGCATAACAAGCAAAGTTTTGGCCAATATAAAAGTTCTTTCATTACCGGCTATCCAAAGTTTCTGCATAAGCTGGTTCAATTAGGATACCACAAAAGTGATTAATAAAAGAATAACTCCTCGTTATGAATTTTGTATATGGGCATCATAAAAATCTACACAGGCTGAATCTCCTTATTGGTGTTTTCATTGCTTGCGGCAGAAGATTCAGATGGAGCAGACTCTTTGTTCTCGCTGGAATTCATTGCTTGAACCGGCGGAGGATTGACGACGGTCATTGCCGTTGAGGCATTGTCAGTTAGATGGTTCTTCATCTCCCTGTGCTCTTGACACAAAGCACACCAATGCAAGCAACAATGCACCAGACACGGATCACATGGTGCGTTCTGCAAAGAAGCAGCACAAGAAGTCGGCAAACAGTACACAAAAGTATGGACTGAAAAACATCTAATAATTCTTGCAATTTTCCGGCCTATGTCTTTTACTGCTTGTGATAGGTTATCTATTGATGGTACATGCCCAGAATTTCCTGGCAACCAGCAAGTATGAGAATATAAACTAGAAAGACCCAATTCTCAGATTCTCATGGTCCGTCATGAGACTGATCAATAAACAAAATAGACCTTTTAAGTTCAGAAGAAATTGACTGAAGAAAGATAGAAGGATATAAACAAGGGAGAACGAAATAAAGGATGGCAGAGAAAGGACAATAGATGACAAATATCTAAACGTAATGTCCAGGGCTGAGTTCAAATGCAATTCAACCAACAACCCAGCCTTTTAACGATATGCCAGAAACATTAAATTCCCTAATACAACAAAAATTATGATACTAGAAAGTGCACAGCATAAAAAGTTGGACAAGACAATATATGCATATTTAAGCACTTACTCCTGTTCCTACTTGGAAATTACTGTTATTTTAGTATTAAACCACAAGTATCAAGAAACATGAAAGATAAAAGCACCTTGAGATGATATTTCTTCTGCAATGACTGTCGAAACAGGCCGGTGTAGATGCCGCACATCCACCAAGCAAAAAACAGGCCCTCACATATGAGAAATGAAGTCTTGGGGTCAATTCCATGGAACAGCGCAGTGGCTGCTGCAAGTGCTATTCCACCTTCAATACACATGCCATGACAAACACATGCATTTGTCCAAGTAATATCGTCTCTCAATGTTTCAATATTCCGGCCAAACAGCACGCATGGGCAAACGAGTCCTGTCCAGCCTGAAAGAATTAAACATCATCAACTGCCATAGAAAAGGTCACAGGCGCCCTACTAGGGGCAGTTAAGAGTAGAAAATTGTCATCGCAATTCACATGCAATCACTATTCACCAGTAAACCAGATTATTCTAATGTAGCGTTATAACTCCAATAGCAAATTCAATCAATCACATTCAGCATCTGAGATTCTTACAACTCTCAGTATCTTCAAAACATCCACAAATGCCAGTCGTCCAATCTTCATCAGCAGGAGGCTCATAGCTATCAGGTAGCGGTTGCCCACATTCACAGCATCTATGAACAATTAACTGCACAGAGGTAACCAAAATCAGCAACGAGAATTTAGACCTCCAGAAAAATGGACCTGATAAACCAAAATACTCCGAGCCAGGAAATTTAAAATTCTGCTTTGACTCTAAAACTGCAGATGATCTTGTTAAATTCTAATCAGAAAACCTTCCTTTTTTGGCTACTCTCTAATTAATCACAGTATCTTCATGTTCAGGAATTAAACAAATAATTAAAGGGATTAAATCTCTCTCTATTCCATCTCCATTCCTACTTATCTCTCATTTCATATACACTACAATTTACAGCTACTATCTTCGAATTCTAACAGAAAAAAAAAAAGAAAAAGAAAAAAAGAAACAACCTTTTTAAACTTAAATCCACATAATAAACAAGAAACCTATATGAAAAAGACACACACAAATACATGTAACATTCAAAAGAAATGATAAATGGAGGAGCAAATAATTTAAAATATCATCCATCATAGGGAAACAAATAATTTGAAATATCATCCATCACGTACTACGAAATAAAAAAGACACCACGTCACAGGCAAACCAATCCAAAGATTTACTTAGCGTTATAACTCATATAATTTTCACTCACGTGGTCTCCGCAACCAGACAGGAATACGAAAATCCGGTAGAAAAACAAGGATGATTCTTAAACAAATAACAAGAAACTGAGAACAAAGAAAAACAAATAAGAAAATACTAATATATAAAAGATTTACAAAAGCAAAGGAAAACCTGAGGAACTTCAATGGGTTGATTGAGTTCTCCAGGGGTGATATCCTCTTCAACTGGCGCTTGATCTCTTGTCAATCTCACGTACCGCCTTTGTCCTTCGGCCATCTGAACTAAAACACCGGAATTTTAGAAATGTAAGAATGAAGATCGAATGTATGGGAAAAGCACTCGCTTCAAATCAGAAGAATGTATTATGAGAAGATCAACTTTCTCCCCGTATTTGCAGCAACTGTTAACGTTTAACGCATTTGAAGCCCGCCTTCTGTTTAATGCAGCGCTTTATAACTAAAATGCATTTCACATTGACCAATTAATTTCATCGTGACGTCGTCGTTTTAATAACTTAGGGCGCATTTCAAAATAGTTACGTCGAAGGTTTTTGTTAGGTGTTATTTTGGGAAAATATCTCATATTACTTGTTCAGTCCCCATCTCTCAATAACCACCGCATTTTTTAAATTAGTATTAATTAGTAAATGCTAACTTATATTAAAATAACACTAATTTGATATAAAATTTTACATTCACTTTTAATCCGTATTAAATATGCAGTAAATTCACATTTAAAAAATACATACACCTGAAAATGCTTACATAGGAAAATTAAATCGAACTTTATCTTATTATGAAATTGAAGAAACTCTCTTGCTACGACAAAAAAAATTTTCATTTTTTTCAAGATTATTTATACAAATTAAACAACAAAAGGTGAGAAATAATCAAATAACGCATATTAATTTTTCGTGATTATCTGATATCAAAAGAGAGTGTTGACATGCACTAATATCATTGGCCATAATAAAAGATAGAGCTCTGAAGTTAGAAAAATTACGGCTTCGTCGCCAATTCTCCGTCTCTTATCTCTTGTAACAGAAAGCACCAAGAAAAAAATCAGACATGGGAGGGGGAGCGATGAACATAGATCTTCCAATGATTCAGTTCTGTACTTCCTCCTCAAAATTTTCCTCACCTTCAACTTCTAATCTCAATTTCCCAGTTTCAGCAAATCACACTGCAACTCTCAAACAGTCTTGTACTGCTTCTTCTTGCTCGTGCCACAGCGATTCTTGTAAAAAACTAGACTGTGTAGATAAAACAGAAGGTAAAAGAGCTAGTGGGTCGTTAGATAATTCTGTTTTTGGGTCTGTTCCATCGAATTCTGAAGTGGAAAATGCTGTAGCCGCTCTTCAGAGGTTAGTGTTTTTGTTTCTATTTGTATCGGAGATGATGAAATTTTTTTGAAAGGTCTTAAGCGTTGTGATGATTATTAAGTACAGTACATGGTCTGCAGAGGGCTAGCCCATTTTCCGTTTTAGTTTAAAGTCCATCGAAAATAATTTTATAGTTCTGATAAAATTGCCAGTTTAACCAGCTTTGTGCGCGGGATTTCTGCTGGACCAGAATTTAAATGGCTCCAACCGTTGTTGGGCCGCCGTGATCCAAGAATATTACTAGCTCAAGGTTATGGAGGAAGAGTTTATGATACTATTCGTATGTTGCAGACAGACCCATCTCTGAAGGTTTTTTTTTTTTTTTCTCAACATTTAAAATCTGCATTTGTAAAACCATTCCTGTTTGATTTTAATTCAGCAGCAATTGATACTACAACTTGTAGCTAACTTGTGTCCATTGAACACGGTTTTAAGAGATTGGTAGTTTCACTGTCATCTGATAAAGCTGTTTGGGATGCGGTCGCGAACAATGAGTTGGTAAGGCAGCTCCGAGAATCGCCCTATCCAGGTACTGTTTTGCATCCTTCTCGAAGCATTTTAATGGCTGCATGCGAACGTCTTTCTAAGTGATTTCATATTGATCTTTGCAGCTGAAAACGGAAGGCGTCAGAGCTCTGCTGAAGAACCAAACTTGGTTGCAGAAATCTTGAGGTGGATTTTAGACATTACAAAAGCAAAACTTACTGAACTTATCGAGAAATTCCAAGCGCTTGTGGACGAAATTTTCAAACCTCTCGAAAAGGAAAAACCAAACCCAGAAGAAGAAGACGGAGGCGATGTGGAAGAAAAAGTTAGATCGTCCCTTATCCTCTCCGTTGTGATTCTCTTGATTGTGGTTCTGGCTCGGGTCCATAGGGCTGTTTAATCGTTGATTATTAGAACAAAAATTGTATGTATCTCAGTGACATATATCTCAACCAGGCAACTGCGATGGCTAGTTTCTTCATACTATAAGAAATTATTTAGGAAATTTTCAGTCTATATTTGTGTTTACCGTTCCTCGAGTGTAGTCGCTCTGACCATTTCACCTACTTTGACCTACCGCTTTCTTTGCGTTGGCGTAATCAGAAATGTGATCGGGGCCCAACAGGGAGAGAATTTTGATATGAGCCAAGTCCTGTATGTTTTAGTGTTAATGCGTTATTTTTTTAAGCAATCCCCAGACGGAAAGGGGAGTATTAAAAAATGGAAAAACATAATACAGTATAGCGAAGCACTCTTTGTGTACATGGAATTGTAATTAGAAGAAATACCAATGACAGTTTGACACATTAGACTGAGAACAGAGCAGAGCATTATCCAGTAAGAGAACAGCAATCCAATTGCCAAGGCTTTGTTCCCAACAAAGTTAAAACTCTTACACATTGCTCCAATTAGTAACCAACAAATATAAAATTTCAATAATAAAGATCCAAAAAAATGACCAACAAATATAAAATTTCAATAATAAAGATCCAAAAAAATGACCAACAAATATAAAGACTGCTCAGATAAAAGTGACAAATTCTGCAGGCACCACAGATACACGTCTTCTTCCAAGAGAGCATTTACTTTATAAGGTAGAAAGTGCCTTTGAAGAAATCCAGGGATCAAGACATCCAAAATTTTGTACCCATCATTCCGCGATTTGCAGCAGAACCTTGGGTGGCAAGCTTTTGGATACGGGACGAGAACTCTTCGGCCTGATAAAATATCAGGAGGTCAGCGATCTTGCAGTCAGAAATGAAGGGTAACTTGTACAAGACCAGAAATAATAAAAAAAGCTTAATTGTACAAGTACACAAAAGCTTAATTATACAAGTACACATTTTCTTCTCTCATTTGTTCTCTGGACACTCATATCGCAAAATTGTGAGAATTCATATGATAATTTTGTGAATGATCATAAAAATTGAAAAAAAAAATGTGAACCATTCACAAGATATAGGAAACAGGACTAAAACAAGTTTACAACAGACCAAAAGAGATTCAATGTTGATCTTAGTTATAAAGTTATGTAGGCTTCCTAATCTTCTGTATGATCTAAGTACCAAATGCTAACAAATACTCTGCATGATGTATGAAATAACATAATTGATGATAAATACAATGAATACAAACCTTTTCATCAATCCACATTAAGGAACTTAGCTGATTGTTTAAGATCCGAACCACCACATCTAATGGAGTCATTCCATCGACTGCATCAAGTCCTCCACCCTAAACAAATTAAATGTGCATATTTGTTAAAAGAGCTTAAGAAAGAGACTGAAGTCATTGAATGTAAAGTCCTTACCTGGCTGGCATTTAATGTCTGGATGATTGATTTAATCTGCTCAGTCATCTGCTCCAGTTCCGTCTCTATACATTCAGCTTGCTCATACCTGTAACAGGAACCAAAAGAATGTCTCACAAATTCTAGAGAGAAAGATTAGGGTACATTTTGGCTTGAATCCAACAATTTCCTGATCAACAATAGGTCTGCAAACATTTACATATAACCATAAATTCCAACTTGTGTAACAGGTGACACTTGGGCCAGTCCCAAAAAAATCAATGTGCTATCACCAAATATCGTCCATATAATTATCATCTTGGCAAGATTAATACTCATTCAGTTAGTTTCTGTAACCTAAAATCAAGTAGACCAACCTAATGGCATTCCACTAAGTTGGAATGGCTCTATATTTGATGAATTAGATAGAAGCAAAATTATTAAGAGTAACTGAAGTAACAAAAAAGAACAAAACTAAGATAACCTAACTCATATAAAGAATGATAAAGAATGATGACCTAAGAACACAATACTCACATTGCATCTCTAGTTGATGCAGCTTCATCATCGAGAAGCAATCCACGCTCATCCTTGTAAATACGCTCAGCTTCTTCTTCCATACTTTGTAATGCCTTATCAACCTAACAATATTTATGAAGAAGAGAAAGAACTATAATTATTATGATTTGAGCTGTTGTTTAGTAAATGTACATTTACGTATTTGAAGTAAACTTGGAAAAAGAAGTCACAAACACCAAAGGGACAGAAAAAAGTATCTTCATTTATACCTAGACCAATGCATAATGTACAACAAATGGAAATATTCACAAACTGCTCGGTATTCACAATAAACAATGATAACAAAGGGAAGTTGATAAGGGCATGACATTTGAAGTTCAATACAGGAAACAAAAGCAAATTTTTCTGAAACATCAAAACTAACTAGATGTTAACACAAAAAGCGTGTACTGGATGGTTTCATAAATACAAGATAGAGTATTTAGATGAGCAGGCATATGATAAGAAAATGATCAAGACCGTTCATTGATGAGAGACAAGATATAAAAATTAAAAAGTGAGCAATTTTGGGAACAGCTCCATACAATAAGAAAATGATCCAGATTGTTCACCGATCAAGAATGACCTCACTACCAGTCATTCTGAGAACGAGAGATGACCAATATTCAATAGATAAATGCACAATGATAACAATCGCACTGTCACCTGACAGTAAAGAATGCTAACGAAAAATAAGTAGCAACCAAAAAAGTCCAGGCAGAGGCATTATTAGAATACCTCTTGTTGATGAGTCTCAATTAATTCCAGCTGTCGCTCCAAGTTAGCTTGGGTCTCAACCACTTTTGCCACTTCAATCTGCTAACAATTCGTATGTTAGGATAAACAAACAATAATGATCTGAATATTAAAACTTCAGGTGAACAAAAGATATTTAACTAAAACCTTTATGTATCATTGAATTTAGAGAGCACAAACTTTTTTTTTCTCTGGTGGTGGTGAGGGGAAGGAGAGTGATTGCCTAAGAGGTAAATACGTCATCAACTAGATTCTTGTCATCAGTTCAATTAAGAGGGCATTAAAATTCATTCTTTAATATTATCCTGACAAAGTACCATCATAATACCAAATGAACCATACATCACCTCAAGTCTAAGAAGAACATCACGATTCTGCAAGATCCTCTTGTCCCACTCAGCTATGGCAGTAGCCTGCTTTCTAAACTTCCCAGTGCGCTCTTGTAGCTCCGCATTCCACTCCTTGATAATCTTCAAAGAAAATGAAAAATTAATATTTTTAAACATCTGGAAGGCAGAATATATGCATAAAACCACTCTCTTTCCTACCACAAATATAATAAATAAAAAAAAAGATATAAGAAATAAAAGCACTACAAGATTAAGAAAAAGAGAGTGCTAAAGATGTATTCTCTCTCTCATACTCTCTCAGTGGCCAGATAGGCAGAGGTAGACTTAAAATAGAGTACCAGCTCCTACAGGTAAATGTTCCACCGAGGAAGATTTTCTTGCCTTTCCTTCCCTTCCAAGTCCAATATAAATAGTCTTCAAGAAGATACAATGAGGCAGAATTTTGACTCATAATGGAGGCATATCTACCACCAATTGTGAAATTGCTTATATCTGGTAGTTCTAATAAACCCGATTATAGCAAAAAATTAAGGAATGGAGATATCAAAAATAAATCATAGAATTTTTTATAGGAAAAATAAATAAATTATACATTAACAACCAATTTACGTTCCTTTAGCAAACAAAATTCCTACCAAAATCCCTTCTCCAAAAATACAAAAAGAATGCAGATATATTCATGCGAGAATGATGATTGGATATTATATAACCGCAAAATTGCATTGTATAAAATCATTCAAATAAAATTTTTAGAACTAAAGGCAGAAAGTAGAAGAATAGAATGCAATGCTATATGTAAGAAGAACAGACATATAAAATACCTCCTCAACAGTCCTCCCCATGATCTCAGATGGTAATTTTGGTGCTGTAGTTACTGCAGGGCTGACACCTGAACTTGTCCTATAGGAAAAGAAAAGGATGAGTTAATCAGCACACCATAATTTTGCTTAATATTAAGGTACAAATCTCATACATGTGCCATCAGGTATATTCTAATAGCAAATAGTTTCTAGAGATTGGAGAAAACAAATTTTGTGTTGCTATAACATCACTGCTTCTAAAAGAGTTAATTTTAAACATGTGTGGAGAAAGGGAGAGATGTGATTGATTGGTAAGTAACAATAACTAATAGAGTCTTCATTTTTTCCTGATACTAAAAGGTATCTTGAACAGAAGAATAAAAATTAAAAAAATAACTCCAGATACAAGAAACTATATACAGACAGACCCACTACTGGAAGCTACAACAAGAGATGAAGATGTCTGAGCTGCAGGAGTAGTGACACTTGAAGTTGTTGCCGTAGTAGAAGTTGAACTAGGGACACCTGCAACATGAATTTGCATGAGAACTTAATTCAGAAAATTGCAAATAGGCCTCATAAAAAAATTTCAAGAAGAAATAAGTGGTAACTGAAAGAGAACAAAACTGGCCACGATATTATGATTTCAGTACACTCACATGGAGTACAGAGCAGAGGCACAGAAAGAATGGTACTCAACAAAGATATCTTGTTTAAGATGATGAATTTTTCATTTGTCTCTTACCAAGTGAAAATGTTGATATTGGATCAAGTTTTTATTTTCCTTATTTTCAGGTCCGAGGTAAATCATTATTGGATTAAGATCAATTATGCTTTCATATGATACCTCTGATGTTGCCTTACCAACTACATATTATATGTAATCTCTAACATGGTATTGCAAACAAGATCTTGTTTGTGTAGACAGTCAACTTACACATAAAAAGCACTTCAAATACGTATATCAACCATTGTCCAATACTAAAACAAAAACATTTAAAAATAAAAAAAATAATAGATAAACAACAAACTCACCAAAAACAGGGGTATCAGTGGTTGATTGTGCTTGTGATGAAGAAGCAGGCGTCGTTGTTTTACCACCCAATGAGAAACCTGTAAAAGAACCGCCAGTTCCAGAAGGAGTGGCTGTGCTGGCCACACCAAAACCAGTAAAAGAACTAGCAGTGGAAGCAGAGCTAGTAGGTGCTGGCGCTGAAGTTGTAGTTGTTGTAGCTGAAGAACTGCTCAAACTAAAGCTAGGCAATGCCGTGGTTGAAGCTGCAGAAGCGGTTGTAGTAATAGCAGCCGGAGTGGAAGCACTAGTAGTTGTGACAGTAGAAAATAAGGGAGCGGTTGATGTACTGAAAGATAGTGAAGTGGGCTTTGCGGCAGCCGAAGAAGCAGCATTGCTGAAGCTAAAAGAAGGTTGAGAAGCGGCAGATAATGGGGTTCCAAATGAAAGACTAGAAGAGCTCGCAGAAGATGACGCTGTTAGTGAAGGAGGTGTAGTAGACAGAGTTGTAGCCGTTGATGTTTGAGTTGCTTTTGAAAATGGTGAACTAGCAGGGAATGAAAACCCAGAAGAAGCTGAGAAAGGTGAAGCTGAGCTAGAGCTTGAAGATGAGCTGGACGAGCTAGGCGCAGCAGTGGATCCTGAGCCAATTAAATTAGTTGCTCCAGAAAATCCAGAGGAAGCAGCAGCAGCACCAAATGGGGACGGCGCAGATCTTGCTGCTCCAAACAGGGATGAAGCTGTACTCCCCGCAGATGAAAATGGTCCAAGCAGAGATGAGGTTGTACTTGCTCCAGATGAAGATGCTCCAAAAGAGCGAGTTTCTGTGCTCGCCCCAGATGAAGATGCTCCAAAAGAAGGAGAAGCTGTACTCGCCGTGGACAAAGCTACTCCAAAAGAGGAAGATCCTGAACTGGCCGCGGACAAAGATTCTCCAAAAAGGGATGAAGCCGAACCGGAGGCAAAAAGGGATGATCCAAACAGAGATGACGCACTGGCACTCGAGGCAGAATTAGCCGCCGCTGTGGAAGGTGCACCAAAGAGTGAGGAAACTGACGTGGTGGTGGATAAGGTAGCGCCGAATGGAGATGTACCGCCACTCGATATGGAATTGCCGAGGGGCGAAGATGATCCAAATGCGGATGAATTTGCCCCAAATAGAGTAGTAGTTGTTGCCCCAAATAGAGGAGTAGTTGTTGCACCAGATGAACCGAATCCAAAAGAGGAAGTAGTAGTAGAAGTTGCGGATGATCCAAACCCGAAGGAAGAGGAAGGGGCAGAGATAGGGTTCGCGGCCGAAGAAAAAGGAGACAATGAAGACGAAGAGGGAGAAGATGTGTTGAAGGAGGATGAGAAAGGGGAAGTTGTTGTGGAGGAAGAAGAGTTAGGGTTTGAAGAAAATGAAGAGAATGTGTTAGATGAGAACGGCGAAGTTGTGGTAGAGGAGGAGGATCCTAATGACAATCCGGAGGAGGCAGAGCCGGCGGATCCGAATGAGAATGGTGATGACGTGGAGGATTGAGAGGAAAACGTGTACCCTGACATTGCGGTGAGTTTCTCTTCGCTTTCCCTCTTCTGCTCTTAGTATGTATCTCCGTAGTTGGGGTTTTGATTTGGACGGCTTTGGGAGGTTTGGATTATTATTAATTACTACCAGCAACAAGGATTCGTCACGGGCCGGAACTGGCAGAGTTTCGGTCGGTTTACTTTAATATTAAGTTGGACCGGGCTGGTATGTTAGGCCCGTTTGTATCTGATAATTGGACTGGCCGCCCATAACTAGAATGAAGGCGCCGTTGAACTTAATCTTTGCTGATGAACTTCGGGCGAATGATTCCACAGCGCAATTCTCAATTGTTTTATTTTCAAAATTTATAAGTGTGAAAAATAAAAACGACAGGCTAAGAAGAATACCAGATGACATGCAATATACAAAAAAGATACTGAGCTAACATAAAATTGACCAGAAAAAAAAATATAAATATGCTTCATAGATATGTCATTACAACGACAAATGTATCAGATCCTCGGCAATTGAAAAGCATAAAAATCATCCGAAAATAGTACAAGCTGTAAATGTTCTCGTCGTCAAATTTTCACTGTACAAGGAACCGACACTTTCAAAAATTAGTTACTTTTGGCCCAAAAACCATGAAAGCCAAGCGGGAAATTGAAATGTTTTGGGACTTCAACTCTGGCCACGAGTGCATCAGCTTCTCCAATTCTTTTGGGGTTCAAAATAACAAGAGAGCATCTTTGTATTGAAACTGCGTACTGCAAAACAATGAATATTTTAACATTTGAAACAAATAAAAAATGCTCCTAAATGAAGTGATCGTAAGTCAATAATTAAGTCGACTTCTCACCTCAATTACAAGAAGGTAACCATCGTCTTCTTCAACTCCTTTGGGTACAAAAATAGGCTCGCCAATAAATCTTCGAGTTCCAACAGACCATGTATGAGCAGATTTGGTTAATACATCTAGCTTCATCACTGTATCAAATGGGAAATGTGGCAACGCTCTGCGTGATCCCGAAGATGTTGCAGCATAAACAAAAGTATTTTTGTTGCCGGAAAAAGTTAGGTTGATTATAGGAAAATCTGATGGCTTGTTCCATTGATTCAAAGGCTCCACATAACATTTTTGACAGTTTCCCTTAGAATCTAGGCTGATAGAAATCTGCATCCCACGGATATTTTTTTCAAACACCTTGCTATATATAACAGAATTAAGAAATTAAATGGCAATAGATTTAAGAGTACTTGAACGAGATGGGGCAGCAATTCGTATTCACTTTCTTTTACATTCATGCTTGAAGGATCTAGTCTACCACTTTGCCAGTTGTATCCTGTTAACAGAAAGAGTTTCAAGAATTTTGTGTTAAATAAATGAAATTGCGGCTTTTAAAGTTCATTTTTAATCGCATGTCAATTACCGAATAGGTTTTGGAAATTAAACCATTGGTAGGAACAAGAGGAAGCATGAATTTGAATCTCTGAATTCCCGTCAACATCTTTACACTCAAAAGCATTGCCAACGTGCAGTAGCCATAGCTGCGAAGGAGCTTCCACAGGAACTCTCCAATCTCGAACGCCGACAGATTCGTCAGGAAAACGTGGAAGCAAGTAAATTGGCGAAGTGGGGTTGCTGGGGTTCACTGACAATGCTGATATCATCGGAGATAATCCGCAGACTGCTGTCATTGATCCTGAAGGGAAAATACAGAGTCATTAATAAAATCAAACCGCATTGCATTTGAATATTATTAATTATAATAGTTTTGTCTCATTACCCAGGATATCCAGCTTGATGCGGTTGGCGAATAATATGTAGTGAGAATCAGTGAAAGCCCAATCATGGATCATCAAGTGATCTGAGACGTTGAATTCTTGCTTCTGAAGTAACTTGAAATTTGAGTCGAATTCTGTCCGGAGTAAAAAATTGTCAGGCCTAAGAAAAATTTACCATTTCTTTTTATTTTATAAAACAAATATGCAGATAAATATTTCTCACCATGAAAGGTAAAATTATTGTGTGGCAAGAGCATATCCTCTGCGTTGCATGACACTGTAAGAAGTCTGTTCCTTCGAGCATCGAGCTTGTAGTGAGACAACAACCGTTTGGGAGGCATATTAAATACGCCTGCGAAACTCACAGCCAACATTTGTTATATCCTCTGTTAAAGTTATTGAAATAATATTACTAGATGTGATTTGTTTCCCATTTAACAATGAGATAATAATTTCATAATTTGAAAGTCATCGTCACCCTATTTGACCCAGCAAGTTTTAGTGGTTTATTAAAGCAATCAAATTGAGTTGATTTAGTCAACGAGTGATATTTTTACATGTATGGCCTAATTACGTAATACATATGTGAAGTTAGGACATTATATACACTGTGTAAGACTAGTCAGTACAAATGTTAAATAGATTTGGGACATATCTTAGTTATACCCTAGTAAATAGTACTCATTTCGATTAGATATTAGAGTCGTCGTTAAATTTAGGAAGAGCTCACACTTTCCGATCAGCCGGATGGATTTTTAAAATATTTTAATCCGTCACAATTTATTAGTTGTGGGATTAAAGAATTGTGATTTATATTTTAATCACCATTGGATTAATCTATTATCTTTACTAAAATGATTACCAATACCAAATATTTTTAAAATATAATTAATCAAACCGAGAAAAAGGATTAAAGACCAAAAGAGAAACTGTATAGGTTCAACATTGAATTGATCAATTTACTATTAAATTTTACAAATTTCGATTTTGATAAAAATGCAAAATTGAGCACTTATTTCTCAAAAATATTAATTAAAAATAATCTCAAATCTTAATTTTAACTTTTAACCGGCAAAACAGTCCAAACTATATTCACCTACCATATAGAACGGGCTTCAACATCTCCGCCGCTACATCCCACATGCCTCGATTGTTCTTCCCGCTGTCCGGTAAAGAATGACTACCGTCAATAACTTCAAACCTCCCAATCGTATCCAAAGTCTCCGATTCAATCTCGTATGGTTCCCCACCTTCCCACAAGCACAGTAACTTTCCACCCCACCTCAAAACGCTAGTATTAGCAACATTTTTCATCACTTTTGTATTGCCAAATTTCTTCCCTCCTTTCAACACTGAAAATGGACCCCGATGTGTAAACCGCCACTTGTCAGTGCGGGGATCATGCTCTTCCAGCTGCGCTTCAGTTTTTACGTACTTAGCCATGAACTTAACCTCCCCAGCGACGCCGCCAATTTCAAACGCCCTCAGATATCCATGTCCGTCCAAAGGGTGCACTGTCGAGCCGTGATCGTCCGTAAACAAACCCGGCCCCGTTAAATAGTACGTACCAGAAGGAAAATCGGTCGGTATTGCGCCGTCTACCACGTGTAAACTGATCGGTTCTGTTGTTTCCGATCGCTGCGAGACGAATAAAAACTGGTAGTCCCAATACGCAGTTGTGGAATCGTCAAATTCAGACGTTGAAGGTTTCAAAAAATTGCTCTTACAGGGCGTGGAAATGGTTACGGCTCTCGGAGTTTTGGCCGGCGGCGATGAAAGTTGAGGTAACAAAGTGAGTTTTAACGGTGAAAGAAATTTCGATGGAATAACACTGTGGCAGCAAGAGATTGCCTGCATTTTCTGGCAAGTATGTGAATATTTTTTGGGGACTGATGGGACTATCGATCAGTTGGTGCAACATATAAGATGACATAAATAGATGAAAGAATTCCATCATAGTACCTAATTTTTGTAGAATTACACTTTACTCGGTAAATTTGGCGTCATATCATAAACGTTTTTAGTATTTCATCTTTATCTCATTTTAGTCCAGGACCAATTTTATTATTCCATATAACCCAAAAAAAACAAAACGAAACAATGTTGTAAGACTCACGAGACGAATTTTTATCTCATATACACTTCACGTACTCATTCTTTTAATGATATGCATCACCTAATAGTTGTATATTACAAGGCGTTCCATTTATTAAACACAAAGAATATATTTTGTGGAAGAAAACTAGTGAAATTTATATTAAATAATTAAAATAAAATTGACCAGAATAATAGGTATTAAAATAAGATGACGTTATTATGACATGCTCTTCGCATAGTCATTATTTTAATGATATGTGTCATATAATAATTGTATTTCATTTATTAAAAGAAAAATATATTTTTTTACATGCTTTAGTAGATTTGATGGAAGGAGAATAATAAAAGTTATGTTAAATGATTGTAATAAAATGGACTAGAATAAGGGGCATTAAAATATTAGGGGCTTTTGCTTTATGATGTCAAACTTATCCACAAAGTGTAATTTTGTAAATATTGGGGATTAAAATTTGAAACAAAATTTTTTATATGTAAATCAATACATAACACAAGAATTATAATTCAGATTATCACCTCCGATTTTTGGGTTAATTACATATTTGCCTCTCGTCTGGGAAATTGGGAATCTTACGTTCATTCAATGTGCATGGTGGGGTAGAGGTTGAGTCGATTATGGTGGCAGACAAAGAGTTTTTATTTTATATTGTTATGTTTTTAAATTTTATGGCAAGAGCATGTACCTATGTATCAAAAACTCTAAATGGCAGCAGATGTCTACTATTTTTTGATTGGCTTTTTCTGTTTTTTCTGTTGCAATTTTGGCTGCGAGCCTGTGATCGATATACCTAATCTAACTTAGCTTGGCTAGGTACCACTCCATGATTTGAGGCGGGGAATGCAAGTTGAAGTATTTCTCTACCGAATTAACTGACATAATTCAATAAAACAAATTTACAATTATATAGAAATACGTTGAAGTTAAAGGAAAAGGAAAATTATGTGAAACACTGACATGTTAAAGAAAGGGCTAAGGTGTAATTACCGATTCTAGTGGCAATTTGGTGATTTACGAATAACCGAAAGGCATTTGTGTAGTACTCTGCAAATATTAAATAAATGAATTCCACTATAAAATAATGATGGAGTTTTTGATGCCGAGGAAAGTTGGTATGATACTGCCGGAAAAATGACAAAAAATATAGGGGGCCACAATTATTGGCAGTTTACAATTTGGCCGTCGATTGAGGACTCTGACGAACTCATTCTCAAAACTCAACTCGGCCTGCTGTTGAATGATTTCGAATTTTTTAATTACGAAAAAACAAAAAAGAATAACGTCGATTGCATTATGGTATTTGTATGCGTGGCTTTTTGCAATTGAAATTGGTCAACGAATTATCGGTATTTTTCTTTATGTATTGAGGGTTTTATGCGGATTTATTATTTTATAGATATTTATCATTATTTTGCAAAATCACATTATTCGATCGGTTGCGCGTAGAAAAAATATAAAAAAATGAAACAAATTACTTCTCATGATTTAGGTAATGTTTTTTTTTTCTAAATTATGAATTAATATAAATTCTAAATAAACTCATGTTTTAATATGAATATTTTGAATTTTTTTTTTTTACCAGATTCTAAATTAATACAAATCCTCAACAAATTTAAATATTTAATATAAATAGAAAATCACTTTTTTATTAGATACCCTTGGTCTTTGTGGTATTCCACCTCTTGCTTGTTTTTGGTCAAAAGATGAAACTCTTAATGATAATTGATTGCATTTGTCAATTTTTATAATAATAACTTTTATCACAATCAAATTACCTGTATTTTATATGTTTCAAATTTATTTACTTATTTTAGGGACATTTAAACCTTTATCTTTAAAATTACAGTTACAAAAAAGCAATAACTTATATTCAATATCTCTGCGGGATAAAGAAGAATAAAAACCAATTAAAAAATATTTGTGTTTAGTCATTTTATTGGTAATGAATAATAGTGAAAGGATTTATTTTCTTTTTCTTTTTTTTACCTTAAAGAATACTTATTGAATTGCCAATAATTTAACAAATATACCTTTTATTACTACCTTTTGTATTTGGTTCCACGAGGAATTTTGTTTATCCTCAACAATTACACAATACTATATTATTTGTTATGCTTATATTATTTTATTTCTTAAGTGCATGATTATCAATCTTTTGAGCCAACTATATATTATAAATATATAATATAATAAACTCTTTAGATACAACAAAAAAGTAAAAATCCGATTTTTTATTTAATAAAAAGAATATTTTAAAATTTTAATTAAGTTATAAAAATATATTTAATTACTTAAAATAGATAAATTAATTAAGAAAAAAAATAAACAACTCCCTAATCCTAAAATTATCGTTGGATATTAAAGTATGATAATTTTAAAATCATATTGCTCTTTCTACGTAAGCTAATCCACCCCAATACAACCTGTCTGGCCTTTGAAAAAGAGAAGGGAATCTCGAAGCCAATGTTGTGTTTCCCTACCTATTGGCATGGATATATCAAGCAGTCAAATATGAGTGATCGAATATATATCATACCAATCCGCGAGTTATTATTATGTAAAATAATTACATGTGAAATATTAATTAAAAAATTATGAATCTATTAAAAATTAATATTATAATTTTTTTAAACAATATCAAATTTTATTTTTAAAACAAAATGGAGTATATAATAGAACCAGGCCTAAAATTTAATAATTTTTTGATCCAAAAGCTGTTACATTTTAACACGTGCAACGTTGGCAGCATCAAGGCGATGAAATGCGCGCCACGTTGGCCTTGAAATTGGAAGTAAAACGTTGCCGCTTGACAAATTTTAATTTGAAGTCATTCGAGCGTCGTTTTTGTCGTTGCCCTCTTTATTCATTTCTCGCGTTTCCGTTCCCTGCAAGCTAGTTAATACATAAAACGGCTATTTCTTCTCTTTTTCAAAATTTACTGTGCCTGGAAAATTGAGAATGAAGTACGAACAGAGGCTGCAAGCAGCCGGGAAAATCATACTGGAGAACGACGCGCGCCATGGACACCTGCCGCTGAACGCTGACGAATTTGGAGTCACGGCCGCATTAAAACCGTATCAAGTTGCGGGGGTGTCTTGGCTCATTCGAAGATATCTTCTTGGCGTCAATGTTCTTCTAGGTTGTTTTTTTCCTTTATTTTTTGTTATCATTTGATAGACTTTTAGGGTTTCTCATTTGAGTCCATGTTATTGGAAAAGAAGCAAGCGAATTGAAACTTTGAATCTTACTGCTGTTTTGATTGTTTATTTGCAGGAGATGAGGTATGCAATTTGTTATTCTCTCTGGTTTTGACTCCTTGCCACTTTGTCAAACATGTATCTGGCGTTCAAAGAATTTTATGGTTCTTTTTTGAATTCTTGATATGGTTTGACATTTCATAGACTGCAACTTTATCGGTGTACATGCTAGTTAAGTTAGCTTGTATACGGAAACCCTAATTCAATAATTGTGGAGAAGTCCGGCTGCCTTCAGTTTGATTCTGGAATTTTTTGTATCTAATCTGTTGTAGTTTTAATACCATATTATCTATATTCATTCCTCTGTCTGATTTAAACTCCTTTTCTGAATAAGTAGTGCACTAATCTGTTGCAGTTGGCCGAGTTTTGACCTTCATTAATCATTAAGCTTACCTAATTGAATACTATATAGAAGGGAGATAACAGCATCGTTTACGGTCCTTACAAATCTGTCAATTATTTACAGATGGGATTGGGAAAGACTCTGCAAGCTATCTCTTTCTTGAGCTATTTGAAGAGTTATCAGATTTCACCTGGGCCATTTTGTGAGTTAAAAAGGCCTTATATTTAATTTTGAATATCTTTGATCTATTTCTCGCTTGAAATGGTTTGAGTTAGTGCTATTCCTTGTTTTTGGTCTTGTTTTATTGTTTTGCAGTGGTATTATGTCCTCTAAGCATGACAGATGGTTGGTTATCAGAGATGGGAAAGTTCACCCCAAATCTTAAAGTTCTTAGTTATGTTGGCGAGAAAGAACACCGGCTGAATCTACGCAATACAATGTATAAGCATGTGATAGAGCAGTCCTCATTATCCAATGTGAGTTTTTCATCTTAGCATGCGTATTATAGATGAAACTTTTGGATATTGACGTAGTTAATTGTTAATCATCGGAATTATACAAAATTCTCATGATTTTTGCTCCTAAGCAATTTGTCATGGTTTATGTTTCATTTGAAATATGGATATTTTCCTCTCATCTTTGTGTTGATGGTTTTTGCAAGTTAAATTCTTTTGCAGGTCTCATCACTCCCTTTTGATGTGCTGTTGACAACATATGACATAGTATTGATTGATCAAGATTTTCTTTCTCAAGTACCATGGTGCTATGCAGTAATTGATGAAGCTCAGAGGCTTAAAAATCCATCTGGTGTATGTTTTAGATTTATGCATTCATGAACCTGTATTTTTGTTTTGGCAATTGTTGGCACATAGAATTAGTTTTATTCTGTAGCTAAACAAACAGTGGAGTAGTTGCTCTCAATCACATTGACCAGTCATATTATGGATGCTTTGTATATAGTTGTGTCAGTTTATATTATAGCTTTTAACAAACTAACAATAACATTATGTTAGTGAGACTGGTGCGTATTGACAATTCCTTCTCTCTCGTTTTGTCTCCTGCCTTTCTTGACTTGGTGAATAATTGTATGAGTTTGCTGCTAGTTGGGTGAAATAAGATTAGAACTGACTGTGTTGGAAACTTTTTTAATTTCCCCTAATAATTCCTCAATGGAAACACTTTAATGGTTTGTTCTTCAACAGATTCTGTATAATGTCCTCATAGAGCATTTTCTTATGCCAAGACGATTGTTGATGACTGGAACGCCTATCCAGAATAATCTTTCTGAACTCTGGGCTTTGATGCATTTTTGTATGCCTTCAGTGTTTGGAACGCTGGAGGAATTCCTTTCTACTTTCAAGGATGCTGGAGATCCTTCATCAGGTTTTCTTCTTGTTCCATGAGTAGGTTGAAGAAAATTGAATATCTTTTCAGTCATAGTTATCCAATTTAATAATCCATGATACAGATGCTATTGGTTTGAATTGAAAAATGAACTTATTGACAGGGAATTGTTGTTATGAAAGCAATAACCTTTTTATTTCTGAGTTGGTCTATGAAAAGCTACAAATACAGTTGTGGTGCTTCTTGAGTTGCTGAAGGCCTTGAAAGTTTAACAATTTGTTCACTATGGATTGTGGATTTCTTATTAGAATTTTGGGATTTTGTTACTCTATTTCCCTATCATGATGCTGTTATAAAAGTAATACGTAATACTCCTTTTTATCCATGTCAAGATTTTATGAACTGCATTTTTTTTTGGTAATGTTGCATCTATTATAAATGAACAGTTCTGAGACCAGCCAAGATCAAGGATCAATTTACGTGTTTGAAGAACATATTGGCTGCTTTCATGCTTCGACGAACAAAATCTGAGCTTATTCGACGTGGACATCTGATGCTACCACCTCTTACTGAAATAGTAGTGTAGGTCTGCTGTCCAGTTTGAAATTTTAGATTTGGTTAAGATAGAACGTTTTTCAATCTTTCTTATTGTAACATTTTTTTCACATGAACTGATGAGGCCTGTTCATATCATAAGATTAGACACTTTAACATGATAGGATGGCTCCACTGGTCAGCTTGCAAAAGAAGGTGTATAGTTCAATATTGAGGAAGGAGCTTCCTAAACTCCTAGCATTGTCATCTGGAGCTTCTAATCATCAGTCTTTGCAGAATATCGTATGTTAGCCTCTGAAATTTTCACCTGATTCCTAATTCCTTATGTTGCCATAGAGCAAACTGCTTTCTCTCTTAGAACTCACATTTAGAACTGTATCTGATTTCTTAAAAAACTTAGGTTGACCTATACATGGTTTAACACAATAATTTGTTTGCCTATCCTGAAGTGATTTATGTTCTTCGTGTTCCCCTGTCTGATACTAGGGTGCATTTCTGAGTATGCTTACTCATGTGGTGGATTACTTTCTTATTGGGATTGTAAAAATTTGCATGGTTGGACTTTGGAGTTATTGATTTCAGAGTTGTTTGAAGCTGAAGATCTATATGATACAGTGAAATTTATGCCAATTGAATGTGTTGCCTGTATTTTTGTGACACCAATCATATACATATATATATGGATTTTTCTGCCTTGAAGTTTGAAAAGAACCATATGGAAATTATCTTTGTACTTCAAGGGGTATCTACTGGAGACTTTCCATTTAAAGGAGCAGGTCAACGGAAAATTATGTTTTATATCTTAAAAATTCAGCTAAGCGATTGACATTTTCTTTCAACTTTCACTATTTTTGCTTTGGTTATATTTCTCTACTTATTGGGATTGATGATCTTGATGATCATTATCTGCGGTCTATGTTCAGGTAATACAGCTGCGAAAGGCATGTAGCCATCCTTATCTCTTTCCTGGCATTGAGCCTGAGCCATACGCAGAAGGTGAACACCTGGTTCAGGTAGCGCTGTCATTTTAAGTTGGTTAGTTGCAACAAAGGGTAATAGATACTTCAAATTAATCTATGTGGTGTCAATTATCTGAAGGAGTATGGAGAATAAAGATAGTGGGTAGAAAATTATATTCTCTTATTTTTTGTGCCTTAGTTAGGAAAACTGCACTGCCTCTCTCTGTTTCTGAGTCTACACATTTGTATTTGCCTTCTGCTATCTTATAATATTTCCCTCTAATGAAAATGGTGCCTTCATGATTTCCTGATCAGGCAAGTGGGAAACTTGTTGTTTTGGACCAACTGCTTAAAAAGTTATACAAATCTAGGCATCGTATCCTTCTCTTTGCTCAAATGACCCAGACACTTGACATCTTACAGGTATCGTTGTTCCCATGATGAAAGCATTTAATATTGCTTCCCTTTGATTGTGTAATGCTGTGTGGACTTTGTCACATGCTATGTAGGATTTCCTGGAATTGCGAAGATATTCCTATGAGCGTCTTGATGGATCAATTCGAGCTGAGGAGCGGTTTGCCGCAATAAGAAACTTTAGTTTGCCATCAGCTTCAGGTGCAAATGATGCTTTTGTTTTTTTGATCTCAACAAGAGCTGGGGGAGTAGGCTTGAATCTTGTGGCTGCTGATACTGTGAGCTCTAAGAAACACTAAACCAATTTCTTACTCTTTTTGGGTTAATATGGAAGCTTCACTGTTCATCGCTAAAGCGAATTGGTCTTTTCATAATTTATTTAAGTTACTCTATGCGTTTTCTTTTTAACAACTTGAATACATTCCAGTAATTTCCATCCATAATCAGGTTATATTCTATGAGCAAGATTGGAATCCTCAAATGGACAAGCAAGCTCTGCAGCGGGCACACCGAATTGGTCAAATGAACCATGTGTTGTCTATAATTTTAGTAACAGTTCACACTGTGGAGGAGGTGAGATATTTTATATGAATCTTTGGACTCACTGTATTTGCTACTGAATTGCACTCGTCATTTCAGGTTATTATGAGAAGAGCAGAGAGGAAGTTGCAGCTTAGTCATAATATTATTGGGGATGATGTTAGGGACAGGGATGTGAAAGAAACAACTAGAGTTGAAACTGATGATTTGAGATCTATCATATTTGGGTTACATTTGTTTGATCCTAGAGTGATTGACAATGAAGAATCAGATAGTTTTAAGTTGTCAGAAATAAATGCTATGGCAGAGAAGGTAATCACAATGCGCCATGAACAGATGTCGGGCAAGGCTGGTCAGAAGTTCGGAGTCAATCCAATGGATCCTTTGGATGGAGAGAGATCTGCGGCCTCAGTTTTTGATCCTGGTCTTAACGAGGCTTCATATCTAGCATGGGTTCAGAAGTTCAAGGAGGCATCAGAATCAAGTGGTAGCACTCTTGCTGAGTTGGGAAGCAGAAGGAACTTACCTGAGGATAAGCATCAAAAACTTGAGGCTGCAAGAAAGAAGGTAGAGGAGAAGAAGTTGGCTAAATGGGAGGCCCATGGATACCATTCATTGTCTGTTAAAAGTCCTATCTGCTCAGCAGGTCTTGATATGATGACAGACTCAGGTTCTGTCCATTTTGTTTATGGAGATTGTACCCAACCTTTCAGAGTTTGTCCATCAGAGCCTGCTGTTATATTCAGGTTATCCTTTTCCTGGATTTTTTTTGTTGTCATTCTTCTGAGTCATTCCGGGGGATAATGTTTCACCTTGTCCTTTTTCTGTTAGAGGGTTAATATGTGTTTTGTTTTACACTTAGTTTATGCTTATCATTCCTTGATGCTTCACACTATTTTCTTCTTGAATACATTCATAAAGCAATCTGACATGCAATATTCAAAATTTGTTATGAGGCATTTGTAAGGGAAGTAAATTGAAAATAGTGTAAGATATTATTGGTAAGAACATCTAATTTAGAATATTTTTTGTTGCCTGATCACAAAAATTGTGTAAGCAGAATAAGTCACAGCATTATAATTCTTGTTACTAGATGCAGCGCAGAGCAATGATCTAAGATATGGATTGTAACAGCCCCACAGAAATTTTGTAATTGCGTGTCAGTTCTTGATCAGTTGGATAAGATGTGTGTTGCATTAACTTTCTTCAACTTTATGGTAGTTGTTAACTTAAGTTACTTATAAGTTCATGTTGCATTTGAATTACATATATTTTCTGGTTGCAGTTTCAGCACATAAAGAATATATTTATTGCCCAGTTAAGAATATTTGATTCTTGATTGAAGTTTTTATTCCATTTGAAGCTTCATGGTTAAACAATATATCTGTTGTCAAAAAGGAAAATGATGCATTGAGATGAAAATTTGTATATTGGTCACAGCTGTGTTGATAACTCTGGACAGTGGGGCCATGGAGGGATGTTTGATGCGCTGTCAAGACTTTCTTCAAGTACTCTTGATGCATATCAACGAGCTTATGAATTTGAGGACCTTCATCTTGGTGATCTTCATCTAATAAGGATCAAAGGTTTGGTTTCGTTTTCTTTCTTCCTGTATATTGGATTGTTTAATATCCTAACTGCTGCTTGATACACAAAAATGCACACTTTTCTGTAAATTGTTAATATTTGGTGACACAGGAATTTGTTCACCATTTTTCTTATAAGGGAAAGAATCTCCATCTAAACCATGCAGATATGTACCCTACAAATTAGTATTTTTTTCCTGTTCACCATTAACAAATTTCATCATCACAAGCACCTTGACCGTTGTGTTTGTCTTGAGGTTGTTTTTTTAATTTTATTCTATCTTTGTTTTAAGCCAGCCGTGCCTCCTATTTTGATATATTACTTCAGGACAGGGCAGAGGCAGAACTAAATAATATTTTTTTTTTGGGGGGGGGTGCTAGGGGGGAGTGTGCAAAATGGTTAAAAGGTAAAGTTATTCTGGTAACGTTTTAAAAATAATAAATAAATTAAAGGGTGAATTGACAACTTTTCAAAGTATAAGGGCCAAAATGTATATAAATCTAAGAAATGGGTCTAAAAAATAAATATTATGATAAGAAGTTCAAAAAAATTTGTGGGCCCTGGCCACTTAGAGCCCCATAAGCCCTTTCATGTACCTTTCCTAAGGTTTGTATAAATATCACTTTCATAGAAAGTTTAAGGAATATATCACTTACCTCCCCTATTGTTAGTAAAAACCGTTAGTTAACTGTTAGGTGTAAGGGTATTTACATAAAAGCAACTTTACTTTTTGCTTGAAGAAGAAAATGTCATTTTCCCACCAGTATGCAAAATCAGAGCTGAGAGAAGTTGGAAATAGACGATTTTCAGAAAAAAAAAATCCATACAATTTTCTTTAGAATCTAGTGTCCTACCAGCTAATTCTTGGAAAATGGATGCTGGGATGGATTATAGGAGGAAAATTTCCTCACCATTCTGTTGTGTTGTTGCACAAGAACGTATTCAATTTGTTTGTCATTCCCATTTGTAAATGGCCAAGTAAAGATCTCACTATATGTTGTAATAATTACAATATCTTTTTTTATTCACTGTTTTCTGGGACTCCTAAGAAATTGTGTTGCTATCTGTAGTTCTGATGCTTTGCTGTGTTGTTTTTGCAACCAAGTTATCAAGCCTAAGTTTAGTTTCTGCCCTGCATTATGGTCCTGCTCTGTTTTTGTAAAATTTTTTACATTTTAGGGTTTTAGGGTTTGAATTTATAAATGCAATTGATGAGTTTTATATTTTATAATGACTAAAATTGTATTCTTGGGTTAAAAAAGAAGACGTTCCTTGTGGTGTCAATTATGAAGTTCGAGTTTTGTGGGTTTTGTTTTGAGATGTTTTTATTTGGGTTGCTCTACATTTGTGATGAATAAAACTATATTTTTTCTATGTAGTTTTTGTTTTGAGAATTTCAATTTTTCGTAGATAAGTTTATCAGTTTCTGAATAAAGTATTGCCAAAGATTTGGGATTGGCTTGTGGTTTTAGTTGTGTTTGATATGATTTATGGAAAAAGCACTTTTTGTTGTGGCAGAAGATTTTGGTGTCTTCGTTATGATATGCTCCAATAATAGGTTTCATTGTGTGATTATATATGTTGGTTGATGTTGTTTGTATCACTTGTCCTGTTTTGGTTATTGCTGGTTGCTTCTCTTGTTGGTGTTCATTGGTTCTGTTATACTGGAGTTGGCTGCTGATGGCAAAATGCTATCTGCTGGTGCTTGCCACTATTTTTGTTACTGTTGGCTGATTCTCTTGCTGGTGTTTGTTATATTTGTTTATTGGAATTGGTTGCTGAAGGTAAATTGTTGTCTACTGGTGCTTCTTGTTGTTTTGGTTTTCGCTAGCAGCTTTTAATTGTATTGGGTGTTGGCTGCTGCTGCTGGTGTTTCTTGTACCTAATGGTGCTTATTGTTGCTGTCTGAAATTTATGACCTGGTTAAACTCAAACCTAAATACATCTCGAGTCGGGCGCAAGCATTCATTTTTAAAGCTTGGTACATGCTGAGCTTTCATTTGGAATCTAGGTCAGCCCGGCCTTCAAATTAGAAGTCTGGACATAAAGCCCAGCCCAAATAATATAAAATCTGGTCTGAAATAGGCCTGAGTTTTAATGAATTTATCTGAGTTTAGACTGGGTTTTTATAAATTTGATCCAAACCTGAATTTTTGTCAACCCTAGTCCTGGCTCAGGCCGGGTCAGGTTAAGACCTGGCTTGAACAACATAGAATCTTGGTTTTGGGCAAGCCGGTTTTAATAAATTTATCCGAGTGTTGGTCAAGCTTTTATAAACCTGGCCAAACCCGGATTTTTGCAACCCTAATACTAACAGCTTACTGGTTGCTGCTAGCAGTTTGAATTTGTTTTTCTGGTGCTACAGTTTCTTCTGTTGTTCTGCATATTAGTGCTTATGATGGAGGTTTTATTTTCCATGTTCTTGTGCATTTTCATTTGGCTTATAGGCTAATTTTGTATAATCTTCTTTGTGAAATAATATTTAATAAAAAAAAATGTATTCTTTGTGTGCCATTATGATTTTGTAATGTATTGTTATTTAAAGGTGTCGACTAGTAAGAAAGATGTTGTAGAACTAGTTGGGGTCAAACTTGCTGTTTTAATTGATAAATTAATAATTTTTAACATGATAAATTATTAATTAACAATTAATTAATAATTGATAAACATATGGAAAAAAATTTTAGTTTACTTGTATTGTAATTATTTTTTTTTTGCTGATGTCGTTTGCTACTGGATTCCTATATATTGTATTCATAAAAGGTAAAGTATTAGGGCATTTTAATAATTACATGCTTAAAGGTTAGTCAACTAACAGCACAGGGGATGTGAGTGATACATTACTCAACTTTCCATCTAAGGGATACTTTCTCAAATCTTAGGGAAGGCATGTGATAATATCCTACATTACTTTAGTAGTTCTTGTTGTCCAGGAAGTGATTTATATGTATTAAAGGGATGTATTGTGGCTGGATGGAAATTTTATAGTTAGTTTAAGATTATCCAATAAATCTTGGTCATAATGTCAAGGTTTCACTAATAGCTCCCGCCAAGACAAATTTACAAGATTCTTAATCACTATCACATGGTTTCATGGTTTGCCGTGTAGACCGGTTACTGGAATTAGTACTTGATGCTGGAATTTAGAGTTCAGGACAACCTGGAGTTGAGACCCTCCCGTGGGCTGTTATAACACTTAAGATTTTGTTTAGGAAGTTTAAAATTACGATTCTGTGTGTTAATGATTGATCACGGGATATTGCTTAATGTTGACGCATATTTCAGCTCATTCCTTGAGGCATTTGCTCTAATTTGTTGGATGAATACTGTGAAGTTCGTATACTTATGTCACATGCAACATTTGTGGTCTGTTGTATAACTGTATGTGCCGCATCCTCATCTTTGGCGTTCAGTGATAGATGGTTATAGTTTTCTCTGAAATAACTTTTAACCACTCCACACCTACTTTTTTTATTCTTCTGTTGCTGTGCAGAGGATAAAGATGATGAGAGTAAGGATAATACCACTCCCCAGTGGGTGGCTTTGGCCGTTGTACAATCATATAATCCTAGGCGGAAAGTCCCTCGCAGTGGTATCTCTATTCCTGACCTGGAATGTTGTCTGTCAAAGGCATCATTTTCAGCAACTCAAAATTCTGGCAAGTTTATGCATACCTCGCTTAGTCTGATCTTGAATTAATTGTAGCATGTTTTATCTTAGTGAAATATCCCTACTGAAATTTGATCAATTCTTCCATGATGTTAACTTTTGCTCTTTCTTTTTGTATTCTATGTTAATTTTGAATGATGGGATCATCCACTATGACTGGGCAAAAGATAAAGCAACACGTCTAGAAAGTAGACTGTACTTTTCTGTTTATATTATGTTCAATGATCAATCCTCACAGATATATAGAATGCCATCATATGTAAATGCCTTGTTCTTGATGTGATATGAATTCAAGATAGTATGTTTCTGCCTATTCTGCTAGTCATTTGACTGCCTTTTATAATGACAAAGCATGTTGCAAAATTGTTATTGGCCGTTGGTTCAGAAAAAAAAAAAAAAAAAAACTTGAGAGCATTATTTGTCATATGTCTGAAGCTATCTTTTTATTTGTCCATTGTCTAAAAGCTTCAATCCATATGCCAAGAATTGGTTATCGAGATGGATCAGATCGTTCCCAGTGGTACATCGTGGAACGTCTTCTACGAAAATATGCTTCCATTTATGGCATAAAGATTTTTGTGTATGCCTTCCTCTCTCCAATCCCTCTAAATTTTGTATGAGTGCCTGCATTTAATGCTAAGCAATTTAATCCCTTTTGATTCCAAACTTTGCAGCTATTATTATAGACGGTCATCTTGATGATGGAGGTGCGACAGTATTTTCAATGTATAATGTATACTGTTTAACGAGTGCATAAAATGTTGTACTCCTACGTTCTTCCACAAGGAGAATATTGGTAATCTATGACTTAAGTATATGGCAAACTTTTCTTTATGTACGGCCTAATTTCTGTTTTCTTGTTTTTGGTGTTTTTCACGTATTGCAGGGTGAGCTGGTTAATCTTAGCTCCAAGAATGTTGTATATCGGTGTCTCGAACTCCTGGGCTAATAATAGTTTATGGTATGTTTGAATGTGATCAAAGTTGTAATTGGATGAAACAAATGGCATCAGGTCCTTTTTCAAAATTCAAACGTACTCGTTTTATGGTATGTTCGACTCCCACCATAACGCATTTAAGAATTTGTAGGCGCGATTGTCTTGGTTAAGCAATTCTTCCAATCCAATTCCGACGATCCACCTCAGCATCCTTTTCCGTAGGCGCTCCCTCTTCCAAATTTTCTTTTCTTACTTTTTCACCTCACCACACGCAAACTTAATGTGTCAGAGACAGACGCACATGTTTACTTCTTTGAAAAAAAAATGAGAAATTATATGTAATGATATTTATAATAACTAATAGCTGGACCAGAGTGCTTAAAATCAACGACAAAACAGAGGGTAATCCCTGGCGCCATTCGTTAAAAGGATGCGCCTTGTCAGGTGACCTTGAACTTTGAATAATCTCTCTGAGCCACGGTTGTCTCACTGAAATTTTATTTAGTATTGAGGTGCTATTATTTTGAAGTTACAACGTTTGCAAGGTGAAATTATTTGATGTTAAGTATTAGTACAAAAGTAATCGCATATTAAGCTCAAATTCCAATAAAAAGTTGTTGAGTTCTTGTCAAATGTCAAACATATGGTTTCCTCGCAATCGGTTTTTCTTTTAATTCTCGAACCCTTAGCCTTAGGATGAACTAGAATCTTCATAATTGCTGGTAACTGATACCTTTCCCTTCTCTCTATGCAAACCGAATTAATGGTACTGTTGAATTGAAGGTCAAGTTCTTTGATACGGAGATATGGTAAAGCTCTGTTGTTTTCAAGAATCTATAAAGATTTCTGGGACTTTTTGCCTTTTGTTACGTTTAATGGTCTTTTACTAATTTTCTAATACACAAAACAGAGTATGTTGGAGGAAAACGCAAATAAGAGGGTTTTCCCAGAATCTGATGGTTGACGAAGGTTTAAAGGTTTTCTGTATTTATTCTCGACTTGTAACTAACTTTTCTTGTCACGGTATGGTCTGAATTGTCGCTAGTTAAGTACAAAATAAACTAGGTTGAGGTTTCATTGGAGGAGATAAAAATCTATCATACATTTTTGGAGGCAGAAGGTTTTCAAACTGTTTATTTGCTCATACTCTTTAGGAAGTTAAGTTGGAATTGGGTCAAAGTACTTGGGTAAGAACTAAGAAAGAAACAAAAGATTGTTAACCTCACGAATCCATCACGCTCCCAAATCAAGAACCCAAATCTCACCAACTTTGATAAACAAATGTTTTTCTAATTTTCATGCTACACTTCCTTGAAACCAACCTCACTCCAGAACCAAACTGATCTCCCATTTATATTTGCCTGCCTTGCGAAAACTCCTACATTAGTTTTCCATCATACTTCAACTATCTTCTTGCCCCACCTTAAGATGTCGAAAATTAACAGTAATGGCTCTACTGAACACCATTTCACAGCAGCTAGGCGGATTCCTACTCCTGGGAAAGCAACTGTTCTTGCGATTGGCAAAGCCTTCCCCAGTCAACTTATTCCTCAGGAATGCTTGGTAGAAGGCTATATCCGCGACACAAAATGTGAAGATGTCTCCATCAAGGAGAAACTCGAACGCCTGTGTAAGTGAAAATACTTCTATTGATAATGTTCTTCATGCTCATTCGTCCTAAGATTTAGTTATTTGAACTATTGTGATTTCAGAACATGAATTAAAATGTTGGTACCAACTTTTTCTTCCACAGCAACTATAACTTCAACTCGCAATTTTAATCCCAAGAAAATTTATAACTATCTAAATTTTCAGTTTCTGTGTTCTTAGGAGATTACACTTGCGTATCTTTTGAAAGATTTACGGGTTGATTTTTCAGTTTCTGACTTGCGTACCATGCATTTCTTCTTTTTGTTTTGCTAGGTAAAACTACTACTGTGAAGACGAGGTACACTGTCATGTCGAGGGAAATCCTGGAAAAATATCCTGAACTGGCAACAGAGGGCTCACCTACAATCAAACAAAGACTTGAAATTGCAAATCCAGCGGTTGTAGAGATGGCTTCGGAAGCAAGTCTTGCTTGCATCAAGGAATGGGGAAGGCCAGTAGAAGACATCACTCACATTGTCTATGTTTCGTCGAGCGAGATTCGCCTTCCCGGAGGCGATCTTTACCTTGCTAGCAAGCTTGGCCTTAGGAACGATGTTGGCCGAGTAATGCTTTATTTTCTAGGGTGTTATGGCGGTGTCACTGGCCTCCGTGTTGCTAAAGACATAGCTGAAAACAATCCTGGAAGCCGCGTTTTGCTAACTACTTCTGAAACTACCATACTTGGTTTCCGTCCCCCGAACAAATCACGCCCTTATGACCTCGTCGGAGCAGCTCTATTCGGTGATGGAGCCGCCGCTGTGATCATTGGAGCAAACCCATTTACGGACAAAGAGTCTCCTTTTATGGAACTAAACTACGCAGTCCAACAATTCTTGCCAGGGACACAAAACGTCATCGATGGACGCCTTTCTGAAGAGGGTATAAACTTTAAACTCGGCAGAGATCTTCCGCAGAAGATTGAAGACAACATCGATGATTTCTGCAGGAAGCTGATGGGAAAAGCTGGTTTGGAGGAGTTCAATGATTTTTTCTGGGCAGTTCATCCTGGTGGACCGGCAATTCTGAACCGCCTGGAAAGCAATCTGAAATTGGATATGCAGAAGCTGGAATGTAGCAGGAAAGCATTGATGGATTATGGAAATGCAAGCAGCAATACTATATTTTATGTTATGGATTATATGAGAGAGGAATTGAAGAAGAAGAAGGGAGCGGAAGAATGGGGACTGGCTTTGGCTTTCGGCCCTGGAATTACTTTCGAAGGCATTCTTCTCCGCAGCCTGTGAGAAAGAAGACATCCTACAGATATTTTATTATCATCATCAAGCTTTTAAGTTTCAGCTAGTTTTCCTAAATAAGGGGGAGTGGAAAGAAATTATGGTAATACTAAAAAAGAATGTAATTTGTTTTTTATTACAATTTAATGTTAAAATTTATTTCTGTCCTTTGAAAAAGTTAATCATCTTATCAAAAATTTCACTACTAAATAATGTAAAAATAAGAATGGTCTAAATTACACTATAAAATATATGTACTAATTATAATCTATAATTTATATGATCACCGATCATTATAATCAATTATTTTATTACATGAATTTTAATGAGACTTTGAAATATTTTATAATAAAATTATTAAATTTTGAGAGTCGTCACAAATACGTGAATCTTCGCTTTCACAAAAATTTTTGCAGCTACAAAATTATTAAGTACTCGTTTGATTTAATTTTTTTATTAGTTAAAATAACTTTTTTGATAATAAAAAAATTTTTTAAATTTTTGAGTGTTCGTTTGGTTGTTACTGAAAAAGAATTTTTAAAAATTAAAAAAATTATTTTTCTTTTATTTAAAAAAGCTTAAAATTTAAATTTTTAATAATAAAATTTTTTTAATTATTTTAAAAAATAGAATTGTATAAATCACTTTTACTTTATTTTTAAAAATTTATGTTGTTTTTTAAAATATAATATTAAATATTAATCTATTAAAATAATTATTTAAATATTTTTAAAAAATTTTATAATAATTAAAAAATTAAAAATTTTTTTTACTAAAAATTTTATTTAAAAATATTTTATTTAAAAAATTATATCATGCGACTCTAAATCGATACAATGTAATTCAATCCTTTATTTCTTGCGGCTGTCGTTGTAACGTAGTCATGCTCCGATACTTGGATGCGCGCACAGGGAAATGAAATCTCATAATCAAAGTGACTTAAATTTTCCAGAAAAAAATTAATTAAAAGTACAACCAAAATAGGCTGACCATGCATTTTCCTCTTTGACAGAGTGACACGTACCTATATAATAAAATATTAAAAAAACAATAAAAAAACAGACCCGCGGATATGCGTACCGCGAAAAAGGACGTAGTTGTAAAGGGCAGTTATAACTGTAAGCGGCAAGGAAGTAATTGAACAAAACGACATCGTCACATTTCCATTTCGGTTACCCTCTTTCTCGTCGGAGTACAAATTCAGAATCTCTCCGACTCTTCCCTTAACCAATTTCAACAAACAGTAAGACTTATTCGGGAAACCTTCAGGTAAGAGTTCCAGAAAAGTTATCATTATTGGTCAAAATGTCTAATTTAGGGTTTCTTCTTTGTTGGTCACATTCGTTGATCTTCTTAGTGCAAATTTTTATTAAATTCCATTGATTTTGTGAATATTATTAGTTTTAACTGCCAATAGTTTTGCATAGGGGAAGGTTTCCGATCATTGAATGCTGGGATATTCAAATTTACTTTTGTGAAGAGTTAACTTCTAATAGTTGGCTTACTAGAAGTTCAGAGTTTGATAATTGTTTTCTTTTTGCTTATCCGTGATTGCTTTCGTTTGTCAGAAAACTGATTTCAATGAGGCAAGCTGGCAGCCCTGTGAGAGGAGAATCTAGCGGGCCATTGGTGGTAACTTTTTTTTTTTTATACTGATAGCACGGTTAGGGTTTCTTAGCTATAAAGTTTTGTGTAAGTGTTTCTCTTTTGTCAGGAGCAGAATGAAGGTATCAGAAATGATGGATTCATTCCTCAACTATTTACTTCTGTGCCAGTTCTCAACGATGCTGCTTCTTATCTTTCTCAAACAACATCGCTGTTGACTGGTTGTTTCACTGATTATTCTGGTAAGTTCTAGATTTTTGCGTATGGTTTAGATGATTTTCTCTGCTTCGTCAATGCTATGTGCACGCTATATGGTAGTGCCAGTCGGTGGGCTGGGTTTGATGGGACTTAAGTGCAGAAATATACTATATGGATTATAGTTGTCATCAATTGTTAAATGACTTTTGCTGGTATAAAATCTTTGCAAACAGACTTTGAGCTGTCCTAGGAGATTCATTCTGAAGAGAATTAATGCTAATACCTTTTTTACCCTATAGCAATCAATGTAATTTTTGTTTTTGTTTCTCTACGTTCTCCTAGTCATTCCCTTGCTGTCTATCTTTAAATAGGAAGACACTACATTGTTGTAGAATTCATGCGGATTGAGCAATTTCAAGTTTTTCATTTAATAATTTAACTGGTCAAAAGGGTTTCATGATCCCCAAAGTCTTATAAGGCCCAAATATTGTGTGAATGAAACTTTTTGTGTCCAGACCTGGGCTTTCAATCTCCTCATAGGATCTGGGACATTTTTCTCTCTTCTTATAAATGTTGACTTGTGCCTCAACAAATTTAAGTTCTCAATTTTTGCTCAAAAATATAAGTCATATGTTTTTAAGTTCTTCAAGACTGCAATACCTCCAAACAGTCACCACTGTTGTTTATATCCTCAGGGCCAATAGAATTAATGAATGAGTTTTCTTCCGAAATTTTGCAGTCGAATCTGCTTCTAGAGATTTTGGGGATTCAACTGTGCATGCTCAGGAACTGGAGACATTTTCTTCTGGACAAACTGGGGAAAATCTGGAGTTTTCCAGTAATAGCCATTTATCATTATGTGAATCATCTACATCTACAACTTCTGCTCTGGCTACTCATGATGGAGTAGCAGGGGGTTTTGTTGAAGATCCGTCTCAAAGTACTGGTGCACTTGTAGAATCAAATCATAACAGTTCAAATGGGGTTTCTCTTTTTAAAGGGTATGGTATTTTATATTGTATGTATAAATGCATTTCATCTGGGGTTGTGTTGAAGATCCACCTCAAAGTACTGGTGCAGTGCACTTGTAGAATCAAATCATAACAGTTCAAATGGGGTTTCTCTTTTTAAAGGGTATGGTATTTTATATGGTATTTATAAATGCATTTCATCTGAGGTTTGTTGAAGAACCATCTCAAAGTACTCATGCGCTTGTAGAATCAAATCATAACAGTTCAAATGGGGTTTCTCTTTTTAAAGAATATGGTATTTTATATGGTATTTATAAATCCATTTCATCAAAAGTTGCAAAAGTATATAAGATGTTATTTAGTAAGTTAATTTATGTATGAGATGTTATCTATTAAGTTAATTTTCATATTCTTAGCTTAGTATATGCATAGGCTGACTTAGTTAGTGCCCCAAACTTAGGGTAAAATAATCTGTTTTTCTTTTGGGACTGAAAATCATGTGATGGTTACGTTCAGGCTTATAGAACGAGCACGGAGGACAGTTCGTGGGTCTGCAGATGATATAGGATGGCTACTACGTGATCCAGCTATGCCTCCAGTTGAAGATGGAACTGAAAAGTTTCTGGAAATTCTTGACAATATCAGGTGTGGGTAGCTCCTTTGCATCTTTTATAGGCCTATGAATTTATGGATTTAATTGTTGATTCCGTTGTTTATCCTGTGTCAGCCATGGTTTGCATAAATTACCAAACTCAATGGTCTACTTGTTGGTTCCAGGTATCAATTGCAATCCATGCCCTGTTTTTTTTTTTTTTCCCCCCTTCTACTTTTAGCACAGGGATGAGAGTTTATGCAACTCTTTATTTGGCAGGTCTTTTTAGCAACCATGGTCCACTTTATTTTGTTAGTACAAAAATGAGGTTCTCAAAGATGGGTCTGGCCTGTCACATTGCCAAGATTCACAGTGAGGTACTTGGTTTGTTCTGAAGTGTATTTTCTTGGTCTCCATATTCTATACTGAGCATCAATTGCTTTTTATTAGGCTTCAGTTGAGAAAAATGCCAGAGAGATAAAAGAATACATTGAAGAAATCTACTGGGGTTCTAGAAAGCGAGTTTTGCTTCTTGGACATAGCAAGGGGGGTGTAGATGCAGCTGCTGCTTTGTCATTGTATTGGCCTGACTTGAAAGAGAAGGTTGCTGGGTTGGCATTAGCACAAAGTCCATATGGTGGAAGCCCTATAGCTTCGGATATTTTGCGAGAAGGACAACTTGGAGATTATGTTAACTTACGGAAACTTATGGAGGTTCTGATCTGTAAAGTTATAAAGGTGCCCAAGCAGTTCTGCTTTTTCTTTTCTGTTTGATTATTGTGGTTTTGAGTGTTTTTTAAGCTTTTGTTGCTTGTCAAATGCTATTTCTTGTATCAAATCTCTGTGGTCTGTATGGTGTCTAGAAATTATTGTGAGTAAACATTTACTTATGATTTATTGCCCTTTGTGATGGTACTGTAGGAATTAATCATATTCTTGTATTTTTGGGTTATTTTGTGTATTCTATGTAGAATAGAGAATGGAATGATTGAATATGGTTTATGTAAAACACATACAAGAGAAAGAAGCCGATTGTTCCAACTTCTCATTAGTGCATAGTAGTTTTTAGGAAGATGTTTGCTGGTGCTTATATTTACAATGACATAGAATATCAGTTTAATTGTCATAATGATTTTCTTGTTCTTCCTTTCTCTTTGTTGGGGTTGGGGTTGGGTTGTAGAAATGAATCGAGTTATGTAACCAAATGAATTTATGTGATCACTGCAGAATGCTAAATGAACAAAAGCACAGTTTAGTTTTAAATTTCTTTGGTATTATATTACTCATTATCTCCAACTGTGAAGGGTGACATGCAAGCTTTAGAAGACTTGACTTACGAGAGGAGGAAGGATTTTTTGAGAAAACACCAACTGCCCAAAGAACTTCCTGTTGTCTCACTCCACACGGAAGCTGGCATTACTCCTGCAGTTCTTGCCACATTATCTCATGTGGCTCATGCAGAGCTGCCCTCCCTGTCTTCAGGGGAACCTTCAAAACTCCCGGTGGTAATGCCTCTTGGTGCTGTGATGGCAGCGTGTGCCCAGCTGCTTCAAGTCAGATATGGTGAAAAGAGTGATGGTCTTGTTACCTGCCGTGATGCTGAAGTACCTGGATCCATTGTAGTGCGACCAAAACGCAAAGTAGACCATGCTTGGATGGTTTATTCTTCGTTGAATGATGATCCTTCTGAAGCAGATGCTTCCCAAGTGTGTGAAGCGCTTTTGACTTTGCTTGTAGAAGTTGGGCAGAAGAAAAGGCATGAACTTGCGATGAAAGATGAATGACACGCACATTATTCAGACTTGCTTATTTCATGCTATCAGACAGTTGTTTTTGTTTTTGGTTAATCTCTTTTTTAATTGTGATCATTCAATTTTAATTGAAGTCCGGTATCCGATTCTGTACATAAATGGTTCTTTTTTCTCCTTTATTTTCTGAATTGCAGAAAACTAAAGCTTACTTTGTAGAGTCAGAAAGAGAGGTATACTTGCAACCGACAGACAGTAGTAATACAAAAGTGGACGGTACCCTTTTATATTCTTTTTGATTTTTCATTGCCGCTTTGTTATTTGGTAACCAAGGTATATGCTTAATGATTTTATTTTATTCTTTTTTTATGTTACATATCTACTATGATTAATCAAACAAAATTAGAAAAAACAATACATATCGTATTATATGTTATATATACTACAAAAAGCAGTGAACTGTTGATTGTTACAGTGATTTATGGAGGAAATACTGTAGATGGTCAATAAATGATGTTGTGAGTTTCAAAAATTTCAAAAGTATTTCTTATATATGGTAAAGTTTATTGCTTAAATGTTGCAGCAATCAAAATGTTAATAGCGATAAATGAAAAACGTGAAAAACACATGCGTATGAATGTCAGTTTTAAGGGGTGTCATCATATTTCTCCCTTGAGATTTGGCATAATATCACTGAAAAGCATCTTTGTAAAAATTATCACTGATCACTCCTACTTTATTTGGCTGTTATAACCATTTAATAAAGTTAAAGGCAAAATTGTAAATTTAATCAATCATTTTAAATTTATTTTGGGATAATAATTTTTTGATCTCTGAACTTTAAAAAAAAACTATAACATAATTTGTTTAATTTTAGTAAATTAGTGTATATTATTATGATAAAGTTAAATGATATTAAAATTAAGAATAAAAATAAAATTAACCATTATGATTTTATTTTAAATAAATTAATATATTGTGTTAATAAATTAAATTAAAAAAAATTAATATCATATTAAAATTTTAGAAAACACGGATAATTCTAATAATATAAAATTTTAATTTAATAACTATAACAATCCATAAAATTATAAAAACTTAATAGAAATTTTTTAAAACCTCCTCCAATCAAAATAAAATATTAAAGAATAAAGTGTAAAAAATTATAAATATTAGTAAATTTTCAAAAGAAAGAATTAATTAATGAAAACAATAAATACTACAAACTAAATTTCAAGCAAATTAATGTAATAAATTGCAACATATGAATAACAATAATATGCACATATATGTGTACAATATTCTAAAAAATTAATTGATCTAATTAATTATTCCTAAAATTAAAAATAAAATTTAATATATCTCATCTAATACAAATTTAATTTGACAATTTAAAATTAATTAACTAAAATTTTTCACTATTTAAAAGTATTTTTAGTAGTATTAAAATTTTAAAATTCATGACCTAGGCCTGAAAATGAAAATATATATTAAAAATAAGACGAAGAATTAAGACAAGACTTAAATCCATCGTATTTTGTATTTTTTATATTTTTTAAAGTATAAAATGATGTTACTTTGATAATAAAATTTACAAAAAATAGTAAAACGGATATTTTATACAAATATGCTGATATATCCATACTTAAATGAATACACTCTTATCATATACATACTATATATAATTTTATATTTATTATATACTTACCATCAAGATATAATATAAACAGATATAATAACGGGTTTTGTAGTTTTATATCAATTTGAATGACAGTTTATCTTATTTTTGTATTTGCTCAATATGATGTAGGGAGATTTTATAAATTTTTGTTTATTTAATCAGGGCAAATAGGTAATTAGGTAAAATTTTATTATCAATTTATTTGAAAGGGATTAATTTGCTAACATCGTATAAATGAGTCCTAATTTTTTGTTTTACCAAAGTTTAGAAACTATAATATTATTATACTATTTGAGTTGTTAGGGGTAAATTTATAATTGACACCAATTCTATTAGTTTGTTATAAGTTGAAGATAAAATAGGGGTGGTAAGTGATAATTTATATAGAGATTCTTTCTACTTAATAATACGTCAGACCTCATAGCGGAATGTGATAATACATCAAAAATAAAAGTAGAAATTTTTTTGTTTTAAAAGAAGATATATTTAGTATATATTTAAACAAATACTATTTTTCAAATTCTTCCCTAGATGCTTAAAACTTCTTGAATGATGAGATCTGATCAAAAGTGGTTTTAAAAAAAATTACCAAAATTTTTTTAAATTTTAAAATCACTTTTATGTCCACCTCACGCTAATCCCAATCGCGCTCCAAATTCCATTGTTTATTTGGATTTGGCCAAATAATAAGGGTTTAATGTAATTTTCGACAGAATTAATGAGTGATATCCCAGTTCATGTCATGCGTGTGGATTTGCTCAAACCGAATACCCGTTGCACCGGTTTGCGCCAAAAATTGAAAAAAAAAAACTACCTGTTCAAATAGGAAGGAATTTTGTGCGAACCAAATCTCTGTTTAACAATACCACAGCCAATGAAATCTTAAATTTCCAGAGAAGGTCAAAGTCAAACTTTCGCATTAATTGTCTTTGAACAGTTTCTTCCAATAAGGTTCCGCCTGTCACTTACTTCCCTACTCTTCCTGTGACGCAATCACCAGCGTAGGTTCTTCGAACAAGTGTATTATTTCATTACCCAAAAATACCCTTATAACATTCACATAATCCCAAGCTTCTCCCTCTCGTTACAATTTTACATTTATGAAGTCCGCTTCCTTTTCCTTTCTTCGAGTTCTACAGAAACGCAGAAAGAAAGAGGGATCGAATTACTGCGTTTTTTCAAGCAAGAATCTATTGAGTGATGATAGCGAAACTGATTTAGATTAGGGTTTTCCAGGATTAGGGTTTTGGATTCCAAAAGATACTTTCTTGCTGGGCATTGAATTAGGGTTTCGATAAGCGTTTGACAAAATAGTTAGGGTTTTTGTTCAGTAGGTTTTTTATTCGTAATTCACTGCCTTTCTCTGAACTGTGGGTTTATTACGGAGTTTTTAGTCGGTCCTAATGAGAGTGGAGCTGTAATAGAGGGTGGTTCTAGAGTTTGGTTTGTGAGTGGTTCCAATGGGGAGCACTGGTGAGCCAGACCGAAAACGCCGCCACTTTAGCTCCTTATCACCAACGGCTGCTACTGCAAAGAAGCATCCTTTCTTTCCCTCGTCTGAGGAAAAAAAGGCATGGTTATCCTTCACTTTTCCTAATGATAGTGTTATTTTGTGTGGTTTGCTTGTAATCTAGTTAATTTTGTTTGTTTCTATTTGAAATTTCGAAATTTTGGTGTCTGTTGAGAAGACTTATTAGTCTGCTGGGTCTGGGGTTGTCAAGACATTAGCAAATTCGTTGTAGTTTTGATTATATTTGTATTGTTGATCCAATTAAAGTTTTATTTATTTGATATAGCAATTTTGACTGCATTGGTACATCCACTGCTATCTAAGACTGTAATTGATTAGAAATTCTGTGCTGGAAAATGTAAGCTTTATCTGGTAGATAATATCGTCTATGAGAAATTGTTAATTGCATTCTGTCTATCCCTTTTTTGTGGTTTGATTGTTTTTATTTTAAGAATGGTAACATGTGTTAAACATTGCAAATTTTTGAGTTCTGTGTGTGTTTGGTTGTCCACGTCTGTGTTTTCGATGGATAGGATTGTTGCTTTTGGAAATTTGGAAACCACAAGTTCTTGTCAGCACTTTGCCTTCTGAGTTGGAAGGAAAATGTTATTTTTAATGTGTTGACCAGCCATCTGATGCTCAATTAGGAGACTGTTGACCTCTGAAACTTTTAGCCTTGGCTCCGTCCTGATTACTTATTTAAATAACAAATATTAAATATTTTTCTGTTTCTTCTGGTGAACACCTGTTGTTTCTGGTTCCACATTTGAGCTGACCTTGTGGTCTGCTGTAATACCTGATTAGCCTGATTAGGGAGCCTATTAGTTTGAATTGCACAAATTATTCTAGCAAAATGACCTGAGCGGAGATAGTGCCCTTGATCTACGTTCTTATGTGTATGTGCTTGTTTCCAGATGTTTTATTTTGACTGTTATACTGTAGTTTGATATGGTTGAATATTTTGAACTTTAGATTTTTGGTTTGTGTATTCAGAAGAGGAGCCCTTTGAAAGGTGGCTTTTCACTTGGCTTGTTAGAACAATTTATTGAGTGAATATTACAGGCAACCTAAGTCTTCTGAGTATTTTTATACGATTAGACAACATGTTTGTATTTTTATGTTCAGTTTGGTAATGCAGATTGATACGGCTGTTCTTCAATTTCAAAATCAGAAGCTTGTACAGAAATTAGAGGCCCAGAAGGTTGAGCATTCTGCACTTGAGAATAAGTTCACTCAGCTGAAGGAGAGACAACAGCCATTTGATTCCACATTGAATGCGGTGCATAGGTCTTGGGAGGAGGTAATACCTTTGATTGTCATTTACTCTTTTTTATACTTTTGATAAAGAAAACGATAGATAAACTGATTACAAAAAGGAAAAAAGGAAGGAAAAATAAAGACAATGTTGGTATGCTCATTATACCATTGAGCTTTATGCATGCAGTATTTTGTATTTGATGATGGGAAATTGACCTTATGCTCTTAGCTAATCAATGATTTGGAATCGTGCTCCATGCGGGCAAGGGAGTCAAGCAATGGACAAGATTCTAGCTGTACATCAATCAGAAAGGGTGAGGACTATCAATCATCCATATCATATTTTTTTTTTTCTCTCTTTCTTCCTTTATTATTTTGTAACGACCTGCTACATTTAATTCTATATACTTTGAATTTCTTGTCAGGTGGGACTCCTTACCCTTCCCATGACGATTTTCTCAGTCGGCTTGTGGAAACAGGTGCTACTGAAAGTTCCTCCACCAATAATTGCCCTAATCAGATGGAAGAAGATAGAGAAAGTGGCCCTGAAAAGACTAAGAACATCTTACGCAATGTAGTAGCTGCAGGTGACAACCTTTGGCATCTAAAGGATGGACTATATGCTGCAGCTTTGAAAGAGCTTCCACATGATGGTAAGTGTAAGTGGAAAATGCATATGGTGCAATATCAATTCTGAATTTTCCTTCTCAAGATTTATTTCTCAGTTTCCTATGCAAACTCTTCCTTTTGCTAGGCTCATCCAGGCAAAAGTCATGTAATGACATAGAGTCAGAAGTTAAAAATTTGAGATTAAGATTAAGTGATCTGCACTTGAAGCACAAATCAATAACAAGGGAATTGCAGAGCCGTCAAGATATCGATGCAAAAAATAAAGCTGAGGTTAAACGTTTAAAAGGTAACTATTGATGTGGGTTGTAGCTAGTGAAATTTGACATTTGCACCTAGACCTTATGCCGAAATGCAACACGTGTTTAGGTATCTTAGCTATGAAGTTTTATCTTATTTGTTTTGTGCATGTATGATTACACCCTTATTAAATTTTTATGTACACTATATATGGCAATTCACGTGGAGTGCCAGGTTTTAAATGTGAACTTTTAATGGTTTATGCAAACTTGGCTTTTGTATGAACTAAACACTTAAGATATGCGCACTTGCTTATTTATACACTATATATGGTAACTCGTGTAGAATACTCGGTTGTGAATGTGAAATCTTAATGATTTATGCAAGTTTGGTTGTTTAATGGAAATTCCAAACGTTAAGGTATTGCCTAATCTTGTGCTATATGAGTATGTATTACCTCAGCAGATCATATCATCCTTCAAGAACTTTGTTTACCTCCTTTTTTTTTTTTTTTTTCTTTGAAGTTTTTAAAGCTGCATTCTTTTCTCTCTTTTATTCTCTGATGAATGATGTACTAAATTTATGGGAAGAGTAAATCTAATTCTACCTACTGGTTAAAGAAAAGGTGCATTCGTTTTATCCCACTTTTTAGTTGTTGAATGCAGGCTGTAACTACTGTTTCCTGTGAAGCTTATCATAATTGTTGTAGTTATAAAAAGGATGATAGCTTATGAAAACAGATATTGGATTGAGCAAGTTCCCAGCAATTCTTAAGTTTTCTTTCTTCTCTTGATTCGTTCTCTTCTGAGCTGTCTAAATTATGTTCTGAATGTCTTTCATGATATGAAAGGTTGATGAATGATCTTTGCTTGGTTTTTCTAAAGGGGAGTTGGAGAGTGCAGTTAAAGAATTAGAGGAAAGCAATTGTAATCTGGCAACTCTTAAAGCTGAAAAAGATGCAACAAAAGGGGCATTTTTCCCAATCTTAAACCTAGCGAGTAAGCCTGTTGCTGGTGATAAGGTCAGAGATGAACAAAGAGATTTGCAAGATATGGAGTCTATTCACAGAGAGCTAATGGTAAGCTAAGACTTCTGTATCGCTTGAGTTTACACTCTAGTAAATCATTTAATTTGAGTCAGGCGTAATAATCAACTTAAATCTCCACAGGAACAAGCTTCGCATAGGTTGTTGGAACTGAAAGGTCTTCATGATGAGAGAATAAAAATACTGCATCAGTTGTTTAATTTGCAGGTTGGATTCTAAGATTATTAATGTCTTTGTTTTTGTGTGAATGCATCTCCCTGGTTGTCCTTTGGACAATTACTTGAGTATATACTACACTTTTAATATAAATCTAATGGAAATATATGATTGACAGAACACATTGAAGAGTGTGAAGTCTCTTTCCTATTCCCAAGCCTTTCTCTCGGTGAAAGATCAACTAGAAAAGTTAAAATCAGAAGTTTCCAAGTACCAGGCACTCTTCGAGAAACTACAGGTTGTGACTGGTCGGTACTTTAATTTATGCCATTGTTCTGTCCTTCTTTGCAAGGATCTGATTCTGATGCTGACTGTACCTTTTTCCACGGGAATCATAGGTTGAAAAGGATAGCCTTGCCTGGAGGGAAATGGAATTGAATATGAAAATTGATTTGGTTGATGTTTTTCGAAGATCTTCCGCGGTTGCAGATTCTAAGATTGCTGATTTGGGGATAGAGATTCAGAAACAAATTGATGAAAGAAAGAGGATTGAAATGAGGCTGGAAGAGGCATCAAGAGAACCAGGTAAGAAAACATGCAGTGCTTCTCTTTGATCCTTTTTCTTTGTTGCCTTTATCTGTATTTCAATGCTCAAATCCTGTTTCAAATACTCTGCATTTTAGGAAGGAAAGAAATCATTGCAGAATTTAAAGCCTTGGTTTCATCATTTCCCGAGGAAATGAGCACTATGCAAAGTCAATTAAGTAAGTACAAAGAAGCTGCTGTGGATATTCACTCTTTACGGGCTGATGTGCAATCTCTCACAAATGTTCTTGGTTCTAAGGTGGGTATGTTGTATTTAATCTTATTCTTGGATTTGTCTGGTTGGCTTAAAGCTCTATTTTGTTTTACTGTTTGGAACAGGTAAAAGAGTGTGAAATTTTATCTGCAAGATCAGCCAATCAAGTTGCTGAGATATATAAGTTGCAAGCTATGGTATATCTACTACTTCTGTTACATTTAAGTCTGTTGGTTTCATTATATCCATGAGGCAGAAATATGAAATATGGTTGTTGAAAACTGTAGAATACATTGCTGAGAATTTATATTAAAAAATTTGTTAAGAAATTTATAACCTTAACAGGTCACATGTTTCAAGATGTTTATGATATTTAACTTGGTGTAGCTTCTCAGCATGCCATTTCAATATGTTTGTGATATTCTTCAAACATGAATCTATACTATATATCCATTCTGCCTTCCTGGTTGCACGACTGTTATATTGAACTGACCCATAAAAGCCAAAGCGTAAATAGTTGTATCCTTGTGCATCAGACACCTGTGTTGGTGTTGAACAAATCTATATATGAAATTTTGTGCTGTTCATAAGGCAAGACGATGAAAAATATTTACGTGCTTAAAGAGAGTGTCGCTGTATTGGATTAGCTAAGAAGTAGGGGTAGACAGAAGAGGTCAAATTTGAATTGGTATTACTGCATTACTGTGACAATTAGACTGTTCTAACAGGTAGATCTTCTCTCACTCACTAATTTGTTCCAAGGTTCAGGCCAACCTTCATGCTTTTAACTGTTTGCTCTGTTCATGTTTAATTTTATCATTTCAAATGAATACCCACATTCGCTTGTGTAACTTATTGATGGTGTATGTTATTGCTCCATTCTTCTCATACTGTTTGTTTAGTTCAAAAAAAGTTAAAAAGAGTAAGGTAAACAAATATGGGAGACATGCTAATAATGCATCTCAGCATTAATTGTATTTTCCATTGTTAACCTTCTATTGTCTAATATTAATTTGGATAGAAAAAATTCCAACTATAGTGCAAAGATTATTTGGTTAAATGTGGTAAATATAACTTTTGAATGTCAATGTGGATTAATGTCATGGGACAGACAAGTTGGGAAATCAAACACAATTGGACTAAACGTAATGTTTTAATTCCTTGCTAGCTGGCTAGTTCTACAATTTTAGCAAATCTCATTTATCCCATTCCTTGCATAAATAACCATGTCTTCTATTTCAATATTCATATATGGAAGCCTTGCAGGAACTTTATTTGTCTTCACGGTGGAGTTATAACCTATCCATGAGTTTTGCTTCCTATTGGCATTATAAGTGAGACAGCCATACCTTGTACATGAAACCAAAGGACACATGCATGCTAAATGAGAGAGAGCATAATTTAGCAAGTGTTGGTAAAATTAACGGAATTTATACGTAGGATATCTGTTCATGTTTTTGGTCAGCGGACTGATCATTTCTTAAGTTGAAATAATATTGCAATTAATAATTTTGCTCTATTGGTTGACCAGAAGTTTTTTGTCCTGTATTCATTTCTGAGTGTTTTACCCAGTGTCTGTTTCACTAGTATGGGCTAATTTTATTCTCTACTCAGTCAAACTTAACAGTGGAGGAGTTCTCTTTCTGTACCTAGTAAATTGTGATCTAGGATGACCCATTCAAAACGTGGAATTTGTTCCTTGAACTAATTGTAGGAATCCAGAAACATTGTTCTTTTTCTTTTAGCTATTTTCAAGGTGCACTATGAATAGCAATGTAAACTTTTTTTACAGATTAAAACCTTTGGATGGAAATAAACTATAGTTGCAAATTATGAACTTAAATCTAACTAATGATTCTTTGTTTGCATTTTAGAGGCAAGTGACACACTACATTTCCTTTTCGAATCTGGATGCCATATCATTGATATTTAAGCTTAACTTAATTTTTAAGTAGCTATGCTTTAATCGCTGCTTTTTGTTTAATTACTTGTATTAATTCTTTGGTACAGGTTCATGATTTGGAAGATAGTAATTTGGAGTTGAAGTTGATTTTGGATATGTACAAACGTGAATCCACTGATTCAAGGTTAGGAAACTTGCATGAATATCATTCACTTAAAATTCATATTCATTTATTTCTGTTGTATCTGCTGTGTATTTCATTCTTGGGCTTTATTTTTGTTGTAGTATGGCAATGGATCTTGCAATTGTCCAGTGGTTTAGCCAGTTCATTGTATTTTTTTGTCATGGGGTGTCAGATGATGCGGGATACTGTGGTTAATATATGGTTTCGAATAATATTGCCTTCGGTAACTGTAATTTGCAATTGCAGGGATGTCTCGGAAGCTAGGGATTTGGAATACAAGGCATGGGCTCATGTTCAAAGCTTGAAGTCTTCTCTTGATGAGCAAAGCTTGGAATTACGAGTAAAGACGGCCAATGAAGCTGAGGCCATATCCCAGCAAAGGCTAGCTGCTGCTGAAGCTGAGATTGCTGACATGAGGCAGAAGTTGGAAGCTTTTAAAAGGTTAGACTTTAGTTTGACATTGTTTGTTCATGGAGAATTCTTTATAATTCTGTTGGACTCTATTTTTATTTAGGTACTAATATTTCCTTTTGTGATGTTTCAGGGATATGGTTGGCCTTTCTGATGCCTTGAAATCCAAAAATGAAGAAATTGAAGCCTACCTATCAGAAATAGAGGTTGGCTTCCTGTTATCTAAAGGTTACCTAAAGTAGCTGTGTTCTCTTCTTTAACCACAGTGTTGGATTAAGATAGTTTCATTTTCCTTCAGACAATTGGACAGGCATATGATGACATGCAAACACAAAACCAACAACTCTTGCAGCAAATTACAGAGAGAGATGACTATAACATTAAGGTAATTACGCTTAACACACTGCCTTCTTCTGTCCAGAAATTTATGAATTCATATTCTTTTTGTTTCATGCTGTTGATGTTTGTTAGCTTGTTGGCTTTATTCACAATTTATTTTGTTTGATGCGTTAATTGATGGTATGTTCGCTAATGTCTGATGAGGTTACTTCATCACCGGTTTCTTATGTTTTGATCTTATCAATGGCTGGTCTTAAGTTATAATAACATTTTGAGTTGCGAACCATATTTTTGAGGATTTGTCAACACAATCGTATTTATCATCTTGCTAATTTCTGATCTATAGTACAATATTAATTCCATTTCTTATAATCTATCCTTGCTTGTCTAAAGAAACTTATCCATAGATCTTCAGTTGCCATTACTACTCTGGGGACATTAACATGACAATATCTCCAGTTCTTGGGTTTAGCTCATATAAGGGCATTAAATTGACGAAGGGGCTGTAATTTATCTGAGTGGCAGTTATGTACTTCCTCAGAGATAGTCACTTTCGCTCTTCTTTTTCAGCTTGTTTTAGAGGGTGTGAGGGCAAGACAGCTGCAGGATGCTCTACTCATGGAAAAGCGTAGCATGGAGAGGGAGATCCAGCGAGCGAATGCATCTTGTAATTTCTATGACATTAAAGCTGCAAGAATTGAAGACCAGGTATGTCTGTGTTGCTTTCAAATATAGTCTAGACCCATGGAAAAGAAAATGTAAGTTTAACTTGTGGATGCTTTCTTTGCAGTTGAAATTTTGCTTAGATCAGGTTCAGAAACTTGCGGAAGATAGATCTCAAAATGCAGTTACTTTAGAGAATACACAAAAGAAATTGTTAGATGTGAGAAGGTCATCTGTTCAAGTTAGGGAGTCCCTGGAAGGGTCACAATCTAAAGTGGATACAAGTCGACTAGCTCTTATGGAGCTGCAGATAGAAATAGACAAAGAGAGGTAATGGTACAAATGGTCTTATGTTCCATTCATATTTATGCAAAGTGCAGGTAACGGATTCATCCCTTTTTTTTTTCCAAATAAGATTTGAGAAGAAAAGAGTAGAGGAGGAATTGGAAGTTGCAAGGAGAAAGGTTTCATGTCTTCAAGCCCTGACAGAGGGTTCATCAATTGTAGAAGAACTCCAGCAGGAACTTAGAGAGTATAGGGAAATACTCAAGTGCAGTATCTGCCTTGAAAGGCCAAAAGAGGTAAATGGACCATGCTATTATGGTATTTTATGGGGTCTTATGTAAAGTTTAGCTTGTAGGCAGTAATGATGATTGAATTATAGCTACTGTTGTGGGAATACATAAAGGTTCAGGGGAAAAATAGTAGATTACATCTGAATTTCGTTTGGAAAAATTACATGGGGCAACGACTTGAATTTTTTATGTGAACAATATCTGCTTGTGATTGTCATGTGTCTGCTTCCCTTCACTCTTGTTAGATCTTAAATGCTTTTGTTGGGCCTGAAGCACATACATAAGAGCACCAATAATATTTAAGCTTTAACACAATCCTTCAGGTGCAAAGCATGTGGATTAGATAAACTCACAGCCAAAATCATAGCAACAAAGAATTAATATGAGGGGAATTCAAGTAGAAGTTCAGCCTGTAAAACTAGCTTTCTTGTCATGTTAGTTACTCCTCACCCAAAAGTTATAGGCATAGCAAATAGTATTTAGCTCTAACAGCACTAATTTAGGATACAGTACTCGTTTCACTGGGATTCTTGGGAATCAATTATTTGTTGTACCCAGCACCAATGTGGTGGCTTCCTTGTTGATTGACCCTACATAATAATATGGTTTCAGGCATTGGTTGCTCCAGTAGTGAACTCTATTTTAATGTCATATGGGCGGTGGGGTGGGATAGGTGGGCACCTTGTTCAGGTGGTGATTGTGACAATCAGTCGACTACTAGCAAGTAATATACCGATAGTCATTCAGAATAACTCATTCAAATTAATTTTATCCTTTAAATTAGTTGATTTTTACTCTCAGTTGGACGATATATAAGTAATCTTCAGACATGGAATATTAGAGTCAGTTAGCTCAAGTTACTGGACTGTTTGTGGGTTGGATCTCAATATTAAATTTTACCCATCGCATGTAAAGTATTATTTTCCTTTGACCTGTTTTCTTTGAACCTCTGTTATGCTAAGATATTTTCTATTACTTCAGGTTGTTATTACAAAGTGCTACCACTTGTTCTGCAACCCCTGTGTACAAAGAGTCACAGAAAGTCGTCATCGCAAGTGCCCAGCGTGTGCTGCAAGTTTTGGACCTAATGACGTTAAACCTGTTTACATCTGAATGGAAACTGGGAACCTTTGTCTTCTACTGCTCATGAAGAGACTGCTGTCACAAGTGTCTCATATGACTTAAGATTTGAAAAATAGATGCCCACAGGTTCACATGCATCAAAATATTTGAGATTGGGGAGGGGGAAAATTTTATCAAACGGAACCTGTGGCTGGCTCTTCCTGTCCCCTTACCAGCAAGTGCAAATTATCTTTTATTTGCCAGTTGGTCCTAGGTTGTTTAAGTGACTCAGATCATTTTAGTTGACTGTATTTATGATGTTTTTACCCCTCCTTCATTTAACTGTTAGGAGGTGCACTGGAATCTTTCGATTAATTATTTGCAGATTTCAGAATTGATCCAATGCTCTAGTTTCAAAGGCCATGGAGGTTGCGTGACAATATAATGATAAAATTTATGATGCTATGATTCAAGTTGAAAGAAAAAAAAAAAAAAAAAAAAAAAAAGAAAAAGCATCCTGGCTCGGCGTACTTTAGTAATGAGTCCTCTTACAGTGATAACATCTGGAGCATTAACGGCATTTTTGGCTGCTTGGATTTTAGCAAATTTGTTAGATGTTCAGGTGAGGTCAGTAGTTAATTTGTTGTCTCATGTATATATTCAACTGTTGGTGTCCAGATGTATTCTGAATTGGTTGGTAGGTTGGGAGATGTAAAATTTGTAGAAAAAATGAGTGATACTGATAATAGTTGTTTGAATCTCATTTATGATTTTATATTTTTCATAATATTTTTTCTTGAGATTTGGTTTGAATCTTGGAGAGATCAAATGTTGTAAGTGCTGCAGATTTGAACAGGGGTAATGTTAATGTTTGTATCTGTTTGTACCCATGCGTTGTAAGGCCAACCAACCCGTGAAAGCCAAGCTAAGCTGAGACGCAACTGGGCATCACCTGGATAGAGGTAAATACTGAAACAAACTATGGATTTTGACAGAGTTAAAGAAAAAAAAAGATGCAGGATGGTAAATCGGCTTGTGTTTTGTAGTGGGAAGAAACATTTAAGAGCCTCAGATGCTTGTTTCTTGTTTCTTGTGATTGTGATTGTGATTGTGATTGTGATTGGTAACTATAAGAAAGTATGGTGTAGCAACAGATGCAGATAAGACATTGTTGATTGTGCTAGGTAGGTATGTAGAGAACATGCGGTAGCATCATGTTGCAGTTATTCCTAAGTAATTAATTAAATGTACTGAGACGATTTGACTAATATCATATCATGTTAAATGGTCAATCGTTCGAACATTTTTTTTTTTTAATGTTTAATTTGAAGAGAAACAGTCACTTAAAATAAAGAAATTAAATGAATAATAGTAAGTAGTTGAAGCAGTCGGAAGTAGGCTTGTTTGCTTGTCTGACTCGACTTGCCTTGCCTTGCCTTGCCTCGCCCCACCTCCTTTCACCTGCTTAAGAGTTAAGAAGTTCATTGTTAATTGACTGAAAAAATAGGATACCGTATAATTTTCCAAAAAACATAAGAAGATGTTATGACAGAGCCATGGAAGATTTTGCTTGCAATGGCAGCGCTCCGAATGAATGAATCAAGTTGCCTCGTTTGTGATGTTAATTATCTGTCTCTGTCTCTGTCTGTACATGATACATCAACATCTACGTATAGACATGCACCTTTTGAAAAAAATGACCTTACCAAGTATATTGAATTTCCACGTTTTTCTTTTTAGCTGAATTATTTGGAGACATACATGCATCACAAATGAAACACGACGTGTTGATCATGACTGAATCACCGACATTTTAAGCATACACTTACTCATGCTCGTGCACCGGCACAGCTACAGTATCTTTTAAAACGACTGTTGCTTGTTGCATATAATAATAATAATAATAATAATAAGAAGAAGAAGAAGAAGAAGAAGAAGAAGAATACGATGGCCCGGCGCTAGTAAATTAAAGTAAAGTAAGGAATTAATTAATATTTTCAAATGGGCCTTTTATTAGATAATTAATGATGGAAAGCAATGTATCACGCACCCTTTTTACACTTTCACAATTATTGTTGAAATGATACAATTCATAGATAGGCCTTAGCCTCGCCGTACTCGAATTCTGTTTCAGGGTTGCGTCAATTTCTGTCCGGCCAATTTTAAATTCAATTGCAAACCCACCTACTGTACTACTACTACTACTGCCTACTATAAGAGTGACAAATAATATCAATTTCACGGTATAATATTTTTGTCCTTCACAGTGACAGTGGTCCCTTACGTCACGTATTTATTGTTCACCAAGTATTCGACGAAATTCATTCGCGAGAGAGATAGATGTATTTTACTGGGATACAAATAACTGTCTCTAAAGGGGGAAACAGGCAATCAATCAGACAAATACAACAACAGTTGCTACTTGCTAATGGAGTATTTGGGCCCATTTACATGAAATTATATTAAACAAACATGTCAGCTGAATTATTATCATTTTTCCATTCTTTTCTTTTCTTTTTCTTTTTCTTTTTCTTTTTTGTGTGTGAATTTGCAATCGCAGCGTTTAAAAAAACGAAGCGCGTATTGTTTGTAACGTTGTCCATCGTTTACCGCTTGTCATTTATTTATTTCGTCGTATAGGTGCTTGTTTGTTTGTTTTTCGTTTTTGGTGATAGGAAATGCGTGATTTTTAGCTCCTGCAAATTTATTCTTGTTACTGTTTGTTTGTACGTACTACCAGTGTTAGCACATCTCCCCCCTCCCTCTCGTCTTTGTTTTGTTTTGGTTTTTTAATCACTTATTTTTAAAAGATTAAAATCAAGCCTCAAGATTCCTAAGTTTTTAGACTGATTGCTGAGATCGATCATTTGACTGCGGATAAATTGGTTGTTAAGATCTTGAAAAAGAAATTTAATATATTGATTTGCTGCTAACGACGGATTTGCTGTGCTTTAAATTATGTTAATTTCAGAATCAATCAGTTGGCTTGATGCACGCTCATATCTTCAAATTAAAATCAGTCAATGCATTATACTACATAGATTTGCTTGCATTAGCAGGATTACCAATTGATCCTAATTTAATTTATTTTAATTTGGCAAAATTTCAGATTTGTGTTTTACAAACACAGTACTTTCAGCTAACACTCTGCTTTTGCACAACTGTTCAGCAGGAAATAGGAAAATATCTATTTAAAAGTATGAGCAGTGTTCTTTTAAGGAAAACAAAAAAAAGAAAAGAAAAGAAAAGAAAAGCAGAACATACATTATACAATAATAATGACACTCGTGATCTCGGCAGAGATGTTTCAAGAATCTTGTTAATCTCGATTTTGGTTTGCATGTGATGCGAGGTTGTATGGTTATGATTACTTTTGTTCCATTACAATTTATATTGATTGATTATAAGCAAGTACTAATAATACTAATAGATCCACATTTTAATCGGTATTCATTAATTATAAATACTAAATTAACAAATTAATTAATTAGCCTCTCTTTTTTTTTTCTTTTTTCTTTCTTTCTTTCTACGATTACGATACAAGAAGAAAGGGAACAAACATATATATATATATATATGTATGTATGTATGTATGTATATGCATATGCATAAAAAGCATTGCCAATATCTCATGATTTTAATTTGAACAAAAGCGTACAAAAGCATTTGATGCATTCCCTCTTTCCAACTTAAAAGAAAAAAGAAAAACCAAGTTTTTGGATTCTCTCCCTCTTTAATTTGGCCATTTAATTTCTTCTTAGTTATTAAAACTATATGTATTAATTAATTACCACTATTAGTATTCTTAATTAAATTAGATTCTTCATGTCTACTAGGAGCAGTCATTCGATCTTCCTCTATGTTAAAAAATGCTTCATTTTTATCATATATGTCAATTCCCGAATACAAGAAAATACCCAGAGGCCGAGTTGTCACTTAGAGTGAATCAAGCAGTTTTTCTTAAAATTTAAAAATGAATAACGAAGAAATCGTGAAAGATTAGGGAGCAATCATTCATAATTTAAAACACACACACACACACACACACACAAGTTGTCCAAGTTTATACCACCACGTGCAATATTATTATTGTCAATTAAGTATTAATTAATTATTGACGTAATAATTGAAAGACACAATTATTACTAAGCCTCGGATTTGACAATATGTTGCAATTATATATTTATATATAGAAGATGTATCAGACAAGATTTCTTCCATTTTCAGAACCAGATCTTGATGGGGCATTTAGCTTCATATAAAGAGTTGGGAATCTTTCGAGTCATTCTAGTGTACTTAATTTGCCATTTTTTGTCATTAAGGGATCATATATACATATATATGGATGAACCGCGTTTCACCTAATATCATATATTCTTTAATTGCTTCGCAATTTTAATTCTATTTATATATATTATGATTGTAGTTGTATTTTATAAAATAAACTATGTTATTCATTGATTTTTTTTTTCATATTATAAAGTTATGTTTACAATTCTTGTGTCTTTTTTTTATTATTATTTTTGTAATACTTGTAATATTTTATACAAATTTAATATATATTTATAAACTAATATGATGATTTTATATTTTACTCTTATGTATTTATTTATTTATTAAGAATATAAGATATACAATAATTACATAACTTTAACACATTATTTTACAAGTTTGTCTTATTGAGAATATTACTTAACTTTAAAAATAAAATAATTAAAATATTTGATAATTACTAATATTAATACCATTCTTTAATTTTAAACATATCTTATAAATTAATTACCTAATTTTTAGAATTTTTGAATTAATTATTTTTTTCACCTATTTGATTACCTTACTCTCGTTTCTTATTTTCTCTTTATTGACATATATCTCGATTCTCTAGGGTGAAGGTCTAATTATATTCTTTAAAAAAGTTAAAAGTAATATATTATCAACTACTTACACTTTATCTTGAGAATTGGCTTACAAATATATGAGGACGATCAGCAATCTCTTTTGTTTACATATATTTTTATATCAATTATTAGCCCTAATATTAAGGATATATAGATAGTGTAAATTGAATGAAATAAAATATAATAAATATTTTTTAAATTCATTAATTAAGATTTTTTTTTATTTTTTTAACTCTTTTTTTCTTTTTTATCTCGTAATTTGTAAAATTTTCTCCTATTTTTTCTCTCCTCTCATTACATCTTCTCATTTTAATTATTACTTATAAACTAAAAATTTTAAATTTTTAAATAAAATTATTTTAATTAATTTATTTTATCTAAAAATTTTAAAAAAATTATTTAATTCATGAGAATGCATGGAAATTTTGATTGCAAAATTTGAATCCTTCAAAACCAAAACTTTTGACTTTTAATTTTGAATTTATACTATAAATTTATTTGCAAATATTTAATTAAAGTATGTAAAAAAAAAAGAAATAATTCCATTACCATTATAATTATTGTTGTTGTTGTGTATATATATATATATTTTATGAAATAATAATATTTAAATTTCAAACTTTTTTTTTTTTTGGGGTAAGATTCCGAAATCAACTATTGTCTCTCCTTTTGTCATATCTATTACAAGTTGTATAATTGATGTAATAAATCCAATTACTTCAATAATTAATCAAAGAAGTGAGGTAATCTTAAAAATTAATTAGTTATTTGCGGGTCTCTAACTAATTAATACTTGTTAATCTTATTAAGGAAGATCTTTACAGTGGGCAAGGATTATATTTTGTCTGTTTTCATAATTTTCAGGCGGATAATTAAATGAAGTGTGACCAAAATGATGAAAGAAAGGAATATAAAACTAAAAGGAGATTATGATGATGAGGTCACTTACCACTGATGCACAGTGGTTTTTGAATAATTCTAATTATATTGAATGAAGAATAATATATATATATATATAGTGCCCTTTACTTTTGTTATTTATAAATATAACATTCATAAAATACATTAAATATTTCAAATATTTTGAAAAAAACTTTACTTAGATTATACTATCACCTTCTCTGCTGTCCAAACAGCTTGGGAATCGAAATTAGTTTTCTTTTGCATAATCATGGTAGAGAAAGTGATGTTGGCAAAAAAATATTCCCCTACCATATATCCCTTCTATCTCTCTCTCTGTCTGTCTGTCTCTCTCTCTCTCTCTCTTTCTCCCTATATATATATATATATATATATATATGTATATATTCTCTTTTCATTTTGGTAGACAATAAAGTGAAAGAGCTTATTCAACAGGCATTATCACCATATGATGCGTTTCATCCTTTGGGTCTCATATTAAAGTTTCATTAAAATGAGGTATCTAGATTTAGCAATTCAGCATCTACCTTGCAATAAGGTTAACTTTAAAGTCAAAATCGCACAGAATCCCCCATAAAAATAATAGAAAAAAGAATTAAGAATTAATTGGAACTAAATTGAAGATGTTCTAAAGAATGAATGGTAGCATACTGTGAGAGAGGAAATGGGAACTAATTGTGACTTTATTTCATTTATGTATAATTCTGCTCATCATGTATCATATCATATCATATATATATATATATATATATATATATATATGTTACAGTGGAGAGGAGTAAAGATGAAACCCCTCCGCATTTTTGAAGCTGAAGCTGAACAAATATAGGCAAGCAAGATATATATATATATATATATATTGTAATTATTAGTTAATTACCAGTACTGTGCCTTTTTCGACTTACGCAATTTCAGATTGAACCTCCATGCAGCTAAAAACAAGCTAAAAATGTGACTTTTCCAAACTGGGTTTCTTTGTGTTAGAGCTGCAGACACTGTTGTGACCAAATTGGAAACAGTGAAAGTTAGACAAACTTGCAGGAATTATAACGCTACTTTTTTCTGAAACCCTTTCTTCTACCGGTATTCCCACAAGAATGGTTCTTCAAGCTGAAATCCTGTATCTGCTGCACACAACTGCCATGATGATAAGTAATTGTAAAACCCATCACTTCGATCAGAGCCGTTGATCAAAAGATCAGGCAGGTCAAACAAATTGTCGTCATCATCATCTATGGATGGAGAACTTGTCAATTCTTCTCTTGTGGTGGTGTTGTTATCCAAGGATAAATTATTTGATGAACAAGATACAAGAAGAAGCTCGGTTTGTCCTCTCTGATCAGCTTCAGATTGACACTGGCTTGCCTTCTGAAATGTGCCGGCTGCCGCCTTGGCTGCGGCGGCTTGGATGTCCTTAGGACAAGTGCTGACGGGACGAGGAAGTTCATTGGCTAATTCAGGGAAATTGAGGTAAGCAGAGCGACCTTTGATGGCTAAAGCGGCTACATCATGGGCTCGAGCCGCCATTTCAGCATTAGGGTAAGTTCCTAGCCATATTCTTGATTTCTTTCTGGGTTCGCGGATCTCTGAAACCCATTTGCCCCAACTACGCATGCGTACTCCTCTATACGTAGGATGTTTTCCATTGTCATCTTTTTTATTCTTTTTCCTTCCATCATTGCTGTGTTCATCTTCTTCTGCTTTTCTCGATCCTTTTTGAGCTATGCAATTTGATTCTTTTGTATTTATACAAGACCAAGAAGTGGAGGAGGAGGAGGAGGAGGAGGAGGAAGAACTTGCGGTGGTTGCAGCGGCGGAGGGTGTGGCGGAAGATGAGCTAAAGAAAATGTCTTGACGAGCATTATTTTCTATGTTGATACGCTTTTCCATGTTAACAAGTTTAGCTTAGTTTGGCTTAGCTTAGCTATACTTGTAGCTGAAGAAGAATGCAGCACAACAAAATTAGAGCTCTATATGCTTTTATGATTCTGAATTTATAAAAATAAATAAAGGAAAAGAAAAAGATATGTAAAGAAAGAAACTCGGGGGTCCATATCATATGACACAGAGAGTACAGAGTTCAGCTAATTTGTTACCCATGTGGAAAAGTTAAATTAATAAATGATTTGCTTTGTGATTATTGTGAATACCATTTCTGTTTCTAATGTCTTTGTAAATATACGTACCTGTTTCTTTTGCAGAGCATATATATATATATATATATATATTTTTTTCATCATTATCTTTTTTTAAAAAAAAAAAAGAAAAAAAAAGAAAAAAATTCTCTCTGGATGAAATAATAGTAGACCATGAAAATGAGCTCACCTTTCAAACCACCAATTTCACATGGTAGCACTTATGGGCCCTAGCTGAATGTTTTTCATTTATTTATGAATATACTTTTCTTTTTCACTTTATATATTTTCTGTTGTGTGCTTGTTTGATCGATCATTTTTAGAAAATTATTATTAATAATACCAGAAAATCAAAGCAATAAAATCTTTATTAATTAGCTTGTTGATATGTCATCTTCAGTTTGAACAAAATTATATATTTATATATATATGAGATTGATCTGGCCTCTGCTTAATTGGGATTGATTCGTCTACACCTGTATAATTTTTTTTTTTTAATGTATAATGTATATATATATATATATATATATAATATTTTTTGTGCAGTGACTTCGATCAGCTGATGAGTTCATTGAACCACCACACGCTATGCATTAGGGTTTAATATTACGTATAGAGATATTTTATAATGCAAATTGTCCAATTAAAATCTGACTAATGCTATCAGACAAGATAATTATAATCACAATTTAGTGCCAAAATATTGTCAAGCAGCCAAAGAAAGTGAACCATGTGAGTTGTGTTAATTTACTAGAGAAAAAGACAATTGATGCCACAAACAAACAAATTAATTAATTTCATTTATATATCTGTTATAGTAATTATAAATTTATATGTATATAAGATATTTCATTATTTGTCAATAATAATCTATAGTAATGAAAACTAATAATCATCATTTAGATGAAAGTTATAAGGAGTTTAATTAATAAAGATCGATGATTCGAGAATTAGACAATTAACTATATGTGTTTTAAATATTATATATACTATATGGTTTTTAGTTTAATAATAACATACATCACAATCGGACATACACATGGGGCACATGACAGTAGGTCCATTGTTTGTAAGCCAGAATATATATCAGTCAACTACATCAACGAATTTGTATTCCTTTTCCTCTAAATTTTCTCTTTGCACATTTATTAATTGATTTTACAACCTGGATTAATTATTAATAATTAATTAGGAAAGATTATATGATTAAATTAAATTATTAGAGTATAATAATAAAACTAAGCTAGTCGTATATCGCTTGTCTTTTGACAGTTTGATCACTTTTGTTTTGTCTCTCATGTTGTTCTCATTTACTGTTTTTGACAGTAGAATTTAGGTGTACAAATATTATAGGTTGATTGATTTTGTCTTGCTAAAACCTTTAATTCTAAAGAATTAATTATTAAAAGAGATAAATCTAATTAACCCCTTTCCAACATGCATGATGATCATATACACGCATGCATGGATGAGATTTGAATTAATTAATTCATACCTCTTACGCCAACATGATAATATAACCTCTTTCCCACGTCTTGATTTTGGTTTCAAAACATGCTTCAAGTCGACCATATATGCCAATTTTTTGGGTCACATCTGTTATATATATTGTAGTGATATAGCCTTTTAAACTACAGTTGTTAAACACAAACATCATATATAGAGAGAGATAAAAAAAGAGGCTGTAAATTTCCAGTGAGGGTACTTAATGGATACAAATATATTAACAGAAGCTAGCGTTTGCTTTGCTGAAACAGTATTTCAGATGTTTGTTGTGCTTTGAAAGCCCAGCAGAAAAATCACAACAATAATAAACAAAGCCTACCCTAAAATTCATTGCTCATGCATGCATGCTATGCCGATGAAAGGTTTTCTCTGAATTGATCAAGCAGCAGCATTTAAAAAGAGTTTTGAAAAACTATGAGATCTGAAATATTATTTTGTTATGAATGAACACATTAAATTCCAATTCTCTAAATTTTACATGTTTAACTTTGTGACCGCATGAATTAGTTACATAAACCTTTTGCAAGCGTGTAATTAAATTAACGAGCTTTTGGGACAACAGTGATATATGATCATCAATGATAAATAAGCTTCAGATTTCCATTTCGGTTGAAGAGTCCATTACTTTTTTCATTGCTTATTTGTCTCTTTCACCCAAATACTCTTAGTCTTAGCTCTCACTTCTGAACTCTACACAGATCCTTCTTGGAAATTACGTACACTGCGATACCTCTGTACAGTATTCATAAATCTAAAAACTTTGCTCCATCCATCCCTCATCCAACTCTTTTGTTTTTGTAACAACCAGCCCTTTAGATAAAGAATATATGATTTTTCAAATTAAATTTCAGTCGACTCTAATCCTCAATGAATTTGATTGAGCTTACTTCCTTTTTCTTTAAAAAAAAAAAAAAAAAATTGGCATTGGGGGACAGTACTTTAATGTTTTGTGTGTGTTGATATAATATCTTCACTTTTGGGTATTAAATAATGGGTCCTTGAGTTAATGCCCTGTTGGTCAGAAAGGAAAGTGAGAAGCACTTAAGTTAGAAGGACTTCTGGAGTTGGTAATATATTAATTTGACTTAATTTTGTTCCATTATTTTTGGGGTAGATTTTAGTTAAACAGTGAGCTAATATCGATAATATAAAGGCCAAGTTCAAGTCATAATAATTAATTAGTATATGGCCTACATAGTCTTGTCTAAACCTACCCTGTTTTGGGATATAATTATCTTCAATTATAAGGTGGTCTAATCAAAATGGAAGTATGAAATGAACTATCCTAATCTGGAAAAGTATAACAGGAATTGTCTCTTTCTATTCTATGATGATGAAATCTATTGAAATTGCGAGTGGGATTAATCAATTATTTTGCTGAAAGTAACTCGTTGCCAACTGTAATTGCAATATGTGATGATGGCATGCAAAATAATGTGTGCTTTGCAAAGCGGCCGGCCAAAACCAGAGAAATAGTTGAGTTTAATCGTAGAATGGAACACATGGAAATTTTTTCTTGAAATATCCTGTGACTCTAGTTGACTAGTCGTTATCAGCAGATTCAGTGCAGAGCTTCTGGAGTTCTAGTTAATATGATTCCTGAAGAATAATTCTCTTCTTTATTTCATTTTTTTCTTCTGTTTCCAACTGGTTACAGGTTTTCTGCAGTGACGTCCCATATAATATGTTTAATGGTCTCGGATGGTTTCGTGTCTTATTCTATCAAATGTCATCAACTAATATATAATTAATGTAATAATCAGGACCCACCTATATAAATTGGAAGTCATAGGATGATAAAAAACTTGTGCACTGTGCTGTTTATTAATATTAGTATTATATCGAAAATCCTCTGCCGCTCAGAATTTTCTTCTGTATATTAGCTTAAATTTCACGATCATAGAATAGCACTCTAATTTATTGCAAGAAGCTTTGTCGACTTTAATGTAAATGTAAGCTGCTTGGCATAAATTATGTCTGTAATTAAAATAAATACAAAATGCTACACATTTCCACCTTTTACTTTTAACACAGTCAAATTACATTACATAATTCGCATTTGTCTTCATGTACTCCCACACCAAAGTTGGCATCCCTCGTTTCTCATGCTGATACCATCATACTAGGAGCAATTCAAGGTTTGATTTTAAAGAATGCCTGCCGGGTTATTAACACTAATTGATTATAAAGGAGAATATGCGTACGTATAAGCTTTTAACTGCTGCATGATGTGAGCACCAAACATTCAGCTGACGACCAAATATCATGACCGGACATTGCTATCTCCTGAGATTCCTTTCAATCCATGTAACTAAATAGGGAAACAAAGCACAAAAATTTGCGTTGCCCTCGGGCTAGTGGTACTGAGCAGTTGCCCATGGAACTACCGGCCCATTACGCAAACAGAAAAGGTTTTTGACTAGTTACACTACGCAAAGCAACAACGCATTTCAATTCAATCTATATCAAAAGATTATCTTTACTTGTATATAGAATAACGCGTATGTAGAATAACGCCACAAAATATAGTATGCAACAAATCATCTGCATAATTCTATATGTAAAAATTACCATCTAGCTTCTGACTTTTAGACAACTGCTTATAATTAGCACTCTAAAAAAAAGAAAAAACAAAAAAAAAAACATGCAGGGGTAAAATAAAACTACATGCCAACTTCATAATGCGCGAAATAGCCTCTGATAAATCGGTGACCGGGGAAAACAAAACTGAATTTGCCTTTACTGCTGCGCACACTGAACTCTTGGCATTGATGGCTCATCGTCTTCATCATATGCTTCTTGCTGTTGTTGAAACTGTTTCCGCCTCATCTCCTCATCCATGTTGACATCATGCAAGGTGGTCTCCTCGCAATCATCCAGCTCCATGTCCGACAGGTGCTTGCTTGGTCTTGCAGGCAGTATAGTCTCTAACCTTTGACACTGATCTGGAGAGAGGATTCCAGACTCTGGAAATTCCACATTGAATTGAACGTAAAGCCTCCCCTTTATGAAGGGCCTCTGGTGATGTGGCATTCCCTCATCATTGATTGCTTTATATTGACCTGGATTTATAATTATATTACATCAACAAATGAAGAACAAGAAATCCTGAACAAAAAAATTTCGAAAGTAAAATCCCAAAATAATACCAGGCCTAATGATCTCCCCAGGATTTGATTTGACAAGAAGCTGCCTGCCATCAAGATGGGTTAAGGCAAACTGAAATCCACAGAGAGCCTCGGTTAAACTGAGGGTGTGATCAATGTAGAGATCATCAAACTTCCGCTTAAACTTGGGATGATCCTTCTGTTGTAATACAAAGACTATGTCTCCCGTGATTGTATCGGGCTGCAAACAGGGGGATTAAAAACATAAAAAGAATATTTTCAGTCAAAGTCATTGCATAGGAGAGTTTTTGAGATTGATGATTGAACATAAAAACACTAGTATGTTCTTGTCTGAAAATAAATAAACAATAAAAGTAAGCAACAAATATCTTCGCTTAACTTTGACTCAGATAATGCAACAAAACTACAGTGGAATCTTCAGAAAGGACTAGCAATAAGACATATAACCATAATGCACAGGTAACAGCTAGATTTTAGTCAAAGACTCATTTTATGATTTCGTTAAAAAAAGTTAATTCAGCCTTAAGAAAATAGGTTGAATGGTAATGATAGTTATTGCTATTGGGTTGAATGGTGATGTTAGTTATTGCTATCACAAGCTGGCTAATATCACTCCAGACTAGGTCTCAGAAGGTTGTGGATGTGTGCATGCCTAACTACAAGGGTGTAAACTTTTATGTAAACCATTTCAACTTACAGCTTCATCAGCTTGTCCCTCAAACACAATTTTTTGTCCATGTTGCATTCCCTTCTCAACGTGCACCTCCAGCACCCTCTTTTCCTGACTAACCTTATTTCCTTTGCACTGTGGACATTTGTCTCTCTCACTGATGACCTCACCTGCATTAAAGAAAAAACATCTCCAGCATGAAAACTATTTAGCCACAGATTTAAGATAAAAGTGTAAAACATATGCTTAATCAAGTACCTGATCCTCTGCATTCTGGGCAGACATGTTGCATCTGTTGTATCATGCCCAATCCAATCTGCCGTGTTGTAACTTTCATGCCAGTACCTTGACAACCATAACATTTTCCAGAGGTCCCACTTTTAGAGCCTTTCCTGAAATATTCAGGAACCATTCCAGTCAACTACAGCAGTTGATAAAAAAATTTTGAGGTAGCAATTTACAAGAGCAGAAACATCGCAAGTAAAGAGTAAAGAAGGGATACAAGAGAGAATTCTGACAACCTTGAAGTCTAATCCAATGATATTACCCACAATCATTCAGGATTTAAGTAGAGGAGGCTTAAACAAGAACGTTGTAGGTCTCACAGATTATGTAGTGTATAACTCTACAGTCAACTTATAAACACATACCCATGTTGCACGTCTGACAGTTATTTGCCAATGCAAAGCACTATCTAACCACACACTAATATTAAATAACATAGGTTATAGGAAAAGCTACTGTCATTATTCAAAAAAGTTATAAAGCAAAAAGAAAGCTCATAACCAGTGAGAGATGAGTAAAATGGTACGGACATGAAATTTGAATTCATCCAAAATAATACTGCACACATGTACATCTTAGTCTCATATGGAAGCACAAAGATACCAAAATAAACTCCAATGATTAATCATGCTGGTGGTCTGTAAGATAAAAAAGCTACGACTAATATAACAAAATTATTTTTTAATAAATGAGATATATACAAAATGACGATAAAATAAGCACACACTAACAACCATTAGAGCAAAGAGAAAATTCAGCAGAAATGAAAGACAAACCCTTTGCATTTAGGACACAGAATATTCCTTGAAAGAGAGAGTTTCTTAGCAGTCCCATTGTACAAGTCTTCCAAGGAGACCTTCAGTGAATGCACGACATCCTCACCTTGTTTCTGCCTCCTTCCTCTAGAGCTACCACCACCTACAATATTAGCACATTTGTCTAAGAAAATTGTTTCAAGACAAAACATAAACACACAAAAAGAAAATGTTTCAGCTGTCTAACCACCAAATGCTCCTCCACCAAAAAATGATTCAAATATATCAAATGGATTATGAGAGGCCCCAGCTCCTCCCATTCCCTCTTTGAGAGCATCTTCACCATATTGATCGTAAATTTCTCTTTTCTCTGGATCACTGAGAACCTCATAAGCTTGAGCCAATTCCTTGAACTGAAGAAGAAACCAATAATAAGAGTTAAAAGGGGAGCATGCTAAGCCCTATCACAGGAAGAACTCTTGTTAACAATCAAAGTCGATTTACATATTTTTACTCGATTCGCATTGAATTTTCATACCAAAAAGACAAATCAATATGTTAAGCAAAATTTTGAAGACAATTGGAAACCTTTGGGCAATAATCTCCAGAAAGTACTCTTATGCAAACACTCTTGTCCCTATTGACCCTCTATAAGACAGTGATGGCCACAATAGCTGAATCCCAACATAGGTAATGAGGTCATACATGGCCAATAAAACCTAACTTGCAAGGAAAAATAAAAGCACTCCACAAAACCACCTTTTCAGGATCTCCTCCTTTGTCAGGATGATTCTTTATTGCAGCCTTTCTATATGCTTTCTTCAATTCATCTTGACTTGCACTTTTTGAAACACCAAGAACTTCATAATACTTGGTGTTATCACTTCTTCTTGGAGCACGGCCAAACATGATTGAATCACTTCAATGCGTGACACAAGTCTAAGTATGCAAACTGAACTGCAATTATCATAAAGAAAAGCTTATATAAAGTCAGATATCAGTCCATACAAAACATTCCTACAAATTGCAAAAGTAAATTATAAAAAACTTTGGCTCTCCTGCGTTTTTTCTTTTGGCAAGTTATTGCAAAAGAAAGCCAAGTTGACATACTTGGTTATTTATTTAATTCTCAATATCTGATAGAAGGACAAGTACAATCAATCCTCTTAAAACGCATAAACAAACCACCACGCTAATATAAACTCAGAAGCTCTAGCCTTACTGCTACACTCTAAAGCTTTTTCGTGCATCAGATATTCAGCAGTACAAAATTAATCAAAGCAATACGAAATTAACAGATCCACACAAACCCCAACATCAAATCACTTTATTAACTCACATATTCGGAACAAATCCATACAGTAAAACAACCAGATCAAAGTTTATTTTAATCTGATTAAAACAACAGATTAAAACAACAGATAAAATATATTAAAAATTCAAAATTTCTCGTGAATCTAACAGCTATAGGTCTAATCAGTTTTAACTTTCAAATAAAGAAAGAAAGATCTAAGCTTTATAAATTAAAAAAAACATATAAAAAGAAAAAACACGAGATTCGAGTGGAGATAAAACAAACAGAGAGAAACACTCACGATTACAGAGCCGAGTGAGATGAGAGAGACGAAAGAGTAACTAGAGATAAAAGCGTCAGAAGGAGAGTTTCAATCGTCCCTCAGCTCTCTCTCCTCACAAAGCGCAGGAAATATTTATGTCTCCTTTGACGGTCGACACTATGAGCGAAAGGGTTATTTTTGCCAGACCACTTTTTCATATTTCCACCCAAACAATAGTCGCCACGTGGCATGACCAACTTACGAAGTTATTCGTGACACAATCTATTTAGTATCTGGATGTAGTAATTCCTTCGGCAGTAAGGAATACATGAGATAATATTAAAGCACCCCTAGGTGACGATGCTTGAGCACGTGTATCGAGGAGGTAAAATAAAAATAAAAACATTTATGAAGAACCGGGGCTGATGTAACTGCAAGATGGTATCCGTCCGATGAAGAAATTGACGGTTGATACAAATTTGTAACAGGCTGCTGAGCCTGAGTATCCCTACGACACGGTTTGTTGAGTCAATGGTCATATCCGACGGCAAAAAATGCCAAACGACGTCGTTTTCACGGCTAGTCCACGCCTTCTTTACATGTTTTTTAAGGCCTTCTAAAAGAGATGGCGCGAGATTTAGAGGTTGGTTGGTCTCTCGAACTGGGCCGAGTGGCCCACATTTTATAGCATTTTCGAGAAATCGTGTACATAAAATATGTTTGTTTTATATTTAATTAATTTTATTCACATCTTCGACCATCCCTTCAAAGTGCTTTATTGGCTTATGAAAGTCTCAGATAAATATTTTCAGAACCTCCTGTCGAGCCAGTGGCGTCCAAGAGCAGGCAACTAAACCTTGTTGCTTGCTGTAAGAAATCAAAATTAGAAGGTTTTGTTGGCTTTGAATCCGACGGCTAGTTCATTTAGTTGTGCTTGCGCATGAAATAGCTAGGAATAGGGTCCCATCCCATCGGCATCCAAACGATATGGATAGAACGGAGCCATGTGGCTGATTGACCAGCCATGACCCGAACTCGTTATCCGCATCATTTGAACCCACGCGTGCGAGCGGAGCGGTCCAATTAATAAGATAAATAGATAGTTTTACTTCTAGCTGAAGTTTTAATTAAAGCTTTTGCTAGCTTCCACGTTGATGAACTTACTCACACAATAACACTTTTAGCCAGAACTAATCGTTTTGTAGTGTTAGTCAGCGGCTCTGGATTCACAATAGGCAGCAGGTTCTATATATATGTATGTATTCACATGAAACCATCTCATGCATCTGCCTGATCGGCATATTTATATATGGAAGTAAAACAACAAAGACATTGCATTTGATGCATGGGAAGAAAAGATACGTCCTACATATTTGATAGATTAAATTCCTCACCAGCAATAGCAAAAGCATCTATCTGTTCCAACTTCCAAATAATTCAACGAGAAATACAGCTGTACAACTAGTTATATATATGCAACAGCAGCAATAAGACCTAAGGTTTCGATTTCCTCAGCAAAGCTAAAAGGAGAAAGAAAGAATGTAAGGTATAGTTTATAGTCCTAGGAAGAGCTTCGAGAGCTGCTTTCATGGCGTCTGAGGGAATAACCCGATCGTGGGAATAATACAAGTGACGCAAAAATCAAGACGTTGCATCAATCAAAGTTAATATATTTAAATTTTACGACTGCAATTAGAAGGGAAGGTGCAAATTAATAGTAATGGAAATCCAGTGCATATTGATTTATTATGTATTATGTGATTCCAAATTTTAATTTGTCGATTTGTATCGGAGTCGGACTGTACATGCACGTGTTTAAAATAATCTGTTAGTCTCTGTTGAAAGGAAAACCAAAATGTTGTTCATTCCTCGTGATTCAATAATCATTCAGAAGTTAACACGGATTTCTAAGTCATGTTGAAATTAATATTACCAGAAATACCCAATTTTTAACTAGGCATTAACGAGTGTATTCTGGAGATCTTTGTGTAATAAGTTATATTTATTGCGTTTCGTGAGATTAATGACGTTTACTTTCTGACGCTATGATTTGCATTATACTGACAAGTATTGAGTATGCCAGGTAGAATTGATTACAAAATTTTACACTAATTATAAATTATTAATATAAATATATTTAATAATTAAAATTACATCTGACATATATATTAATTATCTATTAATTATATAATCAAATATAATTTCAACCGTTAAATGTATGTAAATTTAACAGTTTATATTTAATATAAAAAAAATATAAAAAAAAAACTGTTGATCATACTTTTAAAGATTTATTTATAAAATCTGTGAATTTTATGAAAATAATAAATTTACGAAAATCGCCCAATATGAGAATGTATAGATAATCTAAATTTTAAAATGTCAAATTATAAGATATTATTTACTTTATTAAAATGACAATAATATTTCAAAAATATTGCATATTAACCAACTTAATATTAAAGTACGTAAAGTACTAAGAAAGGTTCATATATTTGTAGGTCGTTATTTCAGAAGAGATCAACGATTTATTTGTAATAAGTAGGTAAACTTTTTGTTTATTTACAAAAACTGAAAAAAACAGATATCCTAATGTTATTATTCCTCTTCCAAAATTGCAATCGTTGCACCCGCGTAAAAGCACACCGGCATCCTTACCATTTTTTTTTTTTTTTAACTTATAAAGCCGCTTCTGAATAGTCGCAATGATTCAAATCTCCTCCATTATAATATATTTGCTACAAAATGAAACTCATTGTATCTCTCTCACATTAATTAACCCCCACAGTATCTTTCTTACACAGAACGGAAACACAGTCCTTAGCACATTTCTCATCCCCTGTCGTTCGTTCATAACTAATATGGACAAATCTAATAATTCTCCTGTAACTGTAACTTTTGATTCAAACTGCGGAGACAGGAACTGTAATGCTGTCCTGGCCGAAAAATGGTTCAGACGCTCAGGAGAAGGAAGCGGCAGGCAGAAGCCGGTGTCTTGTGAGGGTGGTTCGCGACAGTTTCGGGGTGAAGGGGACCGGAAATTGCGAATGATTTCTTCCGGAAGGCCATCATCGGGTAGTGAAGAATATCATCGGGCTCAACAGCCTGCAACACGGCCGGCTCGATCCTCACTGAACCCTTCCGCGAAGGAGTGGAATCCTTGCAGCGAACGGGCACCAGAGGAAGATAGATGTTTGTTCCTGACTTTTTCCAATGGATATCCTCTCGCCGAAAGCCAAATCTTCAAATTTTTCACCAAGTAAAATTTCTCTTTTGTATTTATGGTTATATACACCATGCAATTTGGCATACACGTGATTGATTATTGGTGCGATTTAATGTGTCTTTTAAGCAGTAAATTTGGACCTTGCGTTGAAAAAGTGTACGTGCACAGGCTGCCGAGGAATATGGAGACGCCGCCGTTGTTTGGGAAGGTGATATTCAGTGTCTCCTACATTCCGGCGGTAATCTTGAAAGGAGGAAATCAAACCAAGTTCATGGTCGACGGCAGACCTCTTTGGTGCAAGAAGTTCGAGGGAAAGAAGAAGCAAACCCATTGGAGTACGAACTAAGTTCAGTTATGTAATAACCCTTTTTTTTAAGTTTTCTTCGCAAATTTGGTCCGTGAAGAATAATATTTTATCTTAGCAGAACATTTGGTTTCGTCGTATTTCATTGTTATTCTCGACGAACTTTCTCCTTTGCAATCGCATAATTGGGCCTACAAAATGCAATTGGCTGCGCTAATTTTGAAACAATCGCCAGCCCAGTTATGCTCTTTTGGGCCATGAACCGCCAATTATGCTTTAGTCCCTTCCATCCTCAATTCTAATTATTACAATCCACTTATAAGTGCTTTTTAAGGGTGACTTTGTGAAAGCAATTGTAAACCTTTTATAGATAAATATCTAAAAGTATAAACACTTCTCATACAGTATACTTGTTTTGTCAAAATGTGATGCTTGACCAAATAAATAAATAAATACATATTTACAATTATTTAAAATTATTTTAGTTGTGCCAAAAATACGACTCCCATAGGCACTTACAAAAATAGTTGCTTTGCTTTAGGGCAAAAGCGGCTCCTTGGAAGAAGTATAGTTAAAAGTGCTTATGTGATACCCAAATTAACGAAACCACTTAAAATCGAAAAGTCTGTCATTTGTCACATCCCAGAAAGCTGCATGAATATATATATACATAACCCCACTTTGTATTGCGTTGTCTGAACTCTCTGGCTACAACACGCACAATAGACAGCGTTTCGATTCGATCCGTACCTGAAAACAGAACGCGAAATGGATTCAACGGACCCCGCGAAAACTCCGAACAGCAAAAGTTTCCAAAGCGTGATCGTAATGCGACACGGCGACCGCGCCGATAACTTCGAGCCGTTGTGGGCATTAACGGCTGCCAGACCGTGGGACCCTCACCTGATAGATGAGGGTCGGGTCAGGGCTTTCTGTACGGGTCGGAGGCTCCGGGCAAACCTTGGATTTCCAATCCACCGTGTTTTCGTTTCTCCCTTTCTTCGCTGCATTCAGACGGCCTACGAGGTCCTCTCCGCTCTCTGCGCCGTCAAGGATGATTCCAAGGCCATGTCCTCCAAGGACGTTGCTTCTCTGGATCGCTCCAAAATTAAGGTCAGATCGGTTATACATATACATATTATTCAGTATGTTGAGCAATTAAAAGAAAACAGATCAGAAATATAACAACCAAGAAGAAATCACAAGAAATTCATACTATAATTTACATTTCAATCAATATAAGAAGTAATATTTATTGCTTCACGGATTATATGTATATTCTATAGCTAAAATGTGTAATTTTTTTTTTAAAATGGTAGTTTTAACTGGTTTTCTCATTATGTTCTCGGAATCTAATACCTGAGTTAGATTATCTGCTGTCTTGACGAACATGTGACGGGCAAGATGATATTTGGCCATTGCTTGATAACCAATAAGGGGAATGAAAATTAGGCATTGAGTTTATTTTGTAGGTTTCCATTGAATATGGATTATGCGAGGTGTTGAACAAGGACGCCATCAGAAACAATGTGGCACCTAAAGATGGGAACTTTGGTTTCAATACCTCAGAGCTTGAAGCTCTGCTGCCTGCTGGGACAGTTGATAGTTCTGTGAAACAAGTGTATGAGCAGGTATACATGTTATATTATTCCATTCGGTATTTGGTAGTGCTTTGTATTAGGACATGTACAAATGCACAACAATTGCTCCTTACATAGGTTCCTTGCTTGAGGAAATTGTAGTTGCCACAATGGGAAGAACCGTTGGGTGGTGCAAGGGAAAGATATGAACAAATGATTAAAGCACTTGCAAATAAATACCCTTCTGAGAACTTGCTGCTAGTGACTCATGGTAAGAAGTCTTTTCTGACAATAAAAATATTTTTATGTCTGTCCTTCCAAACCTGACAGGAGATCTACAAATCAAACAAAAATGGCCTGTACTCTTAGCTTTATTTGTTTTTGCTACAATGTGATTGTCAAAGTTGTTGAGCTATAATCCATAGTGAAAATGCAGGGGAAGCAGTTGGCGTTGCAGTGTCTGCATTCTTGAAGGACATAACTGTTTATGAAGTAGATTATTGTGCATATGCAGAACTAAGGAGACCAATCTCCATCAAAAATGAGTCATTTTCTGCTGGAGACTTTGAGGTGCTTATAAATCCAGCCCAAACTGGTATCCATTTTCTACCCTCAAGCACTTCGGATGATGATACCCTGGATGATCATCATGCATGATCTTTTTTTATGTCAAACATTATAGGAAGCACGTCTTCTGCCCCCTTCCTTTGGTGTGGCAGTGTTTAAGTTTATCAGTTCTACTGTCGGCCTTATTGATGGATACATCTGAATTAGACATTTGGCTGTATTTTTATCGAAGTGATCCATTTTTTGCTTTGATTGCTTGTTGATCAATACGTCTTTGTATACACGGTTAATCTTTTGATGCACATTGCACATTGTATTAGATCAGAGAGTCTTGGTTCAAAGAATAACAACGCAAGAATTACCATGCATAGGAATTGTGGTAAAATGTTGCAGTTGACATAAATCAGTCAAATATTCACCAAGTTGATGGACTTGGAAGAGGCTCAATATGATCAAACATATCAGTTGGAAAGTCCTTGCACAAAGCGTCTGAGTTTACAGACTTGTTATTTCTATCCTTCCCACCATTCATACAACTTGTCTCTGGCTTCAAAAATGGCTGTTCAACAGGAAGTTGTGCTTCATTATTAAGTTCAGGAGCATCAACTGGTCCGAACACATCTGAAAAGCAAGGATCCTCAAGCGTAGCCAAGAGTTCTTGGCTTTCTGGTGAAAATGTCAGGTCCTGTTGAGGGTAAGGAATCCGGTGAAAATTAATTTGTAATTGGGATTCAGTGTATGGATTATTTTCATATGCAATGAGCTGAAGATGAGAATAGTTTGCACCAAAATGAATCAACTTAGGGTTAACCATAACTGGCAGTTGTGCCTTCGACGATGACTCTTCCTCCATTATAGCTTTGAACTTTTGATTCTATGAATGAAAAGAACATATCTTACCCATACAATAAAAAATTCGTAAAATCACTTGAAAACATAATGGATCACATTGGTGCAATACAGTTACCTCTGAAGCTTTAAGAATTTCCTTTACTATTTTGTGTGATTTAGAGTTGGAGGAAGAAGGTGTTGCTGAATTTTGCAAAATTCTATCTAATCTCTTTTACCTACTACTCCAGAAAATTTTCATATCATTGTCAGTTCTGTCGAACAAATAGGTTGCAATCCTTACCCATTTGTTTCCGAACTGTGCCTGCAATTTTATCACTATCCTCTCTTCCTCTAGAGAAAATTTGCAGCCACTAAACAAACAAGAAACCCAAAACAAAAATCAGAGACATATAAACCCGTCTCAATTCTTAACTACTTTCCAATTTTTTTTTCTTTTAAAAAAAAAAATAGAAACAATCACCAAAATCTTTGTTACAGACGAATAGTATACAAAAATGCATGCTTATTACTTCAAGTTGGGCCTAAGCTTGTTGACCCAACGGGGACGACAAGACTTGCCTGTTCGCTGCAATAATCCTTTGGATCGAATGGAGCTCCAGTCTCTGGGTCGGCACCTCTTCACGTGGTTTATCAAAACTTCATCTTCCTCTGCTTTCCATGGCCCTTTTCTTATTTCCTCCCTCTTTCCATCTATTGTTTCTTCTCACCGTAGCAAAACCCAGTAATCCCTTTGACAATACAGAAACATTTACTTAGTTTCTCTGATCACTTGTTCACTAGGTTTCGTTGTACTTTTTTCTGTCTTCAACTTCGTTTCGTTTTCTTCTCTATGAATGAGACGTGACGGTTAAGACGGTTACCCCACAACGCTACACAAATACTTCCCGCATTCCCAATTTTTTCTCCCATTCAAATGGGATGCAAAATTACTTATATGTCCCTAGTGCTTTGACTCTGTCAGTCGGTCTCCGAACCACAAGCTCCGGTAGTTGGTGGAAGCCACTCGGTCTGCGGAAGCAGAGTTAGAATATTCAGTTAGGGCCACTTTCAAAATGCATTAATGCATTTAACTACTTCTGTAAAGAGACTGATAAAACACAATACGATCGCGAATTACAGAATCATGCGGTGAACAGTTTAACATGTCAATCAGGGTGTGGTTATAAAGAAATAATCTTCAGATTAAAACTAAAAGCTCGTCACTGTATTTTGGACCTGCAGTTCAATAAAGATATGGTTCACCACTTCAGTGATCTCAACTCTCAACCAATTCCCCTGCACCCTAAAGTTGAGAAAGAAAGAAAAACAATTTACCACTTTGGCTTTACTGCTACTAGTGAAAAATGCGACACGCCTATCCTAGGGCACCAAAGAAGTAATCCATGAAATCCGACAAGCAATCCTCAAACAAAACCACATTTCCATGTCCTTTGCAGATGTCATCTACTACCAGTACAAATTGTCTAAAAATCAGCACGCATCTATATTCGGAACATCTCTTCGCCAAGTTCTTATGCCATGAATCGTGAACACGCCAGAAACATAAGAATACAGGGCATTGAAACAAATCACTGAGCACAGTGAAAATAGTAAAAACTTACTTCAAGAAAGCAATGTTTATTAAGGAAACAGAGAGGACGACATTTTTATGCTTCTATAAAGGTTGCTCGTTGTACTAAAATTGTCCAAGGCCACATTTTGTCTCAAGTTAAGAACCAAATACATATCAGCAGCCTGTGCCTTTAAATTCGACCTTTATGATTGGAGATAAGAAATCCTACAAAATGAATTCTTTACAAGGTTAAAGCAAATTTAGAGCCGACCTCAGCCAGAAAATTTGATTAATAGGCTTTGAGCCATAACAATTCTAATTGCACAGACCAGGGGTTTTAAACCTTATTAGTCGTAAACAAGTTAATCAAGTAATTATGTACGGCCATGTTCCTTGGCAAGATTTTCCACCAAAAAAACCAGGAATATTCCAAAAGCATCTGATCGTCTTGTAAGGACATCAGCGATGGATCATCAACAATAAACCCAGCCAACTTCCACGTTTGTAAGGACGTCCATGCAGTCTGCACTAACAAATCTCGAGGCCATTATCCAGGCTACTGGGAGGCTTTGTCTCTGAGTTGAACACTAAAACTGTGCAAAGGATACACATATTACAATTGCAGAGAAAAATTTAATTAGCTTCCGTGGCATGTGAGGGCTCTCATGAAACTGACAACAACAACAACCAACAATACTTGAATCATCGTCTAAGCCAAAAAGGACAAACCTTTTGTTTGTTCCAAACAGAAGCCACAAGGCAGCTGCTGCCGAATCGTATAATCTGCTGCAACTGCACTCTGTTTGAATACCCAAAGTGGAAGGGTTGTAATCAGAAAAATCCTCAAAGAAGAAAACGTGGCTCTGATGGCTTTCAACCCACATTTTGACGCTGACTGCGTCATCCAAGCCAGTTCATAAGTAAGATATCGAATACTCCTCTCCTGTCTTAGAAGATACATGTAGTTTAAAAGGTCATCTATGTTACATGGACCACCTTAGCTCTCTAATGATTCATTGTGTCTCTGCGTTATTAACTCCGCAGAGACCCCAACATATACTAAAGAAGCACACAAAGTCGCAGATCCTCCAAGATGTATGGGGCAAACATAGCATGTGTTCCAGCGGCCTTCTTGCCCTGCGGCACTCCTTGGCATGGCAAGCCGTTCTTATCCACATGCTTATCATCACTATAGATACAAACGCTACTGACGATTCAACACTCAATCATTTCACAATAAAATGGCATGTGCACCCTCTTTTAGTATTAGGGCGGCCTGCAGTTCTCTTCTTTGGGACATACGTATTCCTGCTGGGTCATACAATGCGACCTTTCCTATGGTCATCAGGACCATATGAACACCAGTACCTACATATTCAAGGAGATCACTGAAGGTCAAAGAGACGCAAAAAAACAGAATAATCAATACTATAAGAACAATTGTGAAAGTTACAGAATATATTCAAGAATACCATCAATCTTTGGCTTGTAAGGTGTATTCGCAGAATGGCGCCACCTTGCTTCAGTGTGAAATCTTGTGGGGTGGTTTTTTTTTTTGAAGTTTCACCCCTAACAAAATCATCCACGTTAGCAACTCTTATCTAATTTGTCACACCAACCTTCCACCTTAGACCAAACAATATCAACAGCCGAAAACTCTTTAAAGGTTGGAGGATTCTGTACAGCAAGGGACAAAATCTCATCCCGAGGAGCCATCTGGATTCTGCAATGTACACGGCGGAATTTACAATCACACCCCCACTACTCAACAAAGAAAACCATTTCAATCGAAATCAGATTAATATATCATAACCATTGAAGATGCGCCACCTAAACCACATAAACATATGATTAAATTAAAAAACAAAAAGACTATTGTTATATAAATTATAGATATTATGTGATGTCAACTGTTTATTTAAAATTTAAATATAATTTCTTAATTAATAAAAATAGATTGACTATTATGTCAATTAAATGATTAAGGATAAATTATAGTTAGCTAAGGTCAATATTGTAAAACAAACTGTATTATGAATTAATATTGATGAATTTAATTAGTTAAAATTTTGTAAGATTTAATAAAAACTACTCAAAGATTTTATTTTCACTTTCTCCGCCAAGGTTTCATTTCATGCCCATGCCTTTTAGGCAGACATAACATATTTCAACAAGTAAATATTTAAACTCCAGTACTTAAAAATTTTTTTTAAAAAATAGTCAACTAAGCAAGTCTTACAATATTTGCTTGGAATTCAGATTCAATCCTCAAAAAGATAATAGCCCAACAGCCCAATTTTTGGGGGACGGGGAGATTCGGATTTGGGTTGGACCAATACTGATTACTCGCTATACGTGTGGGCTTGAAATTTGGTTATATTTCGGACACCGGGTTGAACCGGTTCTGTTAACCATATCGCACCTGTGTTTGCAGTTGCACGTGTCTGCAATAAACCCCAAAGCGGTATTTGGGTTTCTCTGCGTCCCCGTCGCAGTCCCCTCCTCTCTCTCATTCGCTGTAAAACCTATTAGGTTTTGAATTCCCCGGCGATAATTTATCAACTCTGTAGATTTCTTTATGCAAAAACGGTGCAGTAGAATTAAAATTATAGTGTTGTGAGGAAGCAATTTCAGTTATTTGAAGATGAACCATTTTAGGAGATTGGCAATATCCTCTGTCAGACGCAAATGGACTGGTATTCTAAAATCCGAAAATGGTTTTCGTTCTATTTTGGAGCATAAGGATTTTCCGTCATCAGCGACAGGAAAAATGGCAGTCGAACATTCCGCCAAAAGGGTATCATTTTTTTTCTTCTTTTTCCTTCCGTTTCTCTGGATTTTTGTTTTTTCGCGTACTTCGCTTTCTCCATGTTAGTTTTCTGATGTTTACAAATAATTTTTAATACAGACTTGCCAATTAGCAGTAGAATTAATTCTGCCATTAGTTGCCCGATTACTTCATAAAATCCATGTTATAATTTTATTCTCTTGTTAGGAAAATAGTAGGAATCGAAAGACTAGTGTTTTTTTAGCCTAAGAACTTGCACATTAAACGTAGTGTAAAAAATTTGACGTATTTCTGTTGGCTTTTTAAGTTATCTCCTGATGACCATGCAGTTGTCCACTGCGTTGAAGTCAGATTTTGCAAGACTAGCTTCTTCTGATTGCAATCTTAAGACTAAGGTGAGGTAATCACTTCCGCGTTCACTTTCATTTTTCTTCTGTTTGTAGCTGCTTTGGACTGATTGTTTTGTTCGTTTTATTCTGCAGGATGTATTTGGAGCTAAAGGTTAGTGACTATTACCCTTAATTATTCATTAATTGATTTTGTTTTAAATTGATCAGAAGGTTATAGCCATCTCTAGTGGGTTAGCAAAAGTAGTGCATTGAATTTATGGTTCTTCCAAGGTTCATATCATTCTACCCCCATCTCCTTGCCCTGGTGCTGGTGGGTTTTGTGTTTCCCTTCAGCTATGTTTTTCTATAATACTTGGGCTCCATTTTTTCGTCATTCTAGTGGACACATGATTACATTGGATGCTAGCTGCTACTTGATTGTTTCATTCATTACAGCGCACTTGTACTATTGGCTACTGTAAATTTGTATCGGCATTTTTCTTGATAGAAGATTGCTAGTACTCACATTCTATAGCTATGTGATGGCTAGCAGCCTACAACTTCCAAATGATATTCAGATGTATACTACACATTGAGTTGAGGTGAATGATTGCTACCAAACATTGACATTCATTTACAGGCATGAAAAACCAATGTTAGGAGGCAGGGAGGAGGGAGGAGAACATATGAAAATGTGTTAATTAATCTTTGTTTCCTTTTGTGGACTTTATTTGACTGGCGATATATTTGGCAGGAATCTCCTTTCCTTTTAGAGGACAATGTACCAGAGGATACGAAGCTAACTTTCGGTTACCATTTCAACACATGGAGACTAATGCAGCAAACTCCATAACTTATTTTTCTGCTAGATCATTTGCCTCAAAAGCTTCAAAGCAAGTGACAGAAACATCATCTGAGGTTTGGATCTCAATTGAAGTTTCTGGACTTAAAGCGTTTAAGTTCTATTTGTTAAGATAATTTTTGGTGTTGCTGTTTGTTTGCAATTTTATTATCAGTTGAAAGATGAGCTTGGTCTAGAAATTTGATTTATTCATGAATGAACTGGAAGAAAGTTGACTTCAAACTTTTTCTAGTGAACTAATCACTGTCCAAGAGGAACCTGGTCAACATTCACAATTCTAACCACCTTTATCATCCTAAATTGATTATAGAGTAACTCATCCCATTTCATTGCATTTGTGTTGTGAAATGGTGCTGAAGAATGAATTAGAAATGGTTGTTTAACTGGATTATGCAGCTGCACAAAATCTTTTTCAGCTACCAAGAGTTAGAAATTTTTTTTTTAATATGAAACAAATTATAAAAGTTCCAGTGCATAAGATTTTGCATTGCTCTCTATCCATACCATATCATCTTATTTTCGTCCCTTGATTTTTATGGTACAATTGAGTTTCTCTATTTATGTTTTTTTCTGACTTAGCCAAAACTGCCCTAACAGAAAAAAGACATATCTACTGTGGAGGATCCTTTTGATGCTCCAACATACAACATCCCAGAGAAGCCAGTAACATTTGCGGAGGGGGCTTCCTACAGTGTTATAATTCTTGCAGGGCTGGGCGTTGCTGCTGCTGCAGCATATGCTGTTTTCAAGGAGCTCATATTTGAACCAAAAGAGTAAGAAATATCTGGTTGGATTGTGTATGGCAGTAGAAATTTGGAATTTCATATCATGTTCCTTTTCCAGTACCATGCTGATTTCAAGCCTTTATGTGCTCAGGTATAAAATTTTTAATAAGGCTCTAAAAAGGATCCAAGAAGATAGTCAGGTTTGTCAAATTTGTTATATTTTTGTTCTGCTCCATGCTTATCAAAACAGTTAAAAATTTGTATTTACTAATTGCTTTGTTGGATGTAAGGAGAAAATATTTAGGAGAGATATAATTTAGTATGCAGAGGAGACATGTTGGGCAGGCAAAATTTTGACGTATTAAGCACAATTCTTATAATTTGTTAATACAATAATATGAAAACAGCATAATTTTTAACAATAATATGAAAATTAATATAGATAGCAAAAGACGTTTATTTCATGCAAGTGGTTGCACTAATGAAGCAAAATGCATACTTGATCATTTGTTAATACATGGAATAAATCATTCAGAAATCACGTTATTCATGACTTATCTGCATTTACACTTTGATTGTATTTGCCTGGTATCAGGTCAGAGTGAGGATTGGATCCCCAATAACTGGATACGGTCAGGAAAGTAGAAATCGTGCTGCTCGTCAGCGTATTCCAAACAGGATATACACCGATGAATTTGGCACAGAGCACGTTGAGGTAACTCCCTCATACTATGATCAAAAAAGATTTTAAGATGCAACTGTTATCATCAACCATGAGATATGATATTTGTGTACTTGCAAATCAATTTCGAGTTCAGGTTAATTTCTACATTAGAGGGCCGCATGGAGCTGGAAAAGTCTACACTGAGATGTTCAAAGACAAAGATGACAAGCAATGGAAGTTTACTTACTTGATAGTAGAGATCAGTTCACCTTCAAAGGCACAATTGATGCTGGAGTCCTACATGCCAGCACCTGCATCGGCGCCAGCTTAGAGGATGATGATGTATAGTAGTATTAGCAACTCATTTGAGATGATTGGGTTTTCATTCTGTACCAAGTTAATGTTGGTTGTATCCCATGATTGATTTAAATTGATAGATTTCCGAAATTTCAAAGTACATTGGAAAAGCATAATTTGCGTATCAATTTTGATTTCTAAGCTTCCAAGAGTATTGCCTCAGCCCCGAAATTTATCACTGTTTTACATTTTGTGGCTGCTTGTAACATTTTGGATGATTTTCTCATGTAATATCCATTGACTTGCGGTGATCTACTAAAAGTTGCTGGTTTTTTCCTTTTTGTCTTGTCAATTATTCTGTTTGCATTTGTGATTCATCAAAGTTTTTTTTTTTTTTTTTATATATAATTTTGAAATGAGAATATACCTTATTTCATGAAAACTAAAGAAAATAAAATAAAAGGCTTGCATTTAGAAAACCTTATGAGTCATCAAAATTCCATAATTGTATACACAGTCCTCGAAATAAAGAAAATTGCAATAAAAAAACCGGGAAAAAATTGCATAATCATGAAATTTTTCTATCATACAGAATAAAGAAAAATTAAAATCGAAGCGAAGGGGTCCAGTGGTCATAAATCATCTGTTTTTCTGCCAAAAAAATAAACGACAAATCCCAGTTAATTGATTAAGTGAAATAATTATTCATTTAATCGGGAAAAATACTAAATCTCATGAACTTACCGTTCAGAAATTCTTGGGCGAATACCAAGTCGCGTCCTTATATTTGCACCCACTTCTATTAAATCTTCCACCTGTATTTTATTTTACATGAATTAATACAAAATAAAAATAAATTGAAGGAAAATGGAATGTATGTGAAAAAAAAGGAGATATGAGACCTTATGGATGCCAGAAGCTTGAAGGAAAGCGGCGGAAGCGGAGGCGGCGGAGCCAACAAACAAGGATGCAACACCGAATGCTTTAATCGGCATGAAACGAGAATCGCCGGCGTAGCCTTTACGAAATGACGATATAGCCCATCCTAATTGGGCCGCGCTTGCCACAGCCCACCACCAGTGGGTCCCATTCCCACCACCATTCGCCTCCGCTTCCATTCCCAGAATCTGCCCGAGTTCAGCTCAGTTCAGCTCCCCTTTCTTTTTCTATTTCGACTACCTCTTCAAATTGCATGATTGTTTTGGGCTATCACATTTGGGTCCATTTCTTGTCGTTGGGCTTTACATTTATTTTTATTTAGGCTTTTATGTTACCAGCGGCCTCAGAATTTAAGTCATCTCTCCCGCTACATTAACAACACCTAAGATATCGTTTAATTTTTTGTTTAAATTCTAAACGTATCTGAAATTTAAATTTAACTAAAATCTAAATTTGAATGGTATATATAATTTTAATTTTAAATCATTTGAAAATAAGTATTAAGTTAGTTTTAATTTTATTAATAAATAAATTAATAAAATAGAAATATTTTTAAAAAATAAAAATATAAAATTATTGTAATATTTATTTATTCACATTTAAATTAAAATTTATTTAAACTAATTATATTTAAATATTTTTAATAAATATTTATATATCAATTAAAAAATAAATAACTGTTAAATATCTCAATAAATATATTCATATCTCAGCTTAAAAAAAACAAACGATCTTTTAATATTAGGCAGGTGATATTATAGCGGGGTATTGTCGCATGCTTACCCTGAGGTTTTCAGTACCATGACTTAGATAAAAAGCGTCATTATTGCATCACTTACCTCTCCTACATACCAAACCATTAACATTTGACTGTTACAATAAGGATAAAATTGTCAAAGCAGCTTGATTTATTTTTGTTACCTATTTTTTAGAGAACACAGGCCACCTTACCAAATACATCTCCTTCCGCAGGTAGTGGCAGCCTCAGCCTTTTCGCTGGTAGAAACGAATTCTGCCCTATTTGATGTCATGCAAGAAAACTCTCATTTACGAAGGAGAATCAGAATAAGAACTGGCTTTTAATTTTGACATCCATTTGACCAAATTCAGGAACTTATTGATTGTTCATTGCCCAACTATTTGTGGTTCTTGTGTAAATTAGAACTCTGCAACAACGTCAGGATTGCTTATAAGGACGGTGCTCAATATCTGATTATGAGTACTGATGATGAGCGAGTGTTAGCTGTTAAGTTGATTCTCGTTAAAAGGAGATCAACGTATTGTAAAGTTCAAGAAGAAGAATTCCCCAGTACTATATTATGATAGAAAGGAGGTGAAAACTTTAGACTATCAAGTTGTGGATTTTTGTGAGGATCCTCATCGATCGGGAAGATCATCGCTCTCGAATTCTAGAGTAGTAAGCGATACACAATGTCCAGGCTAAGATTCAAGGCAAGGAAGGAGTTCTACCGTATTAGCAGCATCAACTCTTCACTTGGTGTTTAAGGCTTCAAGTATATATATATATATATACACACACACACACATCAAAATTAGATTTCCTGAATTAAGTTTTACACAACAAACCACATGAAGAAAATTGGACAGTTTATCTTAATAATTCTTATCACGAACGTAACGAACTCTCTAATCATCAGGCGTTATGTATTTCAGTCGCAGACCCGGAAACAAATCATCGACGTTTCTCTGCACATTTTGAGGTCTCTTCTTTTGCTTCGCTGCAATCCTCCCATTACTATATAAAATATCAGCTTCAATTCTCTTTTAAGCGCAACGGAGAACGTCGAGAAGACTCTCTTCTTTTTCTCCCTATTTTCTTTAATTAATGGAACAATACCTAACTGAGTTGCCTCAGGCTGCACCGCTTGATCAGCTCCAATTAGAGTCTCATTCACCGAGTCTTCTGATTCGTCAAACTTGGTTGAGACCAGGATTTGATTTTCATTACCAGTTGATTCGGAACTGTTGTCACTGGAGAAAGTCGGCAAGTCGTCTTGGAAAGAATTCTTCCGAAAACTGGCCGCTGTTTTCTTTTAAAAAAAAAAAAATGTACCTATCTCGATTAGCGACTGGATAGATATCCGAATAAGACATCTGCCAATAATTGTGGTTGGCTTCTTTTATGCAATTGTCTCTTCCCATAAAATTGGTTCTATGCCTAGCTAATATCAATATGATTATAAGTCATTCGGTAATTCCGATTTTGATCATTTTATTGTCTTTAATTTTTTCTCGTATTGCTGCTGCTACTGCTTGTAAGAAAATTTCAATTTAGTTTTTCTTTCTTCTTTGTCATATAGCTGTATAAGAAAATTGTCAATACTTATATATTTATATATGGTGGTGCTGTTTTATTTAATTTTCTGTGACTAAAGAGTGCAGCGTCTTATATATTCTTCGAAATGGATACCTTTCAATTTGAGTTAATATTTTCCTCCATAAAATTTTCGTGTAAATAATCTCTTTCCTATGGAGTTGTTTTACCTAATTACTCGAATGAATATCTGATGAGCCAGAAATAAGGACAAAATAAACCAGTAGAAATGCAGAAGAAATTTTATGATCATTTCAATTAACTAAATGAAAAATTTATAATCATGCAATAAATGATCTTGCATTAACGAGAAAATAATCGAAATTATAGACTAGTTAAAACAAAAGATCTCATCAAAATTCCAACCCATAAATACAACGAAATCATATTCCAGAGCTTCACAAGTTCCAGACACCAAAACAAACCTGAAGAAATTTTGACAGTTTTTCTTATATTTTCACGAAACTTTTTAATCATCATGTGTTATGTAGTTCAATCGCAATCCTGGAAATGTATTATCGAGTCGTCTCTGCACATTGCTATTAGATCAGCTTCAGTGTCCTCTCTTGGAGGCGAAACGGTGAATGTCGAGAATGTTCGCTTCTTTTTCACCCCACTTTGCTTCATTAACGGAACAATCCCTAACAGAGTTGACTCAGGTTGCAGAAATGGTTCGGCAGCAACTAGGGTTTGATTCACCCTGTCGAAGACTTTTCCTCTTGTTCTTCCAAGTCTTAACTTTTTCCTGTTCTTCAGATTCCGCGGACATTAGGGTTTGATTTTGATCCACTGCATTACTCGTAAGTACCATATCACCGTTCTTTTTGTTGCTAGTTGTAGTGCTGAATTGCCATAGGATCTTACGTTTGCCCTCCGATGAAGTTGATTCATTCTCCGAAGTTTTAACCGTAAGATCATTATAACGAGACCCCGTTAAATCGGAACTGTTTTCAGTGGAGAAGAACGGCAAGTTGTCTTGAAATAAATTTATTATGAAAATTGATTGTTGTCTCATTCTCGAGAGCTGATATCTTACTCCGCTTTGACCTACTACTCATTGCTAACAAATCAGGCTCAAATAAATTTAAACTACCTACGGCATCGAGGAACTGGTAGCGGATTGCGATGGCAAGGAAGAGCTTGACGCCATTGTAAAACCTAAGGTACGCAAACTCCAATAAATAGATCACCAGACGATAATTTTTTATCGTATTCAAATAGCTTTTAATATGTAGGAAAAGAAACCCTAAAGTGTTACTCTGCCTTTCAGGAAATCATATGCGTTAATCTTGAGCGTCCAAACGATGAATTAATTCTGGACCGCACGGTTCGGATTGACAGAAATACCCTCAACATAGAGTGATTTATACATTTATTGACAAAAATACCTTCCAGATTGTTCCCTACTTTCCTTTCGATTGCCGTACGTAGAATGAGACTTGAGTTTGACCCAATAGGCGAAACAATATTATTGGGGTGTCGACTGCGGCGTGTGTATGTCTACACACACCGTACTTGTTTCGACGCACGACAAATAAACTCGTTTCTTTTCTGCAATTGGAGTTTGGGCCAATAGATCGTGGGTTCAAAGCCTTGCATTATACAAAAGAAACTATTATATTACAAGGGCAATAGGGTTTGCGAATTGAATTATAACTAAATTAGGTTACCCTCCTATATCCTAACTTAAAGTAACAATAAAGAGTAAAAATTTATATATATGATCCGTAGGCCCACATTTGACTTAATTTAACTTATACATATTATGGAGAGATACTTCCCTGTGATCCAAAAGCTAAGAATATAAGAAAAATAAATGACAAAAAAATGTATTACCGATGCTTTCATGTAAAAAAGAAAAAAAAATAAAAGGACATAGATATCTATTCTTTCCCTAACTAATCCTATTTTATAGGAGGAACTATTCGAAAATTCAATACATGCCATATATATAAGAGTTCACAGTTGATATAATTAATGTATATGCCCTTCAAAATTTTGTTAAATTGATTATATTTGTACTAACTTCTAGCGCCCTCGTATTTATTCTTTTTTAATTAAGAATATTGGTTTTTATTGATTATCTTAATCGTTTAAATCTCGCTTTATAGATGTTGATTTTAAGAGATGCATAAAATCCATTGTATTTTATGAATAGTCTATTTTTAAGTAAAAAGAAAAGAAAAAAGTCATAGAGATAAGATAGAAAACCAAAATAGGAAAATAAGAAAAAATCTCAAATATAAAATGGAAATGCGGAATGACCTCCTTAATTTGAAAAAGAAAAAAGAAAAAAAATGCTGAATCATTCGCTGTTGCTAATAACGCCTTTTGATCATTGCATATCCATAAAACGGTTTACTAATCTAATGAAAATCTAAAGAAAAGAAAAAGAAAGTAAAGGTGAAAATTAAACAAAAGCAAAGTCATATATCTATATATATATATATATATATATAAAGAAGGCAACTATAAAATCCTACGGCACTAGTATTGGTATGTAGGTGAGAGCAGATCATATAGAAATAATTAAAGAGCAATTGTCGTTGGCTGCACTTGTATATGTTGTTTCATCATGCACATACGCACAGACAGACGCAGACAATAGTGGGTATGTATATAATGTCGCTGTTCTTTGGACGATTGAGACCCTCTATTTCTCATCACACAAATAAATTTCTTTTAAAATAATCCCTTACATATTCGGCATAAAATTCCACCTAATGAAAGCTTATTGTTATCGGGGCCCCCTTTTCTACTCTTCATATATTTTCGCAATCAATGACATAATTCTATTTATATATACTAATTAAATACAGGCTTCGACTTATTAAAATAACAAAAAAATTTTCTAACGATAAATTTTCTTACTATTTTACCTACGACAAAATACTTCAATACTTTCTATCAACTTTAATGATGAGGGGAGCCCGACTATTTAATAGCCAAGTATTTGAGCTTGTATTGATCCTACAACGTTTCACGAATATCCTTCGTGAATGATAAATAAGCTATTTATTTTAAGATAATTATTTATATTAAAGTGTTATGATTTTGATGCTGTAATTGTCATTAAACATCAAATATAATTAAAAAAATTTAATGAATCTTGCTAAAAATTAATGTTAACAAATATTTTTTCAATTATACGTATAAATTATTGTAATATTATAAATGCTAGTTCAAACATGTTCCTAGTAAAGTCTGAAAGATACCCTTTTATGTTATGATAGTAATCGTATTAAAATTGTTTATATATATATATATATATATATATATATCAACAAAAAAGTATATTTTTGTTGAAAGGAATCGGGTTGTTACTTATTACGGACTTATTTCTTATAGATAAAATCTTATATTCCTATTTATGAAATTTAAAAAATTAGGGATCCGTGTGTTTTTGGTATTTACTAATTAACCATTTGAGTGCATTTAGATGAGAATTCTCATCAGATAACCAACCAGCACATCAACGACTATCACAATAACATAAATTTTCCCGACTCAATATATTTCTCAATTCATTCATCAATACATACAATCAACAAGTATCACCTACTTAACAAGAAACTTTTGCAGAAAATTGAAATTAATGTGATGATTATTAATACGTACACTTTGTAATTGAATTGCTTTGCTTGCTTTTGCTTAGCTTACCTTAGCTTACAGCGTTTGTTATTTATAAAGCATAAAATTCCTCGATGAATGACAGTTTAATATCAAACTCAACTAATTAACCCTAAATATAACAAAAATAAAAATTATGCCCTACGAACTCTGTAATCATCAGATGTTATGTACTTCAATCGCAAACCCGGAAACAGATCATCCAGTTGTCTCTGCACATGCTTCGGTCTTCTCTTAACCCTTCTGCTTCGCTTTGATCCTCCCATTGCTAATAAATCAGCTTCGATTTTCTCTCTTGTAAGAGAAACAGAGAACGTGGAGAAGCTTCGCTTCTTTTTCGCCGCACTTTCTTTCATTTCGGGAACAATCCCCAGCTGAGTTGACTCGGGCTGAACCGGTTCACACGCGTTACAATTTTTTGGTACTAGGGTTCGATTCACCACGTTGGACACTTTCTTCCTGTTCTTTGAAGTCTCGACTTTTCCCGGTTCTTCAAATTCCGTTGATACTAGGGTTTGATTTTGATCCATGGCAATCGTACTGAATTTCCACATGGTTTTACCTCCACCGTAGGATGGTTTTGATTTATGCTCTGAAGTTTCAACTGCGAGATTAAAACGAGACCCCATTGAATCGGCACTGTCGTCTTGGAACGAATTGGGAGTCATGTCATCTGAGAGCTTACGGTGACGGGGGTTGGCGGCGGTCCATCCCAACTGCGGCAACGAGATGTTGCCGAAAGAAACAGTTGATCCCATCTCGCAACCTTTGCAAAATCTATCTATTCTAAATAACCATTTTGATATAATCGTGTTGAGGGTCAGCTTATGAGAATTATTTTCTGATGTGCTCGAGTATTATAAATTTATAATGAACTTAAACTTGACTTTGACTTTTCAGACATAAAGTTCGTACAGTTAGACCTCAGACAAAGTCATGCTCACGTGCAAATTTGGTGTATTTGCACAATGCACCCTAAATAGATTCCAGATTCCGTATGGCCTTTTACCCGTCAATTTTCCGTCACAAATCACAACAAAATTTGTATCAAGGAATAATCCTTGCGAACAAAAATATTCTCTCTCCCAGGTGTAAACGAATAGCTCCAGTTTTTAATTTCTATTTGATCGTAAAACTTATCCAACCAGAAGATTTATTTAGTGCAGGGTTGCAATGTCCAGTCAAGTTCTACGTGGACACGGCGTGACCGTGATTATTTCTTGCTAGCAAAGTTTCTCTTTTTCCATGGAAATTTCGTCGACCATCCAATAAATTATTAGCATTTCAAGAATTAAATTGCACAAAGACTGTTTCAGCTTATCATAAACGCAGACGCGTTTCTCACATCATCTCGGTTCTTGGTCTTCTCTGTTTCAGAAAACAAAGGGCCGCACATGGATACGTATGCACCTGTAAAATGCCTTTTGGAATTCGAGCATTCAGTTTCCTCACTGCCGCACATTTGCAGAAGGCAGTAAGCAAAGCCGATTAACAGAAACAGATGCTCAGCACAAATTGCACTGAGAACATGTACCGCATTTTGGAATAGTGAGCTGGCATGATTCCATGCCTAATTCAGCAAAGTGAACGTTTCAGAATATCAATACCAGTTGCAGTAAGTACACTAAAACGCCGGTTTTCACATGGCAGGCAGTTCTGTACATAACAAAGCAGATAAACTTCAGAACCTTCCAAATCACCAATATTACATTGATATCCTCCATAAATAAGAATCAGAAATGTTGCCCATGTCCAGCAGTTCAAAATGTCTTCTCAAATTACAAACAGTTTTAACTAATTTAAACATCTGAAAAGAGAAAATTTGTAATTAAGTTTCAATAACATGAGTTCCACAACAATTACCGTTCCTGCTAGCAAATGACCCAAGTAGCACTTTGCTTTCTAGAAATTCAGCTAGCAGGATACACTTCAAGTTGTAACAAGTATGCTCGGCTACTTACCGTAGACTTGTCTCACCCAGCTGGTAGAAATATCAAATAACAAATCAGTCCTTTTCTTTTCTTTTAGATTTTGTAAATCCGAAAGTGCTTATCCATAGTCAACCGAATTATAAAGAGGATTCATGCTAAAGTGTGAGTACCAGCCAGCACCCAGAAGAAGATAGCTGAAAAAGCGGATAAAGAATGCAACCTAATCAATGAAGCCAAACAACCAACTCTAGATAACATTTCATTCATTGATTAAGCATCAATTATTATCATGATAGAATTGAATAATCAAAGCTCCCGAATGTAGTTAAGAACGTAGTTATACCATACATACAGAGCTCCCAAAATTGACTGTATTTGACTTCTCATAAGTGGAACCAGTATTTACCAAGAAAATCTTGCCCAGTTCCTGAAAAATCTGTGGACCATTAATGCACACAACATGTGAACAGTAAACCATGAGACATTGAAGAAAATATTAAATCATGATCGTTAATATTGTTAACAACTGTGATGATAAGATAATTTAAACTAGAGGCATACCGCATCTAGCAACTCTCATACTCACCACACATCATTCCTAGACCTACTGGCTTAATGTGCCTCCAACCGTAAGTCCTTGGCCCCCTCCCTCAAAATCTCCTGAGCCTAAAGAAATTTAAAAGAAATTCCCAATGCAAGACCATAGACATATTAACAATAACAGATGGCAACACTGGCATAGCTCACACACTCTTCAAATAGGAAAGAAAGCTGAACAAAGACAAAACCAGCTACAACTTAAAGAGTGACAGGTTCCTCAAACTAATCAAGGGATGGGACTAACCATTCTTGCTCTAACAAAACAAGAGCATTCTCGGAACCTAAGCATGCAAGTCTAACACCCAATTGCAACAATTCTACAACACACTGCCCTGATTGGCAAAGACTGCTTGATCACAGATCTTGCACTCAGTGATCATCACTTGCCTCAACCTCACGTGTTCTTCATATTGGAAAAACAAACCAGACAAAATCAGAATCATTAAAACACAACATGTTTCTTATCAACCATTCTCTCTAGCAAATACATTTTTTAAAGAAGAAACAACACAAACATGCAAAGAAAACTATACATATAAGTCAATAACCCAAGTGATTAACTATGCAGATAAGTCAAAACCTGAGTGATTTAACCCCATAGCATGAAATCTGCTCTGATAAATAGAAGGCTGTTCAGTCCAAAACACTCTTGCAATTAACAGAGGAATACAAACCGAACATAAGAACTTGATCATTTAAGGATGACTCATTCTTTAAAATGAGCAAGAGCTAGATACTAATCATTTGTTCTCTAATGAAAACTTTAGGAAAAAGGGACACGTGGAAGGCTGTTCGATCGCCCATGTCTTGCTATTACTGGACATAATTTATGCCTAGCTCGGAACGCTTTAAATAGGGGAGCCAAACACGCCAAATCTACTTAATTCAAAACTAAAGAATCACAAGACACTTGTGTATCCCAAGTATTCTGTAAACTAAATTTTTGCTTCTATAAGCTCATTTCTTTGAAAAGTTATAATATAGAGATTGGTCAAGTGCATGTCCCGACTGTTGAGGTTGCCTAACATGTTTTAATATTTAAGACCAGCCAACAACACTTCTTGCCATTAACGGACAATAACCCATGCATCATTGCTCATGCTCTTGTCAGTTAGAAACAACAAACAGAGAAATCTACTTGACTCTTTAAGACACTTTCTTTAAAATGGTCAGAAGCCGTTAAAAACTAGTCATAATCATTCATCTCCAGACATTTTTTGAATGTACGAAAATAACAAGAATGTATCCCAGATATTTGGGGTACACAATATGTATTTTCTTTGCTATTCCAACCCATCAAACTAAAAGCTAACAAATTCTCAAGAACTAGCACATAAAAGAAGCTTTCATTTCACAGGATCTGGAAAATGTAATAACTTTCATTAAACTGATAATTCATATGTACAACTACAACTACTTATAAGACAGACTCTGATATAACTCTTCTGCCATACCACTGAGCTCCTCACAAATTTACTGGACAAAAGGCGCAAGAACACACATTTGTTAACCTCTCATCTTTGCATTTACAGACTCATGATTTGTTATACCTTCTTCTGAGGTCAAAAAACTTCTGCAGTCTCTAACGGATCATATTAGCAGCTGTCCCATCTAGCCCTGTAAACAACATATGATAAAGATTAGAGTAAAAACATGATAAAATCACAAATCATGTCATCCATCAATTACATTTTTGCGGCTGCAGTAAATTATTAAGAAGCAGTAGCAAATTTTCCTCTGTTTACTGGTAACAAACAGAACGGGGACAAATAAAGTCAAAATTTCACACCTTTGTAGCAGCATCGTTCACCCTGTATGAGTCCGGCGTAATTGAAGCCAACCACAAACCTGGAAAAACATACTGCACAAACCACCACAAAACACAGAGTCGGGACATTTAAAACCCAAATCAATTGTATTAAAAGCAAATTAGAGAACAAAAAGAACGTGAAGGCAACTGTTAAAATCAATTGTCTTACATCGAGTTGCTTCTGCACATTTCTGGCTCTCTTCTTCGGCCTCCTGGAAGGTTTGTTCCCAGTCATAGTAAGAAAGTCATCTTCAATCTCTTCCTTTGAAAGCGGGATCGACAATTTCCGCTTCTTCCCCTTCTCTTTCTCTTTCTTCTCCGCAATTTTCGCCGGACTCGGTGCCGGAGTTTTTACATCCTGCACAGCTGCATCTCCATTTACATTATTGTTATTATTATTATTATTATAATTAACCTTAGTCACCAATTTCCTCGGCCGTAAATTCCACGTCTTCGGCACTAATTCTTCGGCATCTTCAGCAACGCAGTTTTGATCCCCTGCATCCGCAACCTCCTCAGCAATTTTACTGTTCTTCGTCTTGATTCGAATAAAAATCCTGGATCTACTACCGTCAGATGAAGCCGTCGGTTTTTTCTCCGAATTCTCAACCACATCATCCGACACTACCGCCGTAGATTTCTTCTTCGCCGACTTCTCAATTCTGTCCCCGGTTTTCACACCTTCCAGCACGGGATTCTGCCTCTGTGACTCGGAATCACAATCGTCGTTGTTTTGAGGTGATTTGTGAGAGGAGTCGGAGAGTTTTCGGAAACGATTAGTGTTTGTATGGTTCATAGCCCATTTCAAGTCAGGTAAAGAGAAATTGTGAAGAGGCTGAGATTTGAATGTCGTTGAAGAAGCCATATTATTCTGTAGCGGCAGTGATCGTGACGACGGTGACGTTTCGTTCTTTTTCACCGGAGAATGAAACACCATTGAACGGAGACTTAACGGAGATCAAACAGAGACCAAACAGAGGCTCCTCCCTCTGTTTCCTCTCCTTCTTCTTTTTTTCCTTCGTCTTCTTCTTCTTCAATTCAGAAACAAATAGGACTATTCAACAGAGAAACTCTTACTCAATTTTTGTTTGTTTGCGTTCAAATGAGAACTTGAATGGAGAAAGAAAAAGACAAAATAGGAATTGACGACAGAATAGAATCGAAACTGAAAAGAAAATGAGAGAGAAAGAGGAAGAAAAAGGTGAGAAAATTTGTGTTTGTATATCGGAGGAAAAGAAGGCAGTTATGAATGATATACTCCTGGAAGTGGAATGCATTGCAAACAATGGATTCAATTTTTGTTTTGGTTTTCCGATAATACCCTTGCAAGTTTTGTTTATTTTCATTTTACGGTTGGCGGTATTGGGCCTGGGGGCTCACTGGCTTGCGTACTGTTGTTGGTCTGCGGTTCCTGTTTTTAGGGTGTGTGTTTGGCTGGAGGTGCAAACACAAAATCTTTTCCTTTGCATTTAAATAAAATAGTAATGTCATACGTCAAATGTAAACATGACAATCTTTTTCATTTTCACTATACATAGAATACAACTCTTTTTTATTTTTCCCTGAAATTTTCTATTTTAATGAATTATGTTTTATGTTAATTTTTCGGGGTTTATAGCGTAAATTTACTTGATACAAACTGTTTTTTTTTTCTTAGTATTTATGCTAATAATCCTCTTTTAGAATATTTAAACCCATTGATTAAATGAATAATGACATTGTGTGTAGGAAGTTTGCTAACGTAATCAATAACGAAACACCAAATTTGTGCAAATCATTATTTTATTATTCACTGTAATGTTTTTTTGATATAAAATATTTTGATATTGATGTATAGCATTATTAAATACTGTCACCAGTGGTCAACTACATCAATTGATATGCAAACTTATAAGCTTAGCTCCAATGAACAATGAAACTTAAATTGCACAAATCCAAAATTATATTTACAATAACGCTATTTTTAAACCTATTTTCTATCCAAAAGGTGAGTTTATCACTGAAGTTATTAGGATTATTTAAGATGTTATCAAAGAATTACCAAGAAAAAATAGATTGAATAAAACATTAAATATAATTGTAATTCCAATGAAAGTATAAAATATCTTGTTCTTGGGGGATAGAATTGTAGAATTTCTGTTACTGGACTGGCAATGGATTTAAAATTAAACCCTTATTATCTGGTATCATTGATCTTTGTTGAGATATAAATCACTGTGTGTTAACGTTAAATATGTAATTATAGTTTACTTTTTAATAAATCTACCTAAATTTCCTGACTAATACTCACCCTTCTCTATATTTATTTATTGTTATTTGCAAATCTTTGAACAGATTGTATCATTTATCATAAAGCAATTTTATTTGCATTTGGAAGAAAAAAAAATAAAAACTCCAAATTTGAGAGTCGTGGTTTCAAATGCTAAACAAATAAGTAAAATAGTAGCCCACTGTTTTTTGTTTTATCTAAATAGGAAAATAAAAAGTAATTAAGCCCATAGATTTTTAATTGGGACACGTAGCATCAAGCATTGTATATTTAAATAGATTATGAGTGTGGCAGTAGACACACCCCACCCCAGGAAATTTTATGTGGTGTATATTCACAATATATGCCCGCTGACTCTCGGCCTAATTTTGCATATGAGGTGGTCCAACTATTATATCTTCTCAAGACATCCCTGGCCTATTATTTTATTTTTTTTATTCATATGATATTATCTCATACCCACAAAAATTAATCAATAATCATATTTTTGAATTATATAAATGCTTTTACAACAGCAAGTCACCATAATCGGTAAAAACATAAAAGCATGTATTACTTTATGGGCGATAATGCAACATTATATTAATTGTAATAAATGCAGTCACTATATATGGCAAAGATATCCAACTCTTCTCTTACTCATCTAAATTTGTTCATAATCATACCTATCTATCTATCTATCTCGGTCAATTGAGTTGGTCCACATGACTTGGATTTTTGAGAGAAATCTTTACTAACTAAATGTGGGTTATCCTCTTGTAATCTCTAATTTTGGAAAAATTGAACATAAATTTGGACCTTCCTACCAGAATTTCACCTATTTGAGTTTTATTCCATCCCCTCCAAGAAACAAAAATGAATCTATCATTACTAGGATTAAGTGATGAAAAACAAACAAACCAGCATTTATACTCAATACATTCTGAATTTGAAATTAACTACAATTACACAAAGTTTTCCAGTAATATCAGCAGAATACAGAGTACAAGAAAATAAAAGCATAAACACTTGTTCAAGCATGTTCAAAGGATATACTTATCCATATTTCAGTATTTGCAAGAAAACAACAAGACAATTAGGAATAATAACTCTGCATATGGTTTCTTCTTTCTTCTATGCATGATTTCTTGATAGAAGTGCATGACAACATAATAATTCCACAAAAATTTCAGCCAAAACAGATACTGGGAGGAGATAGAAAGGGAAAGGTATTGCATTTCTGCCCGAGGGCACAGACCACTCTTTAAGAGTTTTTCTCCCCGGAACATTCACCAAACAGAGAGAATATATAAACGAGTAAGAAATTCATAATGGATAAAAGTCTTCAAACATAATCAACAATTGTTCAATGCAAAAAATTGTTGGGATTGCAAGAAAAGAGAAAAAATGCCAAGAATTAGAAAAGTTGACTTCCAGTGATATCATACCCTCACCAACTAGCTGTTTGATGTTTATGCACAACATTTTGCAGTTACACTAAGGCCAGCTAATAAACATAGTGCTCAGTTACTAGAATCTGTGGAAAATGATTAATGCTATTATCACATGGAGGACACATATCAATTTACAAGTTCCTGAAACAAAAATCCAGGAAAATTAACAATGTGATCATTTTCCAGATAATATCCTATAGTAGAAGTGAAATTCCCTAGGAAACTGTAGAAATAAAAATCATATTTACTATAGGTCATCATTGCTAATAAGCTACAAACAATATAATTAAAACAAATAATATCTCCTAGCAACTATTATTGGGTCTTTTGCAGAAGAAACGCTCGAACCACTGTTTTGGAGCAGCTGGATGAATTCCATAAATGCGAGCTATGAAACTCTTTTCACTAGTTGCAACCATGCTTGCGATGGAGTAATTTTTGGCGGACAACCCTTTCTCTATAAGCCACATGTGGAATTTGTACCTGGGCCTAATTCTGTTCTCTAAGTCAAAACATAAAAATGTAGGGAACGAGTCAAGGTAGTCCACAGTAGCACCCATTTCCTGGCGGAGGAAGTTCAACTTCTGTTCTATTGTATCTGGACTCTGGTTCAGGATCTTTGGCGTCAATCTTACCATCCTACACAGATCTGAGAATTCAATGCCATTACGAAGAAGGCAATCAAATCGTTCCTGTAACTCACTTTTAGTGCCGTGCAAGTGAGCTAGTACCTTAATAGTTGAAGCATTTTCTCCATAACCAATTTCATGCAAGAACATCAATTTATTCATTGTATGGTTAGGAGTTCTTGAAGATTGGATCCTGTCCAAGCCATCTTCAAATTCTTTATCCAAATCTTCATCAGGATTGCTTAAAGCATAATTCTCTAACTTTTGATAATTTCCATTAGTAATCTCATTAAAGAACCAATATTCTAGATTTGTCGCTTTCATCACATGGGGCAAATTAGCCATTTTATTTCTTCCCAATACATAAGGGTACTTTTCAGCAACAGATTTCAACTTTTTTGGACCCAATCCAAAATGATTCAATAGTTGCTCCACGGAAATCACTTTTGTCTCCAAATCAAAACTCAAAATCTCAGGGCTCTTAAGAAGAAACAAACCAACATCCTCCTTACTAACACCAAATCTGCAAAAATACTCCACCTTTTGAACCAGAACCTCTTCGGAGTAATCAAGAAAAAGACTTTTGTTCCTCCCCATTAATTCTCCCAACTTTCCCTTTTGACAACCCAAATCATAAAACACACGAATTTTCCTGCAAATCTTATACCAAGCTTCCACATTCCCCTCAACACAACTCACCAAATCAAAATCCACAAAAAATGTTTTCAAATCATCAAACAGCAAAGCAATCTCTCTGTTATATTCACCATCCCAAGCCAACACATAAGGAAAAGCCAAACACACGCTGACAACAGTAACATTATCAAACCCATAGTCATTTTTAAACCCACAAAGTCTACCTTTTAAATCTTTCGGACGCTTACAAAAAATCGAAACTTCCTCTTTATATAACCTTCCCAACTTGTTCCAAGGAAACCCAAAACCTGAAAGCGCACAAGCAGCTTCCAATATGCAAAGATCCTCCGAAAAGAAAAACTTATTAGCAGGAAAAAATAGACTAATTTCAGCGTAATCTATGCCAATACTTTCAAAGAAAAACGCAAATTCGTTAATGGGGTGGTACCTGAGAAATCTATGGAAGGAATGAGAAAAATTCGTAGCCGAAAAAGGAAAGCCGGCATTGGAAATGAGTTCAGAGAGAGTATTTGAAGAGTTCTTGCTAATGTGCTCAGCGTAAGTGAAGGGTACGGATCTGGTGTAATGTAGATATTCTGTGATTGCTTGTTGCGCTTCTTCAATCGCTCGTGGCCGGTACTTCGATGGGATTTTTGCGAACTTTATTGGTGAACTGAAATGGCGGGAAAAGATTCTGCTTACAGATTTAGGGGCTTGCATCTCAGCTTCCTGGGTTTAGGGTTTTGGCTGTGATTTTATTTGTGGGTTTTCATTAGCGTCGTTTTTTACTCCGTTCCGTTTTGATTTTTGAGCAAAAAACATTTTGTATTTTCTTTTTTCTAAAAGAAATTAATAAGGGTATGTCTGTAATGTCAACTACCCGGTGTATGCCTGTAATATATATATATATATTTGATTGATTTTTTAAAATTCGAGATTCTGTTTAGTAACACTTTCTAAAAACATAAATTATAAAAAAAATTTGGTATAATTATTTTAAATTTTTTTTGGAAACTATTTTAAGTCGAATTTTTTTATTCTGTAAATTATCTTTTAAGAAAAAACATATAGTAACGTGTTCATTTCAGAAGGCGAAAGAGGTAATTGCAGCAACCATGTAAACATAAGATCTTCAATTTACTTTTGCTACGCTTTTTCACTCATTTTCGGAATATCTTGCCCTCACTTCAATCGGGTTCTACCATTGATGGCCGAACCAGGCGAAATTCCAGTAGATCCAACTCAGCCCGCAGCTAAGGCCGCCGCCGAAACTCAATCTCAGCCTGATGTCTCCGGAAAGCGACGCCGCGAAGACGGAGAGTGCGAAGCATCGAGTCAGAAACGTAGATCGAAAGCACAGGACGTCTTGTTCAGGATAGTGGTGCCTTCGAGACAGATCGGAAAAGTCATAGGCAAAGAAGGACATAGAATACAGAAGATTCGAGAACATACCAAGGCCACCATTAAAATCGCTGATGCTATTGCTGTAAGTTCTTCTTCTTCTTTTTTTTCTTGGGTAATTGTTTGGAATTTGTTCAAATTCGGGTTATTTAGGGTTATTTTATTATGTTAATTGTTGAATAATGTGTGTTTGATAACTTTGTTTTGGCAGCGACATGAAGAGCGCGTTATTATAATAAGTTCTAAAGATAATGACAACAAGGTTACTGATGCTGAAAATGCGCTTCAACAAATAGCCGCTTTGATTCTAGAGGTGTTTACTTTGCTTCTCTTAAATGCGTTTTGGAAAGCAGTTATCACTTGATTATGAAAGTAATTCATAATACTTAAAATGAGTGTGAAGCACTAGAAATTGAGTATGAAAGTAATTCATAAAACTGCTGCTATTAATTACTGTAGTAGTTACGTTATTCACTTTTCTGTTGTGTTGTGTTGAGATTGCAGTAATTTTAGTTAACCGTTCACCTTTTAGGAAATAGATATCATTTTACATAGAAAAATAGAGTTGGTGACTTGTCATCTACCAGGAAGATGATAGTAATTCAGAGACATCCAAAGTTGCAGCTGGGCATGTGGCTGCAAACACAATAAGACTTTTGATCGCTGGATCCCAAGCAGGTAGTCTGATTGGGATTTCTGGTCAAAACATTGAGAAGTTAAGGAATTCCTCTGGTGCTACAATTGTAATTCTTGCTCCAAATCAGTTGCCTTTATGTGCATCTGCTCATGAATCTGATCGAGTTGTACAGGTTAGCACTTGCTATTTATTATTTGGAGTCCATTCAGCTGGCTGTTATATCATTTCACGTTCACATGCTAGAATTTAAAACCTCAATTACTAAAATTGTTGCAAAAAACTGGGTAGCAAGTTTCTGGCTTTTTGTGTGAATAATGAATAGCACGTTTGTTGAACTCAGATATCAGGTGATGTTCCTGCAGTATTAAAGGCTTTGGTGGAGATTGGTTTTCAGCTCAGGTGTTATATTGAAACTCTTATTGTTATTTAGCTTGCCTATTGGGGACATTTATGTGTGTAATCATTCTATAATAATCTGTTGTTCAGGGAAAACCCACCACGGCAAGTGATATTCATTAGTCCAACCTACAATTATAGTGCAGTAAGACCAGCACAACCATTTTTGGACCCATCTTCAGGTTATTCCATGCTTCTCATATAGAAACACATGTACTTCTTGACTGCTACATGTTGCAGCTTATCAAGTTTTAATATTTTTTTTCTTATAACCACATCATCTTTAGGACAACCAATCTTGCAGCTGAATATGTAACCTTTGAGATGATGATTTCGGAAACAATGGTCGGAGGGCTAATTGGCAGGTGTGGCTCCAACATATCAAGGATCAGAAATGAGTCTGGGGCAATGATTAAGGTGGGCAGATCTTTAACTTTTAATCTCCTTTATGTTTTTCCTTCTTGGATCATGCTCGTAGTTCTTGCTTCTTCCTATAAACAAGCTTACCTTGAATTTCTTATCGGCTTCTTTGAATTTCCATTTCTACAGGTTTATGGTGGGAAAGGTGAACAAAAACATAGGCATATTCGGTTTTGTGGTAGTGCTCAACAGGTATATGCATTTTCTTCAATTTTATGGAAGAAAATTTTTAACCTTTTTCCCAAGGGCAAGAAAGACTTTAGACTAGATAACATTCATGTGTCCAAATCTATGCAACAGTTTAGTGCTTTTGAAGAGGCTGTTCCAATACTAGAGAATGAGGTTGAACCTTTTTTCCTTTCTTTAGGTCATGTCTTCTGCTAGATACCAATTATTTATCTTACCATTATCTGTTTTTTCTGCTCTTCGAGAACAGTTTATTTAGAAGTATTAATAGTTAGACTGTAAATTCAAAAAATAATCTGTTCAAAATTTTTTCTGTTTCACGTTAGAGAAGTTTGCTAAACTTGGTATTCTGGCGCTTCAAGCTACTTACTTTAAAAATCCTTGTGCTGGTTATTGCTATTAGTCTTAACCCTCATAGTCTTCTGAGTGCTGAGCTTTGAAATGAAATGTCTATAATCCTCATGTTGGATTTAATATTTGAAAATGCTTATAGGTGGCATTGGCAAAGCAGAGGGTTGATGAATACATCTATTCTCAGTTGATACAACAAGCTGGGGTGCAACAGCAACCGTCAACACCTACACCTGTTTAACCCTCCCTAGCCAGTTCGTAATTTTATGCACATTTTCTTGTTTCATGACTCACGTGAAGCTAATGAAGATGCATCAAGCCATTGCCCTAACTGTTGTCACCATATCAATCCATCGCCAATCCGGCTCCTCAAGGATGATTCTTCCGGGTCTTTTTAAATGTGAACTATAGCATTGCATGGCTAATAGTGTTTTTTGCTGTGACAAATGTGTGGTGAAGTCAGCCGAGTTGTATTGATTGCCTTTAGTTTTTCTCTGTGCTAACTGCTTCATCTGTAAATTCAGATGGTTCATAGGAACTAATTGATTCAGTCGAGGTAGTTAAGTCAAAATTAAATGAACTCAATATTCTTGTTATTTTGCAGTCCTTTTATTTCGAATTACATATTCAACATTTACATTAAGAAATCATGATAATCATAAAAAATATTGTTAACACATTGGGACTAACATCACAAAATCAAATTAGAGTTGCGACATAACTTAAGTATCACAAAATCTATGCCCTCATAACTAGGGTGGGATAAATATATTAGGCTACAGAAGCAGGTTTCTGGGTTTTCAGTCCAAACAGATTTTCAAATAATTTGGGAGCCATAAGAGGAAGGTTCATGGGTTGAGGGGCCATGAAATTCACGATCTTTTCATGAACATTGTACCTAAATAATAATCACAAAACAAAGTAAAATCTTAAAATGGATGAACAAAAAATTTAATACAGCACTTTATACTAGAAGAAAGGTACAACTTACCTAATCTTGCGACTCTTCGAGGCACGCCGATCAACAATCTTTCTTTTCTTAGTTTCCAGTTTCTTTATAGCATAGAAAGCTGTTTCTGCAGTTAATCAAGGGTAACAGATGCAAAATAATGAGCTTGTGCATGATCATGCAGCTGCTTTATAACCAGTCACTATTCTTAAAATATGTTTATTGTAAATGTCAAAAATGGCATTTATCTGGATAAGCAAAATCTGATATCGAACCATTTCTGTAAACCAAAGGACTCGTAGTAGCATGGTGCAAGTGCATGCAATATGCATAAACAAAGAGCATTTACAGGATCACAGATAATATTTACCAGAGGACGTAGACTCAATTGTCTCAAAGAATTCCTTCAATAACTGTTGATAGAATTCAGAGTCATCCAAAAGTTCAGGGTCACCATCAGGATGTGTCCCCTAATCAGAGAAGAAGCACGCAATAAATATTTTGTCAAGTTGACAAGAATTAATACTTCAATAGCAGCATTATCCAGTACATATAATAACCATCATGATTACCTCTCCCTCAGTGTTGTCCACCCCTTCAGGAACCTATTCATCAAAGAGCCACATAATCAGTAATAACTAAAAACAACAACGAACTTAGCTCATTAAGCACATCTCATATAACCATGTGAGCATCTTTGGGGTCAAGGGGTGGATAGCATCAACTTACGGCCTCAAATACACCAACAGTTGACCTTCTTTGTTGCATCTGCTTGATCATTCTACTTGGATCCCTCATATAAGCAGCAACTTGCTCACTAATATTCTGTGATTGGAAAAGGGAAATCAAATGAGTCTTATTGTAACTCTTATATGGATGGATGTCATTCTAGACTTGCAAGGACAAACCTGATTAAAAGCATGCAACTTCCCCTTAATAGCTGCAGCACCCGTCGTCACCTGTGTCTTTCTCTGCCATTTGTCAATTGATTTGTCTCTGAAACAAGATAATCTGCAAGATAGAAGCATTAAACATTTCAGTTTGCTTAAATTCCTCTGATCAAGAAAACGTGATTGACTGTTTGGAAAAGGACATTAGGCAACCAAGAAGAAAGAACAAAACTATCAATGCATGAAAGTAGTTTGAGCCTTCATTAAGCTACTATTGCAGTAGTAGCATTGAAATTCCTTCTCACACCATTATGGTGTTTATGAAACTAATCTGAAGTGTGGCAATGAGTACAAAATAATGTGTACTACATAGCAAAAACTGTGCAAAGAACCACAGAATTGAACAATATGGGCGAAAGAAGGTGGAACTAGGGAAACAAATAGGAGCAAAGGGGAGAAAACATAATAGCATTCATGAGACATTTGAAACACCTCTTGTGCATTTCAGAAAGCCGCTGCCATTCTTCATCACCTTCCAAACTTGAGTTCTTATAACCTTCTGCTCTATTTTTAGACAACCTTCCAGAATTATCTTCAAAAGTGAAAACAGATTTGGACAAAAGTACATCAATATGCATAATAAATATGTAATTTTGCATAAAAATACAATTAGCTATTCTTATGATAAAACAAAACAAAGTAAGATCAAATAAGACCAATGCCAATGAAAAGAAAAATGGCAAATGATGGACTTATTCATTGGGCAACTCAATAATAAATGCTGATTTAGAAGGATCATCCAACAACAATTCTCCATTATAGTGTCAGAATCACTATAATTTAAACACTACTGGCTACACAAATTGCAGATGATATATGCACTAGTCTGTGCCGTACCATCCAGGGATTGAGCAATGGATGGGTTCTTCTGAAGCAAAGCCTGAAAAAAAAGAAAATTAACATAAATAGAGAAAATGGAGAGTGTTAGAATCATATTATTGTAACCACAGAATGCATGCTTGTCATACAAACTAAGTACACGTCAAACTAAATGAGGCAGGCAACTGATTTTTTAACATACATACCTCTTGCAGTCCTAACAGAGAATCTAAAGTCTTCTTGGAAGATGTAATTAGGTTTGCATATGCTGCACTGACTCCTTCATCAGAAGCACAGAATGAAGACCTAACTGGCTCCTGCAGACAAATCTCTAGTGTCAAGGACAATGTTTCAAAGATGATACAGAGACAGAATAGAATTACCAAGGCCAAGTAATGTACCTGTGGTAATCTATTTGAGCTTGAGAATGCTTTCTGAAGTAAGAATCTAAACTCAAGAGTCTTGTCCCAGAGAGCCTTTACCAAAAGCCAAACAAAGTTAAAAGAAAAGTTTAACAACAGCACATGACAATATCATGGTACAGTTAGTATTCACTAAATATTGGCTATTCTACATATAGAATGCATACCTTTTGGTTCTTTACTGCTTGACCTTTAAGAATATCTTCATCCTTGTGACGCTTCAGGTTCTTCAATATATTCCTGAATTGAAGATAAAAGATATGGACATATCAACATTATTATATCGATATATTGCAGACTAACAACTGTACAAAAAAAACCTGAAGAGCAAGCTTACTGTTCTTGATTCCGAAGGTCCATATATTCTTTCTCCAGCTCTTCCATCTCACCATCTTTTTTGTTATAATTCTGCTCATCACTGTCATTGCCCGTCTTCTCTTCTCCCAGTTCTTCCTCTTCTTCTTCTTCATCATCATATTCTTCCTCATCTTTCTCCAATTCCACCTAAATCACAAACCACCAGTCAGCTAAAAACATGGATAACACTATTACGTTACATTAATCAGAACTGGAAAACAACAAACAATCGGAACTTTTACTAACTCTCATTTCGTCATTTTCAAAATCACTGAAGTCTTCCGAACCTAGTTCACTCCCCCTTGCTTTCTTTGCTCGCTTCGAAGATGACCCCATTTGGAGTCCTAGATTTCGAATAACCATAAACTATTCAAAATTACAACGTAGTTCGCAGATTAAGTAAACCTTCTCTTCAGTTTGTCAAAAATCAGTAAAGCGCTTTTAAAAAAAAAAAAAGGGACCTCAAACAAACCGTAGAGACTGACCGAACAGAATTTCAACCTTACTTCGAGGAAAGTAAACGTAATTTGAGCTTCTGTCCAGTTGCTTCCCTAAATCCCTTCTCGCTGGTAATTTAGGGTTTACAACAAAACCCTGAATTTTTTTTTTTTAATCTCTCTCTCTATCCACAAGCCCTTGAAATTGAGTGGGCTAGGCGGGGATTACTACTTGGGCTTATATTTGAGGCCCAAACATTGCGAAGGGCCTGGGCAGCTATTATCTAATTAAAATTGTTTGGAATACATCTACATAAACCTCTCCTATGTCTAATTCTAAATACTAAAAAATACAGAAAAAAAAATGTTACCCAAATTATACCAAAATACATGAGTACTCGTAATTAATGATATTCATGACGAGATATCGAATAATACGAATTTAATTAATGATATTCTTGACGATTTTTTTTTTTAAATCAAGCCTCATCAGTGAGATCAACGAGATATTGATTATTATGGATTTAATTAATGAAATTAAGCGTATCCAATCCAGTTAATATTTGATTAGATGTCCAGCACCAATTCCTTAATCTCAATAATATTTTGATTACAGAGCCAAATCAGCCAACTATGTGATGATCATTTTTATAACATACCCAAACAGACAGTGCACACGAACGAACACACGCGACCCCCCTCCACGTGGAATCATATATCCAACCGTGTGGTCCCCACCAGAATAGTAATCACCCGCACGTGCAATCACCGGCCTATTTTCGAAGTCGGCAAATTCTCCTTCATCTACGGCCGATGTTGCGTTCACCGGAGTATCAGACGGTTAAGATTGCATCGTACAGAAATTTAGCTGTTTCGTTTTGAGGGGAATATATTATATGCATTGTGATCATGAAGCTTCAAATCATTGGAGTCCGACCGTTGACCAGATACAGAAGTTTGATCGCATGTGAGCGCACGTGTGCCTTGCCGTATATTTGTTGTAATCTTAAATTTTTTTTTTTTTTTAAGTATGCGTGATAGGCTACCATACACGCGGTGCACAGTAAAGGATCTGTTATTCTAATTTTCCGAGATTTATAGATATTTATGTTGGATAAATTAACAGCCAAGTATCATTTGAAAATAGTTTGTCAAAATAAAATTCACTCCACGTATATATATATATATATTTTTTTTTTTCATTTAATACTTTTTACAGGAAAAATGGAGAAAGTCAGAGGGGACCGAGTTCACGTGCGGATCACGCGGGAAGACAGGCAATTAGATCATGTTGTACGGTCGGATAGCTGGTTGATGATGGAAATGTCGGACAAATGAGGGGATTCGGTAATATAGTTGGATAAAAGAATAATAATGATTCGTACATACATGCGACATGTAGCTGCACACACTATGGAATGACTTGTGGCCGCCGGCCACTAAATTCTCTCCTTCATCCGGATTGGGACTATAAGAATTAATTAAAAGTGTAGCGAGCAAGTTGTAGTTATCTTATCCCCGTCAAAGTTGCCCATCATCCTTATGTTTGCAACTAAACCAAGCGCAATACATCATTGATTTTTTTTCTCTCGATCATTAACATTAGGTAGTGTTAATTGGATCATCCGCACATATAATATTAATAGTCGTGTAATGTTAAATAAAATTCATATCGAGCAAATAGGTGCTATTATATTCAAAAATATATAATATATATTTTTTTTATTTTAAATTTTAAATTATAGTTAAATAATTTTAGATTTGTTTATTGAGGATGTAAAATTCTCCGAGAAATTTTGTATCGTTTTATGGGTAAGGTAATTTCGTAGGCGCATGCAATGATTGGAAAAGAATGGTGTCTACTAAGCTAGGGACAAGATAACACTCGCGGTTCCGCAGAGATGGACCACGTGTCTTATTCTTACAAAACAGCACACGTGGCAGCAAGCACATGCTTGTACGCGTGACTTCTGACATTTTTTTTTTTTATGGGCTTTCTATGTTTTACACCGCATCTCCTCACGTGAGGTGCACTCGCTGTCGCCTAAATTAAATCAAATGGCAATATAAAAGTAAAAAAATTGGAGGGCGGGGAGGATGGGGATGTGGGAATTGAATTGTATGAAATTTTAGAAGAACAAAAATGATGGCTACCACATGGACGCACACGTGGGGGTACTTAATCATGCAACTGACAATTTCCCTCGTTCTATTATCATTTTGCTAAGCTACATTCCCACTTTAGGACATAATTTTTAACTCCACTAGATTGTCGCCTTTTTAAGATGCACTTTCAAAAGTTATCATATCCAACTTCATAACTCGATCACTATTTTCATTAAGCTTTTCTTTAAATAAAATATTAATCCAAGTTTGGTATCAATATCAAAACATTACATTCTCTTCTTTATTAGCTATAAACTTAATGATCTCTAATAAATTTGACTGAATAAAAATCTATATTATATTTTATTAGTTTTAAAATTATTGTTTCTTAAAATATTAAAGAGAAAAACATTGATAACTTTATAAAGGTTCAGTCTTTTATATTGATTAATTTTTATAATTTTTAAAATATTCATTAAAATTTTAACTTAATAAAAAATAATACTTATCCTCTTATATAATAATAATTATTTAATAAAAATAACGATTGAATTTTTAAAATTCTACAAAATATGTTTTATTTATTTATTTATTTATATCTTTTTTTTTATTTAATTTTTAATATTATATTGTTAATATATTTTGAATTTATTTTTAATTATTAAAAAATATTTTATTTAGCAGTAAAAAATAATTTTCTTAGTTAACAATCATTAAATAAATTAGTTTTAAAGACATTAGAATTAATAGATTCAATAAATCAAATATTGTAAATTTTTTAAAATCATTTTCATAAAATATAGTTGCGTTTCGCGCGTAGAGGGAAGCGACTGAACGAGCGGGTGAAGGTTAAAGTTTACCAGAAGCATGGAATCCTGGCGAGATAGAGAGAGAGGATCCAATGATTGTAAAGAAGCTGGTGGCTGGTTGTGAAGAGACATAGCGACACGCACGAGTGTGAAGTGGGACCACGTGTTAATGCATCACATGCTGCCAGCACGTGAATTCATGCAGCATCTCCACGTGACTTCCACTCTTTTCTTTTGTCCCACCAATATATTTTCCCACCCCCTCTGCCCTAGATCCGGTCCGAGTCATTTATTCGTATGTCTAGGAAAAAGAAAACGTCTTTGTAAAATCATTAAAATACAACATGATTGAGTAGATGTGTTGGACGCTCTTGTCTCCAAAATTTGGAAGGGAAGGCAAACCACGTGACAGTCACACTCAGAAAAGATTTTATTAAAGATTTGGTGGGCAATAACAATTGAGTTTGACGCTGCGTTTTAATCATTTAGGTCCAGTTCATTAAAGCTGGCTAAGAAATCATGTAACATTATTCCAATAAACTTTTAAAAATATTACACCCAGCAATTCTTCTCATTATAGCATCGGACCTCGCCACTCATTGCGGCGACAATTTCACCGAACAATAAAAAATGCGTGGATGCAAGTTTAAATTTTAAAAATTTATTTTTTTTGTGTTTTCTATTTTTTTTTAATGTACTATTATCAAATAATAACACTACGCGTGTAATTTCTACTATTTAACGTGCTATTTGTTAATATAGACATACATTATAAAATTATCATATTAATGATAAACATTCAGTATATGTTTAATTATAATTACACGATTCTAACATTTTATTCTATTGTTATTAATAAAGAATTTGATTATAACCAATCGATTTATAACAAATTAATTAACTAAATTAATAACATTTAAATGAGGCGAATATAAGTTTTTACCGTATATAAGCTATTATCATACAAACAAACATTAATTTTGAATTTTTGACCAGTATGTAACCCATGAAAACAGAGCAAAAAGAAAGAAAGCAATTAAATGTGCATTAAAAATTTGCCTCGATAGCGAAGAACAGCTTCATACTTCCCCCCACCCGTCAAAAGTAATTAAGTCCCATGCAGTTTCCCCAAAAACACAAATCCATCGTCGTCGTCATAATTCATTGAGCCCAGAGCCAAAGATACGCGCTCTAACGAGCTTCAGACTGGGACCCACCCACAGTCGCGATTTGATTGATGTTGGCTTGCTCTTGCTGGTAGAAAGCCAAGTAATGGGACCCCGTTATTAAGAGCACCTACATCATTTGGGTCCCACGTGAAATTGGTTGGCACATGATTTATCATCATGATCTGATGATTTTAGGCGCGTGGCCTCGTGCGTGTGGGTACAGCAGCTTTAGTTTTTTGGTCAATAGTCAACTAGCAAGAAAGCCGCTTTTTAAGGGAAGTTAATAAAAGCCTAGACAAGACTTAACCGTGGTTACGACTTGCAAAGCTGCTTTTAACTTCACATTTAAACAACTCGGTTACATTGTGTTTTAACTATGGTTAATAAAACTAACCATGATGGTCAATAAAATCTAAAATGGAAAATCTCAGTTGTCTCCGATCTTTCATAGAACTTTAATTTACTCCACTCTCAAAAATTAAAAATTTTCCACTTTTTTTTTTGTTTTACTTTAGCACTATGTTCTAATTTCAATATAATTTGTTTTGTTAAAATTTCGTTGATCTCGTCCCATCAAATCTATACAGTAAAATAAAAATACTTTTTCACTTGTAATATATCTTTTAAGGAGAGGAGAACATTACATATCATGTTTATGAGAAGTAACTGAACATAAAAGTTTTATAATCATCAAATTAGCTTCAATACAAAATTTTACACTTTATAACGATGCTTAGACTTTGCAGGTAATCGGTGAAATGGTGGAGAAAGAAAAGGTTATTATAACAAGAAATTTGAAATGATAGATAATAAAAAATTAGTTGGAGAAAGAAAAATTTTTAAAAATATAAGGACTAAAGTGGAATTCTCCAATAAACTAACGTTAACTCATGCAAGTTAAGGAAACCCACATACCATATCAACATTGAGCCACTAGGTCCACTCGAAGCACTGACACAGAAGCATAAATAATTTGTATTTTATTTTTTAATTTTTTTTTCTATTTCTCTGAAGCTTTATATATAGTCACATCCTTCCACTGTACTGCAAAAGCAAAGGGCCTGTAACATCTCTTGCTGCAAAACAGAGCAATTTTCTAGCCTACTTTTCCACCTCTGCCGTTCAGCTTTCTCAGAATCCAAACACTGGGTTGAGTATTTGGGGCAAAACCCATATAAAAAGAGGGAGAAAGGAAAGTAATTTGGTTGTGATATTTTCTTCCTTTTTTTTCTCAGGAAAGTGAGAGAAAATGGGTGAGAAGGATGATGGGTTAGGTTTGAGTTTAAGTTTGGGATGTGCAAGAAATGAACCTGCAGCTTTGAAGTTGAATCTTGTGCCTTTTTCTTCTTCTCATTCCATGCAAAATCTTCATCAGAGAAACTGCTGGAATGAGCTGTTCCAATCGTCTGGTAAGTTGTTCATTTCTTCCTTATCTCAAGTTCAAAACAAGATCAAGAATTTGCAGTCAGATCTGTGTTTTTAAACGTATAACATATTTTATTTTCAGTTTCATTTTCTAAAAAGTTCTGAAAATTGTTCTCTGTGACTCTTTGACAAGCAGTTTTTTCACCTTTGCGTTAAAATGTTGAAAATTATCCTAATCCACAACGAATCGAAATACAGATCGAAACTCCGATACAAGATCATTCCTCCGAGGAATAGATGTGAATCGAGCGCCTTCAGCGGCGGATTGCGAGGAAGACAACGGGGTTTCGTCGCCAAACAGCACGATTTCCAGCCTAAGCGGGAAGAGGAGTGAGAGAGAACTCATCGGGGATGAGACTGAGGCGGAAAGAGCTTCGTGTTCTCGCGGCAGCGACGACGAAGACGGTGGCACCGGCGACGGGTCGAGAAAGAAGCTAAGATTGTCAAAGGAACAATCTTTGTTGCTCGAAGAAACTTTCAAAGAGCATAGCACTCTGAATCCTGTGAGTGGCATTGCTTTGTAATTTTGGATGAAATGGGTGGTGTTTTGGAAACGGGGACTAACATTTTGTTTTGGATTTTGTTTTCTGCCTCTTCTCAGAAGCAAAAGTTGGTTCTGGCAAAGCAGTTGAATCTGAGGCCAAGACAAGTAGAAGTTTGGTTTCAGAACAGAAGGGCAAGGTTAGTGATTGATTCCACTTCTCCATGGGCACTATTGCAATTTTGCAATTCATTCGTGTTAGTGTTAGGCAATGTTTTGTGTCCCTTATTGGCTGTATTATGCTACGTTGTATAATCAAATAGAGTATTAATAGGTGGGCATTCATGCAAATTCAAAATGATATTGGAGTGATAGATATATAATTGCTATATATCTTACGTTGGAGATCTTATGATAACAATATAACACCGTTGCAGACATTTTTAACAGAACAAATAGAGTTTGTATTGATATTGTTGTAATAATCCCACTTCTGTAGATATATCACTGTTGCCAAAAGTTCGGAACGAACTCTATTTAATTTTATATAACACTCTATTTAATTTGTTCAGGACAAAGTTGAAGCAAACAGAAGTGGATTGTGAGTACTTAAAGAGATGCTGCGAGAATTTAACTGAGGAAAACAGGAGATTACAGAAAGAAGTGCAAGAACTTAGAGCATTGAAACTTTCTCCACAACTTTACATGCATATGAATCCTCCCACAACTCTCACCATGTGTCCTTCATGTGAGCGTGTGGCTGTCTCGTCGTCTTCCTCTGCTGCGGCCTCTGGGCTAGCCCCAAACGGCTCGACCCGGCGACCAGTTCCGATGAGCCCTTGGGCTGCATTGCCAATCCCCCATCGGTCGTAGTTCTTTGTTGGTTAGGATTTGATTTTTGTGTAATATTATAATTAACTGATGGTGTAAATGGTGGTGCTAAAATTTTGTGTTTAGATGTAAGAAGGGAATATGTGTCTCCGTTTTGGTGATGTTGTTGAAATTTGATGTTGACAAAGTGGGATTTGGTAGTGGGAATAGAGGACAAGATATGTTGGCTGTGATTCTGATGCAAGGAATGAACATGAAATTAATCAAACAAAATGATTTTCTTTTCTTTTTGTATGTGTGTATGTGTGTGTGTGCGTGTGTGCGTGCGTGTGTGTGTATATATATATATATATATATATTTGTGGCTTTTGGTATCCAGAGAGGTTATAAATGATGTTGGATCGCTTCTGATCCCGTAGTTTACTGTATTTTGATTTGGTAGGTTGGGATAGGAGTGTAGTAGCTAGAGAAGAGAATAGAACCTTCCGTTTTATTGCTCCATCAGGTCGAATCACCTTTTTTATTGTATTCGATAAAAAATGCAATAAAAAATATGATGTGGTCTAGTCGATGATGTTACGAAGGGTCACGAGAACAAGGAAAATTTGGGCTTAAGGCAGGATTCCTTGGCCCATGAGAAATTTGGGCTGAGAGTTGTTGAAACCGATATGGGTTTTGAAATCCTTTTATCGGTTTTTGACACTATTTATTTCCACTTGTAGCCCACAATTATCATAGACCGATCTCTTCATATTTACCCATTAAATTATGATCTAGTATAATATTTGGGATTTCCAAAAGCACTCCCAGTATGAAAGAGATATTGCCTATATTTTGAAAACAAAATTTAAACATAAAACCAGTAATAAGTTAATGTGTAACTATTTAATAAAGAATTATTAAGTTTAATACATTGTGTAATTATCTGTGTTTTGTTGAAACTTGATTCTTTATTTATGTTTTTTCGGAACTTAGATTCTTTATTTAGATTAACTTATAAAATTAGATTTTATTTTCCTTTTTTTTTTCAGTATTTAGGTAGTGTTTATTTATTTTGTCCGAAGAAAAAATATGAATTTATTTGAAAAAAAAATATGACTAAAATCTAAATTTGATTGATACGTTAATTTTTTTACTTTACACGTTTATATATAAATGTTAAATTTTTTATTTTTATAAAAATAAAAAATTTGAAATTGATAACATATATGATCTAAAAAATTTGAAATTGAGATGTTAAATTGTTGATATATATAAATGTTAAATAATAAATTAAAAATATTATTGACAAATAAAATATTTAATTTATTAAGATGTTTAGTTATTCATATTTGAATTAAAATTTTTAATTTAATTATATTCAGATATTTTTAACAAATATTTGAATATAAATTAAAAAATAAATAATTTTTAGACATCTAAATAATTATATTAAGACTTCGTAAGAAAAAAAAAAAAAAACCCTTAAATTATGCTAACTTTATAGGTACCTTTTATGTTGGACTTTTTTAGGTTCTAGATTTCTATTGCTTATTGTCTAATGTTACCTAGCATAAAATTATGGGTTAGGAGCTTATATTATTGGGTTTAGGAATATTGGGACCAATAGAGAGTCTCGTAGTTTCCAGTATTAATGTAATAGAATGTGTTATTGCTTTAAAGTAAAAGATATTTTGTGTAGTTCTCATGACTTTTTACTTTAAACGTTGTTGGTACCTTGCGAGTATATGATATCTATAGTTAGTTTGTAGATTTGTCGATACCTGTGGGTGGATAGTGTCCATAGGCAATTTGTAAAGTTCTCGGTACTTGTAGTTGTTATTTTATGCTATGTAGGCTTTGTTAGTAGCTCATAGGGTACCTTTTTAGAAAAATACTATGTAAGCTTTGTTGATACCTTGTGGATGCTTTTTTAGTAACCATGTAAGCTTTGTTGGTTACCTTATGGATACTGTTTTAGTGCTGCGTAAGCTTTTATTAGTACCTTGTGGAACTATTTTAGTGTCATGTAGGCTTTGTCGATACCTTAGAAGCACAATTTTATTTTGCCCTGTAGGCGGTAGTCAATTCGTCTTTGTCACGTAAGAAACAATTACTACTTTGAACCATCTATAATATGTTAGTCCTTCTAGTTTTATGCTCTTGGAAATGCCAAGTAGATTAAAGCTTATACGATAGTATCACAAGTTGCTTAAACACAAACAAATAAATTATGACATTGTATAAATAAATTAAATATATTGCTTTCATGATATATAGAAAAAAAATTATAATAGAATATATATATATATATATATATATCAAACTATGATTGAAACTAATTTGATAATATAATATTATATATATTTTTTATTTATTCAAAATATAGATTTTCTTTAATAAAATGAGACCAACTTCAATTTAGTATATATAATTCTTTCAAATAATTTTTATTCTTATAATTTAATTACAAATAATAAATCAGAATAATGTTTTATTTCATTCATGCTAATAACCAATGAAAATTTTAAACTAATTTTGTTTCTTTAGCACAAATATACTAGCATGCAAAATAATTATACAGTCATAAACTAAAAACAAAAAAGTTTCATAGAGATAATTCAAAATCATATTAATGAATTAAAAATTATAGTATCTTAAGTTTAACACGCAAGTGTACAGAGCTTGACAAATAAAAATTATAAGTTTTTTAGACTATATTGTGGATATTTAAAAAAATATTAGAATAGTATTACTATAATAAATCGTCAAGGTCAAATACTATAATTTCAAACAATTTTAGTATAAAACATAAATATATAAAGTTCATACTGAAAAGCATCAACAATTAGTAGATAAAAACTTTAACGACAATTTAAGATTGCATCTTAATGATATTTGAAACTAGAATTTAGAATTGGAGTGAAATGTTATTGATCTCTGAACCCTAATAATGTTTTATAAGTAGACTCGAATAATACTTTATATTAGACCCAACTGATATTTAACTTTAAACTTTAATAATATTTATAACTAGAAACAAATGATATTTTGTATTGGACCCTAACGATATTGAGGAATAAAAATAACACCAAATTAGTTCGGGCCATACATTGATACCTATTAATTGCCTTATGATTCGATAAATCAGTGTACATTTGTAATAATCATCAAATTCAAAATCAAATATCTCAAACTATATATGCAGTATAAATAAAAATAAATAATTGTCTTCTAATTAACCATAAATTTTTTTTTACCAAATTGACTTCTTTCTAATATCAAAGGTAACAGTTTTTATACTCTTCATAAAATATAATTTCAACTTTTTAAAATTTTGTATAAAAGTAAAATTAAAAATAAATAAAATATTAATTTTAAACAACAACAAAATTGGCTTTGCATTGATACCAAATTTGTTCTCATATGATATTAATCAATAAATTTTGTAATTTTGTAGGAAGAAATCCCTTTATAAGTCTTAAACTTTACCTTTTATAAAACTCTTTCATAATCGTGTCATCTTAGAATAGTTCAGTTGAAATAAAATTTACGCACTTTACTATTTATATTTTGTTGGAACTTGAATTTCTTATTGAAATGGATTTTTAGAATCATATTTCATTCTCATTTTTTAAATATTTAAATTATGTTAATTTTGTTAGTGTCTTTTATGTTTCGGGTTTTTTGGAGTTTAGATTTGTTGAGCATATTTATGTGGCGTTGCGGAGCCCAAGACTATAAGTCCATAGTTATTAGTTACGGGCTTATGGTGTTGGGGTCGGCGATATTGGGACCAACAGGCGACATTAACAATACCTTATGTCAGCAACATGAAAGTATTTTTTGTTGGGTCATTTTATATATGCACAACAATTCTTACAAGCCTAGACGACAAAGGCCCAAATAATTCTTCAGAATTATCCAATTAAACCAATGAATAATTTTGGAGAAAATCATCTTAACGTAATAATCAAATAATAATTTTTATAATTAAGGGGTTTTAACACATATCTCCTCTGAAGTTTGAGATTTTAACACTTAGATAAAAGATTTAAAGAAAGACACACTTACCTTCCTTGGACTATTAGTTGACCATTCAATTTTATTTATATAACTATAATCCCCTTAATTGCTTCAAAGTAAAGTATAAAAAATTTAATTTATATGTAATCAAAAATAATTTTAATTTATATTTATTTAAAAATTAAAAATTTAATTAATAACAATTTAATTTGTGATTTTAATACTTAAATAAAAATTTTAAGAAAAGACAAATTTACCTCCCTTAAACCATTAATTGATCATGTATTTTCACTTAAAATGACTATAATATTCTTAATTGCTTTAAAATAAAATTTAAGAAACTCAATTTTAATTTATTTGATGTTCAAAAAATTAAAATAATTAAAATTTGATTAATGACAATATAATATATATTCATTTAATATTTATTTAAATTAAAAATTTATTTAATGATATTTAAAATTAGTAATTTAGTCATGTTGATATTTTTTTTTTAATTTTTCGTCATTGTGTAGTTCCATCAAATTTTTTGTGTAAACCCAAAAGTTTATATTTGCTTTACGAGTCATAAGATTGATATTGAAGTGTGAATTTAATATAAATGTGTATGATATAAATTTGTATTAAAGTGTTTTTATAAGCAGAGTGAGATTGATAAGGTTATGAAATTGTTTAGTAAAATAAAAAAAAAATAATTTATTATTAGAGAGTTTGTAAAAGAGGTGAGTAAGAAAGGCGGCAGCTTTGTATAGTAGGATTTGAGATTTGGATAAATATGATATATGAATAAAAATTAAATTCCTATATTGAGTAAATATTAAATAAATGTAAACTAAAATTATTAAGTTAAATTATCATTAATTAAATTCTTAATTTCAATAAATATTAAATATATATAAATTAAAATTGTTAAATTAAATTGTTATTAATTAAATATCTAATTTTTAAATAAATATAAATTAAAATTATTTTTGATTACATATAAATTGAATTTTTTATACTTTACTTTGAAACAATTAGGGTATTATAATTATATAAATAAAATTAGATAGTTAATTAATGGTTCAGGGAAGATAAATATATTTTTTCTTAAACTTTTCATTTAAGTGTTAAAATTTAAACCTCAGGAGAGGTATGTGTTAAAACTCTTTATAATTAATTAGGACTGAAACATTAAATGTGGACCATTAAATAATTTTTTCCATAAAAAAAAAAAAAAAGGGCATTGGGTGAGAGGATATGAAAATGACTCCAGGGGCCCAAAGAAAAGAAAAGACAAGCGCAGATTTGTCTGCCCTTGTGAGCAAACAGAAAAAAGACAAGATGCCAACAGCAAGAAAAAGGGTAATTTCGTCATTGAGAACAACGGTCACATAATAATTATGTCACTTTTGAAATGTCTCTCCCTCCTCACACTTTTTCCTCCTGACTTGCGCTTAGCTTGCCTTCGCCTCAAAGTCTTCCTTTCTTAATCAAAATCTTCATCGTCTCGTCCATTTTCAGACACTAAACCTAACCTAATCTAACCCCATCCCAGAAGCAAACTCATGTCTTCAGCAATGGCAGATTTGGAACACTCATACAGCAAAACCCGTTTTCCAAGAGAGCTAAACCCATCAGTTGAACTAAAAGGAACGAAATCCGCTGGCAAAGTTTTGTCCTTTACTCACTTTTTCCGTAAGTTTCTCTTCTTTGCACTGTTTCTGATTGCTATTCCACTGTTTCCTTCACAAGCTCCTGATTTCATTAACCAAACTGTGCTTACCAAGTTCTGGGAACTTGTTCATCTTCTATTCATTGGAATTGCTGTGTCTTATGGCTTGCTTTGCGAGAGAAATGTTGATGTGGAGATTGAAACTCAGCCTAATACTGATGATTCACAGTCATATATGTCTAGGGTTTTTCAAGTTTCTTCCATTTTTGAAGATGGGTTTGATAATTCATATGGGTATGCTGAGAAAAATGTGTATGAGAATTTATATTCTGAGAACTATAAAGGTGATCGGCCCAAACCCAGATCTTTAAACTGTGAAATTGGGTTTGAAAATTTTTACGGGTATGGTGAGAATAATGTGAGTCAAGCATGGAATTCTCAGTATTTTCAGGGGGAATCCATGGTTATTGTAAATCAAGAAAACTGTGCTGTCAATGAATATTGTCATAAGTCATTGGGTTTACCAGTTAGAAGTCTAAGATCAAGGGTAAGAAATCAAGATACTTCTGAAATTAGTGAGGGAAATGAGTCCGGTTCAATTGCAACAGAGTCATCAAATAGTCCTCCTGAGGATATCAATAAAACATTTGGTGATTTGGGTCCTATGAAGTTGGAACATACTTTCAATGAAAGTGCTGCTGCTGACGTATTATCTTTGCCAATTCCAAGGCGTTCGATATCTGAGAGAATGGAAATGAGAGAGAATGTGGATATTGCTTTTCGTCCTCCACATTTTAGGCCTCTCTCTGTTGATGAAACTCAATTTGAATCATTGAAATCACAGTCTTTCTGGTCCTCGGAAACCTTTTCTTCTCAAAATAGTTCAGTTTCCGATTCACCAAGCAGGCTTTCTCCCTCTCATACTGGTTCTTCAGAGTTGGAGAACTTCAAAATGGAAGAATTGAGGAAAGAGAAGATTTTTCTCAATTCTTCTCCTCCTGCTTTTAAACCAGAGAATGGTAAGACTTCACTGAATGCATTCCACATTCGACGATATATTAATGGTTCTTTATTTGAGAAGAATGTGAGAAAAAACTTTGAAAATGACTTGAAGGATAGAGGAGGGAACAAAAGAGAGTATCAATTGGGTAGTAGTAGAGAGGGGAGATCAAGTTCTTTGAATTTGGATCGACCTCCAGCAAAACTTACCAAAGCTTCATCGAGGGGGAAATCCGTCAGGACTATCAGATCTCGTGGATTTGCAGCTGAGGCAATGAAAAGTGGAGAGAGATCTGGGAAGCCAAGTGATGGAATTGAGGCAGCATACAACGGAAAAAGTAAAATGAAAAGTGGAGGTTTTTTTGATAATCTATCAGCAAATCTCAGAAAACAGGAGCTTGATAAGCATAGTTCTATGCCAAATCCAATGCACTATGAAATGAAAAGTGGAGGGTTTTCTGATTATGTGTCAGAAAATCCCAGAAAACGGGATCTTGATAATCAAGTTTCTATGCCAAAGCCGACACATTCTGAGCTTCAGAAGAGAAAAAACAAAGAACCTTCTGAGAATGTTGCTGTAGAGCCCAAAGAAAAATCCCGGCATGTGGCAGAAAATTTTCAAGTGAAATCAGATGAAGAATCCATGACTGACGGTGTAAATGATGCCGAAAGCGATGCTAATGAAGTTGATAAGAAGGCTGGTGAGTTTATAGCCAAATTCAGAGAGCAGATTAGACTTCAGAAAATGGCATCAATAGACAAATCATCAAGAGAGCTTCACCATTTTCGATGAGTACTAGAAGCTCATAGCTGCTCTATAGATTTCTAACAAGCTGGATAGGATTTTATGAATCTTATGGATTTTTCGCTTACGAATTTTTAAAATCTTTTTATGCCTTTATGTGTATTTAAATTATATAATGATGAAGGTGGAAGTTTGTGGCCTCTGCATCCACCAACTTCACAGTAGAATCACAACTGCCTCCCATTCCTAGTTTCCTGTGAATGAGTTTGTCATTCCTTGTCATTTATTTCACTTTCTTTAGTCCATGGAAGCTTCAATTACCAAATTTTGCATTTTGTACTTCCCTTTTTCCTTCTTATCAACTCGTCAATGAGAAATTCTGTATAGTCCACGTCTCTGTTCACTCCTATTGACATTTGTAGACTGCCTGCAGAATCAACGATTTTGGAATGTACATTCATTGGCTAACACAAAGATGTAGGCGTCGGTTCTCATTTGCTGAGCGTACTTGCTGAGTCCCCTGGAAGAGCTTGTACAGTTAATTATCTGCAGATTGCCATAGCCATCCCATTCTTTATCAATTGAGTTGTATAGTTAAATGGATTAGCGATTTTGGTGATGCAACTATATTACAGCTAGTGGACTGTGTTTAAATACTGTGTATATTTTGCACCAATTAGATAAGCATATCACTCTAACAAGCCACTTAAGTGTTTGAAGCTGCTGTTTATAGGAACCAGACAGTTTTGGTTATCCTCCAAGGAAAAAGAAAATCCACGAAAGATATTCACGTTACTCATTTCCAGCCTAAGAAGTAGGATTACCTCTTCCTTGGTATTGTGCACCTTCAGTGACCTATGAGCAACGAGCCAGGTAATCAGTAAAAGCGAAAAAATAAAAAGGAAATTATCTCGTCAAGCTTTTTTCTTCTAAGACATGTGAGTGTGTTTTGACTTTCGATCCTTGTATAAACGGCAAGAAGAATCAAATGAGTCTTATTGTGCCACTTTCATGGACGGATATCAGTTCAGTTGCTGGGCCAAACCTATGAACCTTCACACTTCGGTAACCTGTTATTTGTCCCCTTCTCCGCCATTTGTCAATCAATTTGTCCCTGAGAGAAATTATTCTAGTACGTAAAAGCATTAAAAGATTCAGTTTCTTCTAAAAGCTGCTGGTGGTGTAGTAGGGTTGAAATTTCATCTTGCAGCATTAAGGGATACGTTTATCAAACTTTTTTCAATTGTGTAGCAACAAATACAGAATCAAGTATACCGCATGGCAAAAAAATGTGCAAAGAGCCAGAGAACTGAACAACGAAATGGATGAGAGAGAGAAGGTGGGACTCCGGATGAAATAGGAGCAAAATGTTTCCCCATTTTTTATTCTTTCAATGTCAGATGAAAATTATCAAAAAACTAGCAAGTTGATATTCTGCTATTCCTAAGAATTAAAACAAAGTAAACAGAGGAAATCTAAACTCGAAAGGCCTTTTAACAAAGACAGAAGATTAAATTCAGTTAAGCTAAGCATCATAAGAAAGTAATTGTACCTTCCGAAGTGCAGTCTCAAGAAGCAGTCACTCAATGTTCTGTCCTCTCAATTTCAAAACCTCGAAAATAAACCAAATTTTCGAATCTAAATCCTTTTAAAATCGAAAATTTAAGTATTAATCGGGGAGAGAGTTGAAAGACTATGACGATGGGAGAGTTGCCGCTAGAAGAAAATGTCTGAATCTGACAGAAATTGCGCCAAATGTTATAACTGAATCTGATCCTAAACATTGCGGCGGATAAGAAGTAGTTATTTTACTTGCTCATTTAAGTAATATAAATCTCTGGCCCCAAGATTTGCTTCGGAGATTTTTTATTTTTTGAATTTATATTTATCTTACTTTTAATTGATATAACTAATAATTTTGATTTGAGATATTGTGTTTTAGAGAAAAAGTAATTTATCCCTGAGTTTTTAGTAAGTAAAAATATTCTTTAACTTTTAAAAAAAAAATATTAAAATATCCTTAGACATTATTATTTTTACTTTAAATTAATTATTTTATTCTCTAATTATTAAAAAAACTTATATAAAATAATTATATTATTTTATTTTTTTTTATAATAATTGATATAATCTTATTCAAATATTTAAATTTAAAAGTTACAATAATATTTTATTATTTAATATTTTTCTTCTTGCAAATATGCTCTCAAACTTTTTGACAATATTAATTATATATAATTTTAAAATATATGAGTTATTTAAAATAGTTTTATTGTTAAAATAATGTATAATTAAATATTCACACAATACTTAAAACTATGATAATATTAATATTTTTATTTTATTTTATTTTAAAATTATTAATGACTCTTTTTTTAATATTAAAAAATATACATAATTTTAAAAAATAACATTATTTTAAATAAGTGATCTATTTTAAAAATTATATATAAATAATATATTAAAAATTTTTTATACCAAATTTGGGAGGAGAAAAATAATCAATGGTAAAAATATTTCTAATACTTTTAAATTTAAATATTTAAATAAAATTATATTAATTATTATAAAATAAAAATAAAAAAATAAAATAATATGATTATTTTATATATTTTTAATAAATAAAAGATAAAAAATAATCAATTTAAAATAAAACTATTAATATCAGAGGAGTATTTTAATATTTTCATAAAAATTAGAGGTATTTAGATTTACTAAAACCCGAGGAGAATATTGTTTTTCACCCAAAACACAATATTCTTAATATATTTAACAAACGTTATAAAATCAAATTAGTGTTGATAGGGATGGTAAAATTTTTCGCGAGACCTTGAACCCATAAGATTCACCTCTAATGGGAGAGAATTCAGATAAATTTATGGAGAATGGGATTGAGAACAAAGAAAAATTAATCCCCAATTTATTAATAGAACATGAATTGGTTTGCCTTTCCCCACTTTACCCCCACCCCATTCCCTATTAAAATATAATATAAATATATTATAATTTATAAATTAAATTATATATATAAATATAATTTTATATTACAATTTCTAAAATTATATATTATAATTAAATGTAATTAATAATAAAAAATTATAGAATCATAAATTATTGTTATAAAAAATAGAATACATAAATAAAAAGTAAAAAATTAAAAATTAAAAAGATTCTATATTGTATTTTTAATAATATATTAATAATATTTTTTATTTAAATTAATTAAATTCTTATATTATTAAAATTAATTCATAAAAATAATATAAAATAAAGAATTGATATGGGAATGAAAAATTTATTTATTGTGTAGGGATTTTTTATCCTATCTCATTAAATTTATTAGAGAATAAGGTGAAAAATAAGAGTTAAAATAGAAAATTAAGTAAGAAATTGGGCGTGCCTCCCCACCGCTATGCCGCTCCATTGCCATCCATAAGTGTTGGGTAACCTTGCTAAAGGGTATTAAATGTCTTAATTGCCAATATTCTCGGTATGAAATATAACCGACAAAAGTTTTGTTAATTTAGGAAATAAAGCGTCGGTTAATTAATTGGACCCACAAATTAAAATACCAAAAATTAATGGAACGCAGCGTTTTATTAACGGGAAGATTCCAAAAGGGTTGCGTTTCGAAGCGGAGAGAGATGGACCCCGTTTAGTTTACACGAATGATGTAAGAAGGACTGCGTTTCGCTGGCGTATTGATTAACCGTTAAACCGCGAATACAGTGTTTATAAAATCAAGGCGTCTAATCCTTCCGTTTAGGAACGGAGAATAAAATTAACAGATCAATTAATACTAAGGCATCCAATTTTAATTAACAAAGGAACGTTACTTTCGTTTTCTAGGGTTTGTTGAGATAGAAGAAAAGCTAGCTAGGAGCTTAGCAAATAATAAATAAAATCAAAGAAATAAAGAAACAAGTTTCCTTAAATTCTTGTCTGATTTGGACAATCAGAACCACAAATTTAGCAATGCTTCGCGATCTTTCCTCTTTCCGTTTCCTTTTTATTGCTCATCAAGTTTACAGCATTCGTATCAATTTTTTCCTTTTCCTTTAATTATTTTCTTTTCTCAACTCAAGTCAAGACCATGCGCATTCTTGAATATGAATCAATGAATATTTTTGTTATATATAGCCCTATTCGGCTTCAGAGTCGTTGTTCTAATTGTAGGATTTCAAAATTAATCTTGAGTTGTGTTATTTTTTCTTGATTCGGAGTCTTTTTTGTTTGGAAAGGTTTTAAATAAAAGATTCTATTTAGTTGTTTGATTTTCTCAATTGTGGAATGTTAATTGAGGAAGTGAAGAAAGAGAAGGTGGAAAACTGGGAAGATTACGATCAATTAAACAGTGAAAGTGTCGTCGTTTCGGATGCCAAACGGGTTTTGGTTGGAGCCGGAGCTCGCGCCCTTTTTTATCCGACCCTGTTGTACAATGTTGTCAGGAGCAAAATTCAGTCTGAATTTCGATGGTGGGATAAAATCGATGAGGTATGGTTCACTTTCAATGATTTATTTATATGAATTTCTATTATGTTTTCTGACCGTACTCTTGCAATTGCAGTTTGGAATTGATGAATTATTACGGACAATTTGCAATTCTGTTTTCAACTTTTTTCTTTGATTGTTTATTGCCGTAATTATGTTTACTGAATCATTATGTTAATCTGTTATGTTATCAGTTTATTTTGTTAGGTGCCGTTCCCTTTCCCGCTGATGTTCCGCGCTTGAGGGATCTTGGAGTTTCTGGAGTGGTTACTTTGAATGAATCATATGAAACTTTGGTCCCTACGTCGCTATATCATGTGAGTATGCAATTTGCATACAGTAGTTGTATTATTTTTGGCTAGTTCAATCTAGGAAATAGCTAAGAACTCTAACAACTTTTAGTCAATAACCAAACTGTTTGCTGGTTCTTGATTTTTGTTGCTTTTCCTGTTTGTCAAACACGAATACCTGATCAACTCAATTCTTTTGCTTGGCCCGCACTTTCTCTTTATTCATTTTCACTTATGTTGACATGCTGGTCCATAGAGACCTAAGACAACCCTGCCAACCCATCTCTGAATGAGTGATTTAGGAGTATTTGTATGACCTGGCCAGCTATCTCTACATATGCATATTGCAGTTTGCTTCTACTTGAAAGCATGCTCCTGTGAGATGCATCTTCTTGGTCTGTCCTTGTCTTTACCAAGAGAGAGTCTTGCATTTTTCCAGCAGCTTGCTGTAAACTTCAACAATCTTTGGTTATATTTTGTGCAATACATCTTACAGAGATGGTAGATGGTTTAATTATGTTTTCTACTGGAATTTTTAGTTGATCTGCTTTTAGACCTATTCCAGATCAGTATTAATCATAAAAGCCATCTTTTTTTACCTTATATGTATGCCTCAATGCTCATAAATTGTTATTTAACTGTTTCTTTAGGCTTACAACATTGATCATCTGGTGATTCCCACAAGAGACTATCTTTTTGCCCCTTCGTTTGCTGATATATGCAAAGCTGTAGATTTTATACATGGTAATATTTCTCTTAAAATTAGTTGTCTGCTTCATAAGGAATGTGTCATTCATTGCTGCTGAACTGCTTAAGCATCAGATCCAGTGAACGAGTTTTTAACTTTCCAATCTGAATTAAGTATTGTGTCAGGATTTGCATTTTGCTGAATTCTCCACTTACAATACTTAAGAGTTATAGTTTGTCTCTCATTGCACCTTATCATTGAATTCTACACTTAAATTGGCAGGGGTACAATACCCTCTGCCAATTTAGGTGTAGTTTGGGACTGCTCTGTTTTGAAAGCACTAACAGCTAATGTGTATTGTGCACTACCTTTTGGGGGGAACATAAGACCTTAAATCCAAACATTGCCTTAATATCGAAAATCCACCAAACTAAATTCCAGCTTCTCTCCTCCTATCTTTTGCCAAATTTGTAAGGTATCCCTCCACGCTATGCTGTAGTATGAGCAGCTAGTGGCAGAATATGAGTAGGCAGTCATTGAGTGTTGTTTTGGGGAATGCAAACCAATTATTTAAGAGCCAAGCTGCAATTGGAAGAGCTTTTATATAATTTAAGAGCTTTCATATTTAAGGGCCAAACTTTGAATTAAATGGCAATATGATTTCAAGTGGTGTTATGATTGGTCTTTGCTATGTTTTGCTGGCAGAACTTTAATATTATCTTATTGCTCTTCTCCAATAATATTGCTTTAACTTTGTATTTCTTCACTGTGATACTAATTTGTATTTACTTTTGCCTGTGCCCTGTGAAGAAAATGCATTTCTTGGGAAGACAACATATGTTCACTGCAAGGCAGGTCGTGGGCGTAGCACAACAATTGTTCTTTGCTACCTGGTGCTGATAATAAATTCAACCTAATTATGAAGTTACTTCATAATTTTTTTTTCTCTGGAAAAAAAAATGAGTCATGTTGTCACTTCTCTTAACAGATGGCGCACAGACAAATGTCTCCTGAAACTGCATTTGAGTATGTGAGATCTATCAGACCGAGGGTACTTTTGGCCTCTTCCCAATGGCAGGTACAAATTTTGTAGCCTTTAGCAGTTCTGGAAACCCAAAGATCTCAACTTAATATGGCTCAAGTTATGATGTATGATTCTGTTGAATTGAGGACTTCTTTCTGATATGTTGAATAAGATGTCTATTGCTCCTAAAATCAAACAACAGAATACAGTGAAATGTGAGAAGTAACATTAGTTGTGGATGGGACACTAGCGGACTTTTGTTAAGCTGAAAAATGAGAAAAGTGGGAATGATCAGAATCACTCCGTTTTTTTTGTTTATTTGTAATCTCCTAATGCAGGCTGTTCAAGACTACTATCTTCTCAAGGTGAAGAAAACTGGAGGCTCCGACTGCATTTCAATCGAAAAATCTCTAGCTCTCTCTGCAGAACAGGACACATCAGCCTTTGATGATGATGGCACCATAGTGGTTGTAACAGAATTGGACCTTGACGGATACGATGCTAGATGCGATTTAGATATAGCAAGAAATGAGAGACAGCCAGAGTCGAGTCTGGCTTGCAGGGTTCAGTTTGCTAGTCAAGCGGCTATTGCCAGACTTTCATGTCTGTGGGTCGGATGCCACACTGACCCAAAATCGTCTAGAAAGAAGCTGGGAAATTCAGTGGGAGCAGATCAGTTGGGAAGTCTTGGTGTTGACATCCAGGTTTATTGAGATGTCAATATCTATTGGCAATGTTGAATTAAAAGTAGATATTGATGAAAGCACTTTGGTTTTATTTTATTTTTGCTGTTTTGTTCTGGCTGAGATTAGAGTTGGTAAGATGGTGCTGCAAGGTGGAGACTGTCTTCTCATACCATAAGGAAGGGCGTGAGAATGTGCCATTCCAGAGGCCATTATTCCTTAAAATTTAGATTATTGTAAAATGAGCTTTCCAATTATTTTCAAAGCAAAACTTAAAATATTGTGTATGGTTTGAATATGCTCATCTATAGAATATTTTGAATTCGCTGCGTTTTTTCTTTCCTTATATTAGAACATTCATACTCACCAACAAGAAATTTTAATTATTTTAAATGGTTATAAGATTGGTATAAATTTCAGACAGATTTATTCTTAAATAGCACATGTTTTTATATCATCACTTCTCAGACTATGTATATAGAGAGTTGGGGTGGAGGGTGGTGTGCGGTATAGATAGAGAGAGAGAGAGAGAGAGAGCGAATCAAATGCAGACTTGTTGATGCAAAACGATTCTGCGTAGAACTATATTAAAGAGATCATCAGAAACGAAAAATTAACTAGGAGCATGTATACAAAGCAATGACATATTCATAAACAAAAGGGGTGCATATGATATTTGGCTTTAACCAGCGAGCCGAAGAATGAATGTAACATCCCGGTTCTACGCTCGTAGAGCTACATTAAAGAGATTATTGAAAAGGAAAAATTAATTAGGAGCATGTATCAAAAGTAATGATATATTCATAAACACCAGGGGTACATATGATATTCGGCTCTAACCGCCGAGCTAAAGAATGAAGATAACGTTAAGGAGTAGCAGAAAACGAGTAGTTTTGCTTGGCAGAAGTTATGCTGATGATTTCCTCAACAACATCTCCTCTATCTAAGTTTTCGTTTCCACGTAAGTTGCTCTCTATTTCTGCCCATATTCATTATATTGCATGTATACTGAAATTTCTGCGTTTCATTTCAGCTCGTAATTTTTGTCTGTGTCACTCAAAATTTCCAGTCTTATAAAGAAATTAGAATATTTAAACTCATTTTTAGGGAATGGTTGTTCTCATAGTTTGGAAAATTTCGACTCAACGAAATGGGTATCTTATATTTTTCAATCACCACGTCTTAATTCTCAATATTTTCCGAGTAATGAAGAAGATCTTCATCTGTATGATCTTTTAGTGACTTAGCATATAAATTTTGAGTTTTTGTGTGATTGTTGTTTTGCCTCTTCCTATTTTCTAGCAGGTAAAACTTTTTCAACATGTTCCACCGAAAGAAATGTCTTTCCCCAAAAGAAGCATACAGTGCATTGCTGCTCAAGTCACAAGTTGAAAGATGATGGGTGAGAATTTGGTTTCAGTTCTTCGTTTTATGTATTATTTTCTGGGTTCTTACAGATAATATATAATTATTTTGCCAGAAAACGAAATGGGTGTACATTTCATTGGGAGGGGAAATTGAATCGAAGGTTCTTCCTTCTCTCTTTATTTTCATCAGGGTTGTTCCCAAGTTTATCTGCTTCTGGAAAGACAAAGAGTAAGAACCCATATGATGAAAAACGTTTGCTAGAACAAAATAGACGGAGACAGAAAGAAAATAATGCTCCTGAAGATTTCCCAAATTTTATTAGAGAAGGTCAGCGTCATGCAATTTTAGCAAAGTTCATTCTTCCGGAAAATAGAGTTTAACATCTTTAGAAATTCACTTATTTTCTATGAATAGTCTTGGCTTATAAAGTCCTTATATTGCGTTAATAGTCATCTGTGCCTGTTTATTGCAGAGCTTTGTAACTAGTTGGAAATTGTACGTATAACTCCATGGAATCAGCATTGATTTTGTGTGTATCAGGTTTTGAGGTTAAGGTAGTAGCATCAGAGAAATACATAAAGCGGGATTCGGGGCTTATATACTGGGATTTTGAAGTTGGTAAAGGTGATTGCCCAAAGGATGGTCAGCAGGTTTTACTTTCATAGTCTTTGGAGGCTGCAGCTTCCTTTTTCTTGAATTTGTCGTGCATCATGATATTTCAGTGGAAGCAGTTGTTCATGAAATTTTTGTTAAATGAATATGATTTCCAAGCCACGTTTGACCTTCTAGTTAATCAGAAATGGAAGTTTTAATTCTTGCCATATGGGATTTGATTTTAGCATGGTATTATTTTTCAGCCTAATAATGACCTCTAGAGGGTTTACCGGGCATGGTTTACTTTATCAATTGAGAGTTTTAAGTTTACAAGATAAGGCCAAAACTTTGTATAAAAAGTAACCAGTTTAAAATGGTTATGATGATGAATAAACTTAAGCAGTTGACCTTGGAAGACATATTTCCGTAAGATTTTCATACGTCAATCATGAACTGCACTGCTTACTTGTGGATCTTTGCAGGTAACTTTCCACTATATTGGCTATAATGAATCAGGCCGGCGGATTGACAGCACCTACTTACAGGGTTCTCCTGCCAAAATCCGCATGGGCTCTAATGCATTGGTTCCAGGTTGAAATACAAACTCAATTAAGAATTAACCATTTTCTATGTAAATAGAAATCATAAAAATGTTGAAATTGCTGAATTGCAAATCTTATGCAGGGTTTGAGGAAGGAATTCGAGACATGAGACCGGGGGGAAGAAGAAGGATAATCATTCCTCCAGAACTGGGACCACCAGTCAGTAACTCAAAACTGTTTATCTTCTTCCATTTTTATGGCTTTAGCGTCATTCTTTCAACGTTTTGTCCACCCTTTTCTACTTGCTGCCAAAATCAACATTTCTGTCAAACATTTGAAATGTGGATACTGCTAAAATTTAAATTAGGAACTACCTTGTTTCGGCAGGTGGGGCCTTCTACATTTTTCAGCGCAAAACAATTTGAAGTGTTTGATGTAGAACTGCTTGGCATTCAGGATTGTCAAAGGAGGACTATAGGCTTTTACTCTGATGTTGTGTGCAATTGATGAGGCAAATTCTGCCCATTCTGGTTCTGTTGCTTGCTCATTTTCGGAAATAAACGGAAATTCCACAAAAATCAATCAATACATTCTGGCCAGGAGCATTCTCTTCTCGTGTGTTTCTTACTGTTGTATTTTCCAGAGAGAATAATATGGCAGATTAACTTGCTTTCTTGATGGATAGATTTTTTTTTGCTCCTTGGAGGTTTCAAATCCTGAATGATCATTCACATTGATAATGGCACGAGAATACAAATGCATTGCAGCCTTATAATAGAGAAGAGTTTCCAAATTTTCTGTGTTCATATTTATTAATCTAACATCCTCCTTGCATATATAACAATGATTGGATTTAACAATGTTTGGCCTAATAGACGTCTTATGATACAAGTAGTCTGCTACATTTGGTTTGTACAAACAAACTGACTATTACAACAAGGTGCAGGCCATATCAAGGAGCACGTTGGGAACATTCCCAACATAAAATTACCGAGCCTCTTCAGTTGGTGCCCTGTGATAAATAATTGAATCTGAATTTGGATCTGCATGATACTGCCCATAAATTGCATATACACCAATTGTAATGAAGCTGAGGATGACAAATCTCCACCATGCCTCATAGTGCAACTACACAAAAGGAAACAGAGTGATCACATAGCTAAGTTCTTTTATCTTTCTCCATCAGTTTGTTAGCAACCGCGATCACAGTCCAAGACGCAAAAGTGAGGTAGTTCATGAGCATACCTGAGCAAAAAGAAATATGTTGAAAAAGATGGAAAAAGCCGGCACAAGGGGAACCCCAGGACAAGAAAACCCTGGAGGATCGGCATAACCCTGAGACGAGTATACAGCAGAGGGTCAAAATTCAAACGTAGAAAGCATCACATGAATTGCAAAAAGGCTTTTAAAAGAATGAGAAGGTTGCATATGATGATTGAAGCGCGCTCCAAAACTTAAGATTCCATGTAAATATATTTCGCTTCTAATTAAAAGATAAAATACTCACATGTCGGAAGCAAAGGACAGCAGAAGCAACTACTGCAATAATAACTGCTACCACCAGAAGAATATATGAAGCACTAAAACGGTAAAACAATCCAGCACTGAAACCACAAAGAGCGATTATGACAAGAGAAATGACACCCTCATGCCAGGCTGAAATCCATCTTGATGAAGCATGATTTGCTGCCTTATCCTTCCAACGAAGAGCTATAACACATGCTGAAACAACTGAATAGCCTGTCTGAAACCAGCCAATGGACAATGTGAGCTCTAAATAACCAATATTAGTTTGCTACAACACTCATCATGCTCCAGTGTCATTATAATTCAAGTCCTGTCCATGAATAAAACCGAGAGCTAGAGATTGGGAGCATCATTGCACAAAGTAGGCAATAATTTATGAAAATACACGATATTTTTTTATCACCATCAGAAAACATATTGATTTAAAATCTAAATAAATCAAAGGCAAAAGTTGATGATGCATACCAACGTGCCAACTGAAAGAATGTGTGAGAGCACATGAATGTTAAATAACCCCGCCAAAATACCAGCAACAATACCAACCCAAACCTGCGAATGAACAGGAGTGTGGCGTGTTGGGTGGACTTTAGCAAATATAGAAGGCAGCAAACCGTCCCTTCCAAGCCCAAGATATAACCGAGACTGCCCACAGAAACATTCTAGTCATTTACATTTGCACAGTTTACACGGAAAGAAAATCTCAGTAATGATACCCAGAACTCAAATCACCTGAACATAAAGACCAACTAGAAGGGTAGTTGTGAGTCCAGCGACAGCACCTATACTGATTAAAACAGAAACAAATTTCAAACCCTTGGATGTAAAAGCATCAGCCAGAGGAGCATCTTCACCAAGGAACTTGTATGGCACCATCCCAGTGAGCACTAAGCAGACACCAATGTACAATGCAGCACATATAAAAAGGCTTCCCAAGATGCCTATTGGCAAATCCCGCTGAAGTGTGAAAATTAAGGGGGAAAAGGAAGAAACGGAAATTATAGAACGCAATGCTACAATCAATAGTACATAAAATAAGAAAAGATATTCAGAACTAAATAGTTAGTATCACAAGACATAATATAACATACGTGAGGTCTCTTAGATTCTTCTGCTGAATTAGCAACAGCATCAAATCCTACATATGCAAAGAATACTACTGTAGCCCCAGTCAATATTTCTTTGAAACCATTTGGCGCAAAAGGAGACCAATTGGAAACATCAACCTCAAAAGCACCAGCAAAGATGACAACAATGACAATGATAACCTGCAGCACAGTTCAAATATAAATGTTATTCTGGATCAACCATGCTCAAGATCTGTGTCTTCTTTTGTTAATTTTTATATACAAAAATCACTAAACAAAGTAACCATGCGTAATTCAAGGGATATATCAAATGTGTCAAGATAAACACTTTTCCAGCACAGTCCAGCCTTAGACTACAATGAAGACACATTTGCGGATTAAACAAAAAAAAAAAAAAACCTACCACACTGCTTAATTTGTTTTCTTTTCAAAACGCAATTTTAAATTTAAGGCAAAATCACGTACAAATTCACTACGTGATGATAAGACCAAATATGCTTTATGCATTTGCAGGCAACCAAAATGATATCCATAACTTGTTCTGCCAAGACTATATAGCAGCAAACTTGTGAAGACAGGCAACAAATTTAAACTTTATCAGCATAAATATCACTGACACCTCCAAGAAGCGACATGCAATGCAAGCTACCAGGAGTAATAAATGAATGTATACTGGAAAACTTCAGCCCCAACGTTAACAACTCTTGGATATTGGCACTTTTATTATCCATTAAGCCTCATAATTTTCATTCTCAATTAGGAAATACCATTTAAAGCTTTCTTCACTTTCTCATCCCTTTTCAGCTAGGGTTGCAATATATCATCAAGAAATGAAAGCCAATAGACTTGACAAATAGTCAGATTGGAAAAAGGTGAGAGAAAAAGGAGCACCTTTACTACAGTCATGAATGAGTTCAAAGCAGAAGATTCACCAATACCCCAGCACAAAACTACAGTCAGAAGAGCTAGGAGAATTGGAGCTAATATATTGATAGATAGAGTTCCTCCCAAGAACTCTTCGCCACCGTGTCCAATCCAGCTAGGTATATTTTCTTTGAGAAAAGGAAAAAGCTCCAGAATCGTGACTACATAGCTTGCCAAGCTCCGTGCTATGCTAGCTGCTCCAATATGATAGTCCACCATAAGTTGTGCAAACACAAGAAAGGCAGTAAGTTCATTGAAAGCCGTATAAGCATACAAGTACGCTCCCCCAACGACAGCGGGGATACGAGTCGCCAACTCAGCGTAACAAAGTGCATTTAGCACGGAAGCTGCCCCAGCAAGTAAGAAACTGATTGTAACTCCTGCAGTACAAAGCAAATAATCAACAACGAGGAACAATGAGCGGAACAACTGAATTAAATTCTGAGCAATAACGACATTTATTTAACAATAAGACAAAATTCCGAAATCGGCCACTTAATTTCTCTTCAAAAAATAAATCATACACACGTGACCTCAGCTAGTACAGAAGGTGACTCCTTATTTATGTGTTGCCTAAATTTTCCCAGCAAAGTATTCAAGTTCGAATTTTTACAAAATTTCTACGTCTAACATTCCTCGAAATGGAATTCAATTCATCAATGAAGCGGCTTAGTTCGTGAAAGTCAATGACCTGGACCAGCGTCGCGAGCCACGGTTCCAGTGACAACAAATATTCCAGCGCCGATTGACGCGCCGACGCCAATCAGCACGAGATCGAAGAGGCCCAGCCGCCGCAAAAGTCCGTCGCCATAATTTGCACGGACGGAGGGAGAGTTTAGGGTTTTAGCTCTGAGAGCTGAAGACCAGAAATTTGAGAGACACGTGGACGATAATGACATCGACGATGAATTGCCGCGGCCTTTTTCAATCGGAACTTCGCCTCCCATGAAATTTTTATCCGCTGAAATAAACGCGTCATAATTTGCTATGCATTCACTCATATTTATATGTCCGAATTCTGTTTGGTTCGTTAGGTTTATAATTGCATCACGTGCTCTAAATCTAAAGTTGCCAGTGCCATGGGCCGGGCCGGGCCGGGTCTACGTTTTTTTTTATCGCCTTTAATTTTTTTTTTTGGTTTCATTGAAATGTCAATGGCGATTAATATTGCCTTTTTCTTAATTATAACAACATTAATATTATATACTCGAAAAAATTATGGCAACTTCAATTATAATATAATTAATAAAATTTTGCACCCGACAACTGTTAGTAACAACGTTTGCATATCGATTCATTCCTTTAATTCATAAGGGCATAATTATACTAATACTAATATATTACATTCATCTAAAGTCCAATAATAATAACAATTATTTTTAAAATATAAATAATAAATATATTTTTTTTGAAAGATCAAAGTATCTTTTCTAACTTTAATGCAAGGACGACGCAAAAACTTATAAATAAGTCATTATCAGTCAAATTTTACATAAATTTGTTTGACTTGATAGAACCAATTCACTAAAAGGTCCATGTGGCAGTCCTAAGCCTTAAAAGGCAATTGCAGTAGCAACGCGTTGAACAATATTTGCAAATAAATTCAACAAAGGATAAATACACCACCTTGTTTTTACTGATTTGTCATTTATTGCCTATTGCCCTATATTTTTACTATGTAGTCCAAATTAAAAAAATTTTAACACACAGTAATAATATTTCTTAATTTTATTTTATAAACTATCTTTCTAATTATTATTTATCACATTAATTAAATATAAATTTAATGCCATTAATTTATATAAATAATATTACTTGTAGATTCCACGACCAAAATTTAACATTATGCACCGAAGAAAAAGAAAATTGCACTGAATTTAAATAAAATGAGTAATTACATAAAAATATGCATATGGTTATGCATTGAATACGAGATGAATGTTGTTTCACGCAAATCATCTCTAACCTTCGTCGCCTGTATGCTGTAATTATATTTTTCCATATATATATATATATATATATACACATATACCTTTCTAATTCTAATTTATATATATATATATATATATATATACCTTTCTAATTCTTATTTTTAACTTTTTTCCCATCCCTACACAGCCAGGCACAACATAAGTACAAGCACAACACAATCTCTTTCTCTCGTCTTACAATTTTGCCCAATAAGACAGAAAAGGCGAGGAACAAAACTTCATTTATCTGAAGGGTTTGCCTTTTGTTCTATCTATCATTTGTGCACCTGAATTCTCTCGGACCCGTTCTAAACTTTTCTTTTTTTTGTTTTTTTTGTTTTTGCTTCCTCTTTTCTATCTGTATTTCTTAAATACAATTGCAGTTTCTTCAATGCAATCCATCAAAAGGCAAACAGTTTTTGTCCCAAGATTTAAGATTTAAGGGTTTATCTTCAAACCTACAAAACAAACCAAGATTGAGCTCTCAGGTTTGAGAAAACCGTTAAAGTTTGATAATAACGCTATCTGCAATGCTAAAATTTGCTGGGATTTTCATATAAGTGGGCGTTTAGAATTTTGTAAATGATCAATTTTTAATTCGTTTTGTGTGATGTATATTCAATTCTGTTGGTTGTTTGAGGATTAGGGTTTTTGAGGTCAAAGAGTATTGCTTTTCTATTTCAGTTGTTATTTAGGTTCGAAATGTGTTGGATTTTAATGGGATATTAGTTTATGGGTGTTTGTATTTTCTAAAATTAATTATAGAATTTAGTTAATTGAGGTGAAAGATTATTTGTATTTAATATTTGTTGTTTGATTGAGATATGAGTCGTAGAGTGAGGCGTAAAGTGGCTAGGAAAGGGAAGGAGATAGGTGTTTTGCCGTATTATCCTGAGGTCGAGGATGATGTTTTAGATTCTGAGGGAAATGGGTTTGTTGATTGGACTAGTCTGCCTGATGACACAGTGATTCAGTTATTTTCATGTCTGAATTATAGAGACCGGGCAAGCTTGTCGTCAACATGTAGGACATGGAGAGCTTTAGGTGCTTCTTCATGTTTATGGAGTTTCTTGGATCTTCGTGCACATAAATGTGATACTGCAATGGCAGCTTCACTTGCTTCTAGATGTGTAAATCTTCAGAAGCTTAGATTTCGGGGTGCAGAGTCTGCGGATGCAATAATACACCTTCAAGCTAGGAATTTGCGAGAAATAAGTGGTGATTACTGTAGGAAAATAACAGATGCTACTCTATCTGTGATTGTAGCTCGTCATGAGGTGCTAGAAAGCCTCCAGCTTGGGCCTGACTTTTGCGAAAGGATCACTAGTGATGCCATAAAAGCAGTAGCTTTTTGCTGTCCCAAATTGAAGAAACTTCGATTGTCTGGGATTAGGGATATTTCTGGTGATGCCATTAATGCTTTGGCTAAGCTTTGTCCGAATTTAACAGACATTGGGTTTCTGGACTGCCTTAATGTTGATGAGCTGGCATTGGGAAATGTAGTATCAGTTCGTTTTCTCTCAGTTGCAGGGACTTCAAATATGAAGTGGGGTGTGTTATCACAAATTTGGCATAGGCTGCCTAAATTGGTTGTGTTGGATGTTTCGAGAACTGATGTTGGTGCGATGACCATCTCCAGATTGTTAACCTCATCCAAGAGCTTGAATATTTTGTGTGCCCTGAATTGCCCAGTTCTTGAGGAGGAAAACAGCATTAGTGCTGTTAAGAGTAAAGGCAAGTTATTACTTGCCCTTTTTACTGATATTTTTAAAGGTCTAGCTACTCTATTTGCCGAAACTACAAACAATGAGAAGAATGTGTTTTTGGATTGGAGGAATTCCAAGAAGAAGGATAGAAACTTAGATGAGATTATGACTTGGCTTGAATGGATATTGTCTCATACACTTCTGCGTGCTGCTGAGAGCAATCCCCAGGGTTTGGATGATTTCTGGCTCAAGCAAGGTGCAGCACTCTTGCTCAGTTTAATGCAGAGCATGCAAGAGGATGTTCAAGAAAGGGCAGCTACAGGACTTGCAACCTTTGTCGTCATTAACGATGAAAATGCTAGCATAGATGGTGGAAGGGCTGAAGCAGTTATGAAGGATGGTGGCATACGTCTTCTTCTGGAACTTGCAAAGTCTTGGCGGGAAGGGCTTCAGTCAGAGGCTGCGAAGGTAAATTCTCTTATGGTAATATTATCACACTATTAGCCCATCTACTCTGTGATCTGATGCGTCAACTAATTTCATTCAATTGTTTTCCATAATCAGTTTAATATTATTATTATTTTCATTTGCTTAAACCATGTAGGCTATAGCAAACTTATCTGTGAATGCCAAAGTTGCAAAAGCTGTTGCAGAGGAAGGAGGAATTAGTATCCTTGCTGTTTTGGCAAGGTCCATGAACAGGCTAGTAGCTGAAGAGGCGGCAGGAGGTCTATGGAATCTGTCAGTTGGAGAAGAACATAAGGTTCGTTATATTGTTACCTTTTCATTAGTTTATTATTATTTGACATTGCTTAAATGTTTAGCTGTAACAATTTTGAGAACTTTGATCAGGGTGCCATTGCTGATGCTGGCGGTGTAAAAGCTTTAGTTGATCTTATATTTAAATGGTCTTCAGGTGGTGACGGTGTTCTGGTATACTCTTAACAGGAACTACTGTCTGTTCTCATAAAATGCTTCATTAATCACGCATTGTTGTTGTTGTTGTTATATGATAACTTATGCTGTGTATTGGTTCCCATTTTGTTCTTTTAGGAGCGGGCAGCAGGTGCTTTAGCAAATTTGGCAGCTGATGATAAGTGTAGCATGGAAGTTGCACAAGCGGGTGGTGTACATGCTCTGGTGATGCTTGCTCGCAGTTGCAAGTTTGAGGGGGTGCAAGAGCAGGTGGTGCAAGTTTCTGGTGCAGTTTTGTTATTTATTTTTTTGAAATATCAGTTTCTGCTGCCAAGCGAGGGTGTCCTCTTTTCCCTCTGAGAGTGGTAGTTTTTGCCCCCCTTTTTTTTTTCTTTTGAATATGCTCCAGGCTGCTCGTGCCTTGGCTAATTTGGCTGCTCATGGAGATAGTAATAGTAACAATTCTGCCGTTGGACAAGAGGCAGGTGCTCTTGAAGCCCTTGTCCAACTGACCCGCTCTCCCCATGAAGGTGTCAGGTAGTTTATGTCCATTTCAGAAGTCATCATGCAAGTTGTTCTTGTATCGCATGGCTGCATCTTTTATTTACTTTCTGTTCTATTATTCTTTGCACCTTTGTTGAAATAATCGATATCGGGACGCTTGAATTTGCAAATTCTGTACGATCCAGTTAAGTTAGATATTGATTTGCAAGATGCTTATAACAGCTATTTGACTTCCTTTTAGACACATTTATAATTTTATGGGCCTGAACTTTTGTCTTTGCAAGAAAGGTTATGTTGTTTTTAATGGGCTTCAGCTGCTACTAATCAACACAGGCAAGAAGCAGCTGGTGCATTGTGGAATCTATCATTTGACGACAGGAATCGGGAAGCAATTGCAGCAGCTGGTGGTGTTGAGGCATTGGTATGGTGTTTATCTTTCTGAGCTGTTAAGCATCCTTTGTTTTTCTAAACCGATCTATGGCACTACCTAATACACTACGAAGTAATTCATGAGGAGTAGATGATAAGATGTGCTTGTAGTGAAAAGAAAATTGTTGAATAACCAAGTAGTGTCTTTGTTACCAGAGAGACAAATTGTCGCAGAAACTCATAAATTTCTTCACTGTGCAATATTGGTATCTTATGAACTGGCATCTATAGATCGTGGACCTACTAATGAAAATGCCACTTTTGAAATACACATGGAGTGGTAAAACTGCATATCTAATGGCTTCTACTGAATGTGGAGTCATGTTTCATTCTTCGGATTTAATAAAAATCTTTTTTTTCTGTCATTTTTGCAAGCAAATCTGTTGCTTCTCCAGAGAGCTGAAAAGCTAACTGCATATTGGGTGCTTAATATACTCTCTTTCAATTTAATGACTTACCAAAATAGTGGATTTAATAATATTTGTATTTCTTGTATGTTTATGTGTAATAAGATGACAGAAAATATGTATAGTGGTTGATTTTGCAAAACGTGAGGTGTGGAATCACTGCTTTTCCATGTTGCATCTTCTGACAGGGCATGTTATCTCTGATTTTATAATATTATCTTTGTATTTTACATTTTTAGTTAAAAGTACACACCATGTATTTTAACCATAAGTACCAGTGATGTGTATTATGTGAAAATGGAAACTGTTCATCATTCTTATTAGTTCTGCGAGAAATATTGACTGCATGTCGAAATTCTTTCCTCACATGATAAATCATCTTGGAACTCATTGAGAAGTTGCTTTCCTGTGCATTTTGACATCTAATTATTGGGAGTTATTCTTTTCTTCATGCCTTTAAAATTTTTGTTCTAATGATACTCATATCATGAACACTATGAATTATAGATTTATAGTTTATTTATTCTATGATATAAAGCTTCAACATATGTTAAAGTTCAGTGGTTTATGCAGGTTGCCCTTGCACAGTCCTGTTCAAATGCCTCTCCAGGTCTGCAAGAGAGGGCTGCTGGTGCTCTTTGGGGATTGTCGGTGTCTGAAGCTAACTGGTATTTTCCATAAGTTACACATGCACACACACTAGCACATGTTATGATGTATGTGTTCATAACATCTGAATCATCTTTTGTTATACACAATTGATTATAGAACAATCTTTCTGTGCTGTTAAAAGTATGCCATAGATTATTGTTTGTGATATACTATTTATAAGAGGATCCACAGAAATTGTTTCTATCTGCCACATGCGATTTACTATTTGAATCATATATATCTCCGTAGTAACAAATGCATTATAGATTTGTTTCTTGATATCATAAAAACAAATTTGGCACTTTTCACAAGAAATTAAATAAAACAAAAGGAAGATTTGGCAAAGCTTTTCCGGAGGATTACCCTGTTAATAAAATTTTTGATGTGGAATCACCGGATGATAGAGAATGATGCCTTACAAGATAGGAAAGTTTTTTCTCAATGATTAAAACTTTAATACAGGCAGTGTTGCTATATTCGGTCACTACACCGTGATAATTGTTGAAATCAATGTAAGTTTATAATAATATCAGAAAATTTAGCATGGTAGCATCACCAGATTGACACCCTCTCTATGCTGGGAGGATAATAAAATGATTTCTAAACTTCGTCAACTGTAATTACTTATTTCATTCTTTTGAATTCCCATCCTGCTGATTATGCACTCTCATTTGCTGGAATGATGGTACACTATAATACTTAATAACGTAGGTTTTTCTGGTAAAGTAGGACATGTATCCTGCATTTTATGCTTATATATCAATTTTATGTTCTTATTTGTCTTCATCAGCATTGCTATTGGACGTGAAGGAGGTGTTGCTCCTTTGATTGCGCTGGCACGCTCTGAGGCCGAAGTAAGTAGTTTATTCTTAAAAAATATTCTGGACATGTATCTTATATTCCTTGATGATGATAAATGATATGCACATTTTTCGATCTCATCCTCCATTCCATGATAAGTGAGTGAAACTAGTTTTTTGACATGCCTTTTACTAATTTGCATCATTCATAATTATTATCAGTAACTAGTACTACCAAACTAACATTGTAAACAACTTGGCACTTGAAGTTTTGCACATACCTGGTTTCCAATATTTCGTCTTCAGGTTTGACTTCAAATGGTTATTACTTCTGCATCAATTTTACATCTGATTGATTGTTCTATCTTGTTCATGTGACTCCAACTTATACCTTAGCTATGTATCTAATCTTTCATGTGGAAACTTCAACAAGTGTATTTTAACGTCTGGATAGTATTTATATCCATTCTTTCTGTTATCAACCTTTTTCCCCTAAATCTTAAGTGGACCTTGATTTGGTGATATCATATTGCTATTTTTATTTCAGGATGTCCATGAAACTGCTGCAGGAGCTCTTTGGAATCTTGCTTTTAACCCTGGTAATGCTCTCCGTATAGTGGAGGAAGGGGGAGTTCCTGCCCTTGTTCATCTGTGTTCTTCATCGGGTTCAAAGATGGCAAGATTTATGGCGGCATTGGCATTGGCATATATGTTTGATGGCAGGTATTCAGTGTAACATCAACCTTTTTAGTACTGAGGTTATTTTTTGTGCAATTCTCCCTGCCAAGTTGTTTCACAAAACCTTTGTAATTGCATATTTGCCTCGAGAATTTGAGATTTTGTGCCTGTTTGATATGGTTTTTGAAATGACCAGGCGATCTTTTTTTAATGGAAAAAGCTGTTTCATTCTTTTTCTTTAGGTGTTTGGTTATGATTTAAAAAGCTTCTTTATCAGTGTTTAACAGGAGAGGCTGCAAGAGCACTTTTTGAGATTTTTTAAAATGTTAAATTGTTCGAAATACATTTATATTATTTTATGAATTCAATGACACCCTGTTAAGGTTGCAGTATAAAAAGGGTTTCTTTAGCTTTTCCACACACATGTTTATAACTTTTATTTTCACGATGTTTGTACAGAATGGATGAATTTGCTCTGATAGGAACTTCAACAGAAAGCATTTCAAAGTGTGTGAGCTTAGATGGGGCTAGAAGGATGGCTTTGAAGCATATTGAATCTTTCATTCTTACATTTTCTGATCCACAAGCATTTGCCACTGCTGCTGCATCATCTGCTCCAGCATCATTGACGCAAGTAACAGAAAGAGCTCGTATTCAAGAAGCTGGACATTTGAGATGCAGGTTTGTTCTCTCTCTCTCTCTCTCTCTCTATATATATATATATATATATATATACACTCTAGTGTCTAACCGCCTAATTTAGTTTAAAAGAGTAAAGGAATTAAGTATGCTGATATTCAGTTGCTCTATAGGTAGGTGCTTGATGCATTAGTCTAGTCCACCCTTATATGTGGAACTAAAAATGACTCCCCTAGAAGGCATTTTTCTACGTGATGTTAATTTTTTATAGTAATTTTTGTTATCATTTAAACCCACCCTATGTTATGTGGACAATTTAAAGTTCCCTTTTGACCATGCATTGCTCTATGTTCCTCAGTGGGGCTGAAATCGGGAGATTCATCACCATGCTACGGAATCCTTCTTCTGTACTCAAGGCATGTGCTGCATTTGCCCTTCTCCAGGTAAATACCACATATTCGCTCTCTCTCTCTCTCTGAGTTGTCAAAATTTTTGATCATGTTTTGGGTTGTTGTTTTCCTCAATCTTCTGGGAGTTCATTTATTTATTTTCTGAATTGCAGTTCACAATTCCTGGTGGCCGGCATGCGGTGCATCATGCAAGCCTTATGCAGGGTGTTGGAGCAGCACGAGTTCTGCGTGCAGCAGCAGCAGCTGCAACTGCTCCGCTTGAAGCCAAAATATTTGCCAGAATTGTACTTCGCAACCTGGAACACCATCACCAAATGGAACCTTCAATATAAACAGATCATCTGTCATGTTCACCAAAAAAAGTCACTGTTAAAAGGCTATTTATTTTGAGCGACGGAGATTATTCCTTAGCAACGGTAAAATAAAACTGTAAGAGTATTTTCTGCTCCCTGTGTAACTATATAGAAATGTATATGAACTGGAATCATGTTCCCATCTCCCATTTGTTATGTATTTAGAAGGTGTTAAAACTAGGTCTGGAGTGAGAATTTTCCTCCTTTTTCCCTGTAACAAATCCTTGCATTTTATGTTTTACAAGGTACTTTCAATAGGAGATTGACTTAAAAACTGATCAGTGCCTCGTTTTTGTTTTCTCTCGCTCCCTGTATTCTTTGTGACAATATCTTCTATAAGATCATAAGTGTTATAAGCCAGTTCGTCTGAATTTGACACTACTTGTTTCGGTTTTGATTTTCGAGGAAAGTTAGTGATATACGTCTTTTTCTTCTGGTTGAATTCAGGGCGAAACTAATTTTATTACATACATTTTGTCCTGAAACTAATTTTAAATTTTGATCTCTCTAATTTTGTAATTTCACCATAATTTTAGCATTTTTTTTACAATTTTTCCAGTTTCAAATTAATATATTCCATATTGAACAAGAAGCCATGAAATATGGCCCATAAAAATCCGCATCGTTGGACATCTGTTATCCCAGACAAGCACACCAATGAAAAATCATCAGACCCAAAACGGTACATTAAAATCTATGAGCAATCCAAAATAGTAGTGGAACGTGTCAAGAATAACTTGTAAGAGTTTAGGCATTTTTTTCCTCTTCTACAGAGCGGGACGCTTAGTAAACAACGGATAGCAATTGTCGATCCACGTTGAACCCTCCCACATTCATGAAGAAATTCCACATGGATGAAACCCATTTATAATCTTTCGTTATCGTCAGCTCTGTAAATGTTTGGTTCTTCAAGTAAGGAACTATGTATTTTTTCATATCACTCCGAGAGATTTGGAGATGATTTCCAGAAACATTTATGAACTTAACTTTCCCAGCTTCATCCAAGGTCTTCAAACCGATCCAATCTTCTCTGTACAATGGTGTCTGCGTGGAACAAACAGCTTGTTGTGTGGATTAATAACTTTGCTTGTGTAAGGTGTAACTTCAAAATATGGAGAAGCTAATTACCTGTTGTGCAGGTAAAACAGTATCAAAGGACCCGTCTGCATAATATCCGAACCAGGAGGTTTCTTTTGGTATCAAAACTGTGTCTTGCTCAAACTGAGTTGTGGATGTGAAAAAAGGGACAAACAAATCATTAGATTTTGAGAATTAACCGTAGAATGCATTGTATCCAAATGGCAAAAGAATGTTAGAGACACGATGGAGACCTCTTCAGCTCACCATAATAAGCACCAAATTCTCCAAGCTGGCAAAACGCTCCTTATAAGTTGAATTTCTTTCATTACCAATTTCATTGTTAAGTTTTGGGAGGAACATACATCCTTCTAGATAGCCAGAAATGTCCTGGAGGAAGGAGGGGAAAAAAAAAGAAGAAGAGAATATCAAGCTCTCAGTCCTGAAAGATTAGTTGAAATAAAATAGAGTGCAGATGGAGCTAACACAAGTGAAAGATATTGCTATTACAAGACAATTTTTGATAAGACATTTGCAGTAGAACAGAACAAGACAATATCTTTTAACTCAGATAAAGAATAGTACTTACAGTTGGTATTTTATAATAACCACTGGGAGCCAAGTGTTCCTGCAATTTCATCAAAGGGCATGCATTACAAGTTCCATCAGATGCAACAAAATTTCACAGAAGCCTCAAAAGGGAAGTGATTATACTACAGCAAAGATAGATGTTGTTTTCATTTTCATTTTCATCTCAACAGATATGCTTACGAAGAAAAAGTGCAAACTTGAGCGCTCAGGTAGAATTGCATACCTGTACATAGCTGCTGTAAATCCCTAACTTAACTATGGCATCCAGAAGGATGCATATCAAGAGAGACTGCAACAGTCAAGCATATCAAATCGGATCATGATATTAGAAAGCAATCAAAACTACAGGAAAATTTTCAAAATCTTGATTTTGAGCCACAATGAATACCATAAAATTAGAGGATGAAATGGACTAATTCACAAACAGGCAGAAACGGCACTTACTCCACAAAATGGAATTGATGCAGTACCAGCATGAATACCTGCCAGTGATATAAAATTCTTTACCTGTTCCATGTATAGACAAAAGAGATTATAATGCCATATCTTTAGCAATAAGCATGCAAACTCACAATAATGATAAGGAGTTAAAGAAACACTCTTCATTTAGTTTTTCACACCACTGCATGGATTTAACAGGATGAATGTTCTCAGAGGTATTGATTTACAGCTTATAAAAGTTAACACATCAACAGATGTTTGAGAGCCTTTAGAGATGCATAAATACCTAACAGAAATTGAGGGGTCATATTGAAGATAAGTCAGAGGTATGTCTGCATCAAAATGAGTGTTTAAAGATGAATAAAGCAAGGCAAAATATGAGAATCTTAAAGAAAATTAATTCTCACAGGAGGTCCTCCATCGCAAAATTCAACAACACCTCGACCAATCATGCTACCCTGTGAAGCAAGAAGATTGTGCAAACTCTTAACCAAAAATGAAAAACCATCCAACAGAAAAATATGTCTGTATAGTGGCAACCAAATATTAAAGGCACATAATTGAATACATATGAAATTACACTAGAATGAATTTCTGATACAAGCGGAATATAAATCACAAATTTAACATGAAGAAGAACACATAATTATATACTACAGAAATTAGAACATATCGACAGAAAAGAATAAAGCAGCATAACCCTTGCTAAGAATCCAAGGACATTCACATATTAACAGACATTATGGTTTCCAGAACTCTTATGGAAATCTTCATTTCCAAGTAGTTTTTTATGTAAACAACAACTCAACACTAGAATGTGTTCTCACCTTAATGCATTCACAAAGCCATAATTCTAATGAATTCTGAAAGTGATCTAAAAAGTTGAAATGTAAAATGCTAAAATTATTTGCTAACATCATTCTCTGACAGATAATCTGTCATGTAATTCTCCCAATAAGCCAACATCAATTATAGATCTAGAGGAGAGCATGACTTCCTCATAATATTTCTCATGAATGACAAAATAGCATTTAAACCGGAACATGCAAGTGAAAATTCCAAAGTTCCATACAAGTTATGACCCTCACTAAGCCAATTACCTGAGAAAGTCCAACAATGTTATAGCCCTTGCTAAGTTCACTCATATTCTTCACCTACAAATTAAAATGGAAATTTGACAAGAAGCAAGTTAAACTTCCAGATGCAGAAATTTGGTGTGAAACAATGTTACCAAATAGCCTTGTGACCTTCTCACAAGCTATTGCAGTCTGCGAGAACAATAAAAAATATACATTAGAATCCTGTTCATTACAAATGAAACATTGAACATGACAAAAATTCATAATATCAAATCAAGTTTACCTGTTCCGAAAGGGGCAGAGTCCAGGAGTCCCAAGATCCATCTCCAATTTCTCTACAATGAAGCAGGGACAACAAAGAAGATTCTTTTATGTTTTCCTACACAACCTAGCCTAATTAGAGTAATTAATAGAACAAACGAATTTCTTGTACAGCAAGCACGATTTGAGAACAAAAAGTATACAGTACGGAATAAGTTTGCAATCATTTGAAGAATATACATATAAATAGAGCCAACTTCTATTTGCCAAATGGCCAGACACATGCAATTGCCTCGCTCTTGGGAAGTCTTATGTAAATCTAGCTGCTATGAGATAAGACTTAAGGTTGTGATAATAACCAAAAACAAAAGTAAATGCAAAAAGAAGGGCATACACGCAGTATCCTTGAGAACCAGACCAGGTGCTTAAAAGCTCTGTGAAGTGTGTGACTCCCTTGTTACTGCATTTATCACTGATGCCTGCCACAAAATGCATGTAAAACGTTGGTAACATAAAAAACGATGATTAATTTATATATTAACCTCCAACATTCCCTTTCCAAAAGATGAGCAATAAAAGATGTCTCATTTGAACATTTTTAATAAACCCATAATACTTAAGTGAAGAGAAGAAATAAATTCTCCCAGGGCATGGTGGTAAATCAGAGTTATATTATGAAAAATGTAGCATCCAACATCACTACGTCAATCATTAGTATTAGAATAATTGAAGTGGAGGAAATATGTTTGTCGATACCAAACAAGGGTTAAAAACCCAGGTTCATATCTCATTTCATTATTTCCTCCTACAAAGTCCGAGCAAATTTAACAGATATTTTCAGACAAATGGAGCCAAAATGTGAACGAGAATATGAAACAAAAAATATTGAGAACAAAATTACAAGACAGATAATTCATTAAGCACGATTAATGAAGAATTGAACAATCAAAAGAATGAATACTGAGAATAGCACAATAATTACACAACACTCATTAAAGCTTTTCCCCAAAACCCTGTCAGATGGAAACATAAACAATGGAAAGGATTCCAAATTGCACGAAAAATTAAAGATTAGAGAAAATTACCATGCAAAACTATGAAAGGAACAGAGTAGGAGACTGGGATTATACAAAGTAGGAAGGTGAGGAAGAGAGTCAAGAGTGTTAAAGGAGCCATTGCTGTTTGATTAAAGAGTCTTAGTTTGTCAATAGCATTTAGTACTTGGCAAAAGAGAATCTGAGAATCTGGTTGGCTCCTGAGATTTGGGGGGGGCATGAAATTCTGGGTCTTAGGTTTGGTTCGGTTCGTAGAAAGGCAAGAAAAACATGAACAGAGAAGAGAATAGAGAGGTGTTCTGTTATTAAATTGGGTAGACAATCAGGTGACAACGCGCCAACTGCCATTCATGGTTTCTATACTAGGAAGATCGATCTATAACAGTTCGTAGAATCTAGAGTCTAGAACGCAATTTCACGCTACTACAAGGAGGTGCACGCACGCGCCGCTGTGGCGGTAATACTAATTTATTGATGTAGGTTAATAACATCTAGGTCTCTATTGTTTACGTTTTTAGAAATAATAATGTAATTTCTCTACATATAAGTTCTTGACTTCAATTAAAATAACAAAAATTTTCTTAAATTTTGAATTTTGAGGTTATACCATGCAACTTTAACACTCAAATTATATTGGTCATCTTGGTAATATAAAGTAAACAAATCTTATTTTTATATATTAATTTTGATAGTGGTGTGATGATTAGAACTCATGAATTTATTCAGGAATTTTTTTTGACTTTTAATAAAAATAAAAAATAAAAATAACAAAGAGAATTCATAAAAGGTTATCCAAAAGGAAACTTTTGATTTCTGAACACATTAAATAGAGAATAATCAAATGGATATGGATTTGCAGTCAAAAAGAAGAAAAGCTAAAAAGGATATGAATTCATAAAGGTTATACAAAAATCATGCATGAAAGTACAAAGAATGAAGAGAAATCAGACAGAACATTTGAGAGGGTCAGTATAGAAATGCTTTTATAGGACTTTCTACTAAGCACTCTCAACCTTGAAAAGTGCTTATGATTTTTCAATAAGCACTTCTTCCAAAACGGACTCTTAGACAGTATAGTGCTGGTTCATGGCATCAATGTCTAAACCCCTCAGCTTGGCAAATGATTCAACTTTTCCTTTCAGGGTGTGAAGCTCCCTCATCCTGCACATCCAAAATACATCATTAAATCTTGGTTTGTATTTTGATTTTAAGCGTTAATTTTTTGTTGAAAAGATTTGTGCTTTTCCAGCAGGAATTCTGACCTTGCAATCTCAGCACGCCTTTTAGCTTCTTCTGCCATGAGATTGATTTCCCTAAAAGTGCTTTTCTCAGCAAACAGTTTTGTCTCAGTGGACTGCAGGCCATTTAAGGTTCGCTGCTCAGCTGCCCATGTAGCTTCACGAGCTTCCTTTCCAAAGTCCTTTTTGTTCGTGAATGCAGTCTGGTATAAACAATTTACAGTTCCTCAGCGTTAGATAACTCATAAAAGAAACAGGTTTCCGTCATTCTTTAATGTACTCACCCTTTGGTTGACAACCAGGCCCCAAGCTCTTCCGCTGAGTGCATATCTGACGGTGAATTTGAGAGGATCAAGCAGCACGTAAGTTACAATGTTAAACAACCAAATGACACCTGTCCATCCCCAACCGATTTTTCTGATCCCCGCAAATTTCCAGGTTGCTGTGGCAGATATCACACTTGCCATCTGAAAAAATTAAGTTTTTGTTATTGATCTCTCAATTTGACAATGGAGAGAATAACTTTGCGAGTGCATGCGTGCACAGTACCAACTGAGCTATAATGAAGGCAACAGCAAGCAGCATTCCAGGTCGCTCAGAAAATGACCAGCCCCTGGAACGAGTCACAAATATTAAGGCCTGGCTGATGGTGCTGACTTGAAGATACACGGCAGATGCCATCCTTTCTTTGAGTTCAGTAGAAATTTTGTCGTCTTTCATGTTAAAATGATGCTGGTTGAAGTTCTTTACACGGAAATGTTTCTGCCAGAAAAAGGAAAAAGGTTGAGCAGAACTAGTATTTTCTGTGCATAAAATGAGACTATATTAACTGAACAAAAGAAGGGGATTTACCGGAAAGAAGTTAGTTTCATAAGCTAACCAGAAGAATACAACAGTCATCAGAGCGAGGTAACCGCCAAGGACGATTCCGGTTGTAAATATTTCACTGAGCTTCCAACTGTCAGGAAGCGGAGAAGGCCTCACTCTGTCTTTGGATATAGTCATAATAGTACCTGTAAGCACGAGATATGAGTTAACAAGAAAGATCAAATAGACCTTTTGAAATCTATCCAGTGCATGTAAGAGGCAAGGGACCTAGAAAAGCTAACCATCATTAAGAATCGCAATAACAAGAACCATGAAAGGAGGAAAATCAAACTTCCAGAAGACTGTCAGCAGCATAAATCCCAGCTGTTATGCAAAAAACATTGCACATGAGACGTGGGTAATATGCAGGTTGCACTTCAAATTTTTTCTTTTTTCCCTTGCTTTTTAGTATTATAAGTTAGATTAAAAGTAATGCTTACCACAATACGTATAGTGATAGACACAGCATAAATCTGTGGGAAAAAAAAAAAAGAAGATTTAGATTTTCAGTCACACAATTCAAGGAGTTGAATGGTATTGTAAAGATTGTATGTTTACTGTGTAGTTCTTCATTCTTTGAAAGATTGCACGGCTTGTTAAGACAGCACAGATGATTACACTCAGGCCAGGTTCTGTGAGAACTATATCAGAAGCACTTCGGGCAGCATCTGTGGAATCTGCCACCGCAATTCCTATATCAGCTTTCTTTAAAGCAGGCGCATCATTTACTCCATCACCAGTCATTCCACAGATGTGCTTTCTAGCTTGTAATCCTCTCACAATCTCATATTTATGCTCTGCAGGTGAAAAAAAATGGGATCAGAAATTTGATAAAAAGCTAAAAGTTATAGAACAGAATTTACAGATTTAAACCATGAAAACCCACCGGGAAAGACACCAGCAAAACCATCAGATTTTTCAATGAGTTCATCGATTGGAAGAGCTGCATTTGCTTCATCCTTACTCTCACCAAGCAGAGATGAGGATGGGTACATGTTTGTCCCCATTCCAAGCCTTCTTCCTGTTTCCTTAGCAATTGCAAGCTGATCACCTGAAAAGTTTTCAGTGGATGAATGAGGATAATGATGCTCAAAAGTTCCATTAGAGATCTGGAATGTAATTTTCTTATTTTGATTTTCCCTCACTTTCAAACATCATCTCATGAGAAATAATGCAGAATATTCATCAATAGGCAGATATACAAATATGGGAAATTGGTTGAAGTAGAACCTGTGATCATCTTAACACTGACTCCAAGATCTAGAGCTCTTCTAATTGTTTCAGCACTGTTGTGGCGGGGAGGATCAAAGAGAGGGAGAAGGCCGACAAATTCCCAGGGGCCACCAGGACTGTCCCTGGTACCAGCCAGGACATCCTGCAGAGAAAAGAAACTCCATTGTTTCAAAGATGACACGTAAGCGTTCAGAAAAGGTTAATCACCTGGCGAGCAACCGCAAGCGATCTTAGTCCGCGTTCAGCAAACTTGTCAATTGTTGCATGCACCCTCCTTTCAATTTCCAATTTGTTGTGGGCCAGGTGGAGAATCTGAAAATCATTTATAAAGAGCTCAGCAGTTGGGAAAGCACTCTTATGGGTTACTTTGATGACAATAAAATCGTATGCTATACCTGCTCTGGTGCACCTTTGCTAACTCTCTGCATTTTCCCAGCACGATCTACATATGTAAGTGCAGTCCTTTTATCCGTTGGATTGAATGGGAGGAAATGAACTTCTTTAATTCCAGCTCGTGCCTTCAAAACAATCATCAAAATACATAAAAATTTTGCTGTTGAACTTTGGAGATTACTAGGACGCAATTTCTATAATTAATTCAGTACCTCCTTAGGGTCTGCCAACATTGAAACAATTGCAGCATCAATAGCATCTTGGTTCTCTAACCTCGATGCTCTTGCAGCCATAAGTACGACCATATCCTTGTCAACATCTTTTGCAAACACCTGCAACAATGTAAAATCAAAAACAAAATCTTTGATTGCTGTAAATGTATTGATCAGATGGAACTTCTAAATAGTTCCTTATTTCTTTCATTCTTTAAAGCAATATAGAGAAATCAACAGCAAAACCTCCATCATATTTTTGTCAACTGTGAGTTTGTTTAGTGTCAATGTGCCTGTTTTATCGCTGCACAGCACATCCATTCCTGCCATTTCCTCAATCGCAGTCATTCTTTTTGTTATTGCTCCCTGCATCAGAAGCAGATGCCAATTATGTGGACAAAATTTTACAACTATGTAACTTTAGTTCATGTCTATTTTAAGTTCATACCAATTAAGGCTCCTTTTTAAGTGTGGATGTATTTTTGCAAACCTGCTGAGACAATCGATGTGAACCGATGGCCATAGTAACAGAAAGAACAGTTGGCATAGCAATTGGAATCCCACCAATTAGTAGAACAAGCAGGTTATCTATACCAACACGATATCCCCTCTGTTGAAGCCCGTAAATCACAATGATTTCAATAACCATTCCAACTGCAATTGAGCAGATGCAGAAGTTTCCAATTGCTGTCAAAACCTGAAAACAATCAAATAAATATAATAATTAATACCAAATGACATTATTATATTTTTATATGTCAATGGCTGCATAATCATGGCAAATCTTATGAGAACCTTCTGAAAATGACCGATATGTGTAGTGCTTTCAACAAGATGAGCTGCCTTCCCAAAGAAAGTATGTACTCCAGTGGCAATAACAATTGCTTCAATTTCACCTTGTTTGCATGTTGAACCTGAGTACACTCCATCACCAGGATTCTTAGTTACCGGAAGAGACTCTCCGGTAAGAGCTGACTGCAAGTAAGAATCAAATTTATCAAATCCAGAAGGATAAACTACTACAGAAAATTTTACAAGCTGTGTGAATTTTTACTTGATCAATTTTCAAAGGATCTCCTTCTAGTAAACGTGCATCAGCTGGAACAATGTCTCCAAGTTTGATACTGATTATATCCCCAGGAACCAACTCTGCAGCATCTTCCTCACTCCATCTTCCATCGCGTAAGACCTGGTAATGGAAATTGATACAACTTTTAAGCTAAAAGTAATGAGGTGGTTTCTTCAAAATAAGTCTACAAAGAAACAAAGAGACCTTGGCTTTTGGGGCCAAACGAGCCATAAGAGCAGCAGCCGCATTTCCGGCATTGTTTTCCTCTATAAAACTGATGGTAGAATTGATTATAAGCAAGATAACAATTCCTACGAAATCATGATAATCTGGATCTTTCCCCTGCACAATAAACGAATCACTAAATTTTTCATTGAAAGACAAAAGATTAACCAGTGCCGAAAAGAGTAATGAAAATGGAGAGTCAAAATAGACATACCCCTCCATGTGCAAGAGCAATGGCCATAACTGCAGCAGCTTCCATCACCCATGACAGAGGATTCCACATAAAGCCCAGAAACTTCAGTATTTTACTTTCCTGTGGAAGAAAGAAAACAAAAGGTTGAACCTACTTACAGGAATTATAGAACAAAAACTAAAAACGAGGAAGCACAGTGAACAATCTTTTTCTAACCTTTTTTTCCTCAAGTTTGTTGTATCCGAACAAATCCAACCGCTCTTTAACATCATCAGAGCTCAATCCCTTTCCCGTACATTTGAGATTTTCGAAAACCTCTTCAACAGGTATATTTTCCTGCATAAAACAACCATAAAAAATTCCTCTCTAACAACTGCAATTCAGTGCAACAAAGAAAGAACGCTAAATGATTGATATCTAAGTTGAACAAGCCATGAAAGCAAATACTGTTGTCAAGAGCATACCAGATCAACAGCTTCTTTGATGACAGCATCAAGTGACATCTCAACCGTTTTGTATCTTCTTTAGCTTTTCAGCAAAGCAGTTTGTACTTGATAAAGAATGTGCACTGCCAAATACAAATAAATCAATTTCTTTCAAGTTTTATGCATTCTACTTTACATTAATTAACTAAATTCAGAGATTTGACACACATTAACCCCAAAAATGAAAAAGTAATTTGATACCTATAATTGACCACAACTTTTAATATTAAAACTTCTTCCAATCCTGAACGGTCTGAACAGTCCAAGAGAGAAAGTATGGTTACAGAGGGTTATAAAGCTAGCTGAAAAACCAATCAACATCAATACAAATTAGACAAAAATAAAGAAACCAAAAATACAGGGAGATAATGCTACAGAGAAATAAAGCGAATACGGTTGAAAGTGAAGCAGCATTTGAAATAGACAAGAAGCAAGAAGACGATTTTGTTACTTGTAATGATCAGCCGGCCACGGTAAGCAACGTACTAATTTACTGATGTTTGAAAGTTCGTTAATTTGCCGCCAAAGGAATGTTTGTCTTCGCTTTCCCCGTTTGCTTTAATTTGTTTTCTGATGATTATTTTTCTCTACAAAATCCAGCTAATAGCTTATTATTTTAATTAAATGTGGTTATCCATCAAGTTGGACTGGGTTCCTGCAACAAAGTCAAGGGAGGATTCGGCAATTAAATGTGATTATACAAAATAAAAATAATCATGAACGAGTATTTTTATACAAAATCAACCGTACAAGTACTACAATTGGAGGTGAGGATTCAGCAATTTATTTTAGATTGTCTACAGGCTAAAACTTGGAGCACTTCGATGACCAGAGGACGGCCTGCAAAAGACAGACATCCCGCTTGGAATACTTCCAACTTCATTTCCATTTACTGCAGAAACATTTGATAACTTTGAATTTATCTCCAGCGTGACAAATCCCACGGTCAAGGCCGATTTATAAGAACTCAGCTAACATTCATACTTTCAATGATCTCAAAATGCATCTGCATATCAGGATGTCTATCAGCGAAATAAAATCTCTCACACACCTGTAATTTTGCACCATTTTTTCGAGATTCAGATTCAAGCAGATGAACTAGTTTGTCTTTCTCGTTGCGAATCCAAACTCGTCTTTTATCACACCATTGCCTCGGAGTTCCATGAAAGACAAAACGGATTCCTGTGTCTTGTGCCATAAGGCGGTTAGATAATTTTTCAATCACATTGCCGTCAGTTATGTATGCACCGGCAGTGTTTAAGCCGACATCTATGTAATGAAGCTCAGTAATGCTGTTTAGAAGGCTTTCTTTAGTTGTTGGTATAATTTGAATCTCTTCTTGCGTTATAGAAACTTCCCCGCTCATCGGGGATTTTGGTTCTGAGAACCCAAGCTCGGTTACTAGCTGGTTAAGCACCGTACCGCCCTTGCTAAATCCCAGGATGAAAGTTTTCGGACAATTGAAAAACGATGCAGATGTACTGGCAGTGTATGATTCTTTCTGTCTTCTTGAAATGATGTTCTTCACCTGCGATATTGTCGCAAACTGTTGTAAGGAAATTAACAATCCCCACGATAATTAGGAATTGTGGAAGTGTTGAGAATTAACAGCAGAACAGGCTACAGCAAGCAATTTATTAGAGCAAACATGCTCGGTCAACGTTTTCAGACAAATATTGGTATAACATTGTCTAAAATTCCCCTACTAACCACGGAAACTATTCACATTACATGTAAATTTCATACAAAAACTAAACTGATGAATTGCAAATGCAAATCTCACAATCTCAAAAATCCAAAACCCAGCTGCAATAGCTTTAATACTCCACACACCACACACTAACATTTTTTGACATTGTCAAATTTTGTACAGACTTATCCTACAAATTCATTGGAAAGCTTTGATTTTAATAAAAGAAATGCAACACGCAACCAATGTACAAATGAAAAATGAGACAATATACAAATGGATTCGCGAGATTAAATCCAAAAACAAGAACAACTTGATTTTTTTTTTCTTGGTGTTTTTGTGTTTTCACCTCTTGAAGGCAATTTAACAGGAGAGAAACGGTAGCAGTAGAAGCAGGGAACCCAATTGGGGTGTAAGATTTCGGCTCGCCCCACGAATTCGCAGAAGGAATAAAATCTTTATAAACGGCAAATGGCCCGTTAAAAACAGGAGCCTGAATAACCCAAGCATTGACAGAAGAACCAAATTTGGAAACCAGAGTTTCAGCTATGTTTTGTAAATCAGAAAGCTTCTCAATCACCGGATTCCCAGTCCCTTCAAGGCGATCTCCATTAAAAAATATGGCGTTTGCAGAAGGAACCTGTCCCATAGAAAAGAAAGTAATGATTTCTCATAATCGTGCCGTGTTTTTTCACTGCTTCGAAAGTGAAGAAAACTTACTGTTAGTGTTCTGGAAGAAGAAGAAAAGCGGATAGATGTGCCGACTCTGTAAAAAGTACCGGTGTTTTGATGCAGCGGAACTTTCAGAATGCCAGTCCAACGATCCATGGACGAATTAGCCGTGAATTTTGGCTGCTACCTTCCGTAATTCTAATTCTTGCTCTTGACTCACGATGCAGTGAAAGATTTGGTTTCGGGTCAGCTTATCGAGCGACAATGTGGGTTTCGTTTTGGATCCGCTTTTTTGGGCCTACGCATACTGATAAGAAGGTCCAATCAATATGAATTTTGTTCCCTTTTGAATCCTATTTGTTTGCCGATTTGTCTTCATCGACAACTCCACCAGCCCGAAGCTTTATTTTTCGCCCCGGGCACCCTTATTTGGTCTTAGCCAGATTTATAAGACCTGATACATTCGAAAAATTTTAAAATCCGGGCTTTTATATGAAGCATAGAATTTTAAATCCAAGCTTTTGAAGCCTAGAATCAAGGTTAAAAACTTTCCGGGTCAGGTCGGGTTTTAAGAATCCAACGCCCTTTTGTCTAACTTAATTAATCACCCAGGCTGAATTTTATGTTTCTGGGTCGAATTTCGATCCAAATCGGAATTTTAAAATTGCATTGTCTGGATATTCGAACTTGGTTCGAGCCCAACCTGACTCGTACATGAGTTTGACAAATAAAAAGTAGAAGCCCACCCGATATACATATATAGGGCCAAATACAAGTCGAGGAGGCGGGACTTTTTAACATACCTACGAGATCTCAGTTAGTGTTATTACTGAAAATTTAACAACAAATTACTATTACTATTATTATTGTTATTATTATTATATTAGTTAAAACTATAATTTAATTATGATTGATAATTATGGTAAATTGAATTTTTACTCTACATTTAAGTTTACTGTCAGTGTTCAGACCGCGTGACCTAAGTTGATTGATAAAAAGATTATATTATCTTTTATAATATTTAGTATATGTGAAATGACATAAGTTTAAAAAATGAAAAAAAAAAAAAGAGGAATAAAGGAGGGAAGAGGAAGAAAAAAAAAAGGAATAAAGAGAGGAAAAAAAAGAAAAGGAATAGAGAGAGAAGGAGGAGGAATAGGTCAACAAAGAAAAAAATTACTTTTTATTAATTTGGAACTCTAAATTACAATTTTAGTCTTTGAAAAAAGAAAACTAGTATGTTTTATTAATTTATAATTATAAATTATAATTTTATCTATCAAAGTGTTAAATATATCTATAAAACTTAACAAATTGGATGGTGTAAACTTAAGGGTAAAATGAAGATTGTAAAGAGCAAAATAAAGATTATCCTAATAATTAACGGCCTCTATATTTGCTAAATGCAGAGAATTAATCGAGGAGCTGGATCATTAATTCTTGTTGCTGTTGCATCCAGTTTCCTATTTTACTTGTTATATATATATATATATATATATATATATATATGTCTTCTGAGATAACAATAACATCCCAATGACTTGTCAATTTAATTATTACTGTGTATAAAATTAAATTAAAATTTGTTGATCCACTCCGATTACACAGTTTTATTTAGTATATGAACTTTTTAGTTGTATTACTGCAGTACTACTTGCATGTGAATTCAATCAACACAATTAATATTACCTTATTTGGGTAAGAGAAAAAAAGGATAAAAATTATCTCATAAATATTTAAACATAATTAGCACTTGGTAAATAATTAAAATGATTATTTTTCTCAAACATTGTGTTTTAGATTGATTTTTCATATATTCATACCTTTTAACATTTCATTAATTGAAAAACTTAATTTAAAATAATTAATTTTCTGAAATATTATGTTTTAAGTTGATTTTTCATATAATCATACCTTTCAATATATCATTAATTGAAAAATTTAAACTCGTAAGTATAACAGAGCCAAAAATAAATAATTGAAAGATTAAAATATTTAAAAGATAAAATTAGTCAGATAATATTTTAAAAATAATTAATAAAATAATGAGTAAATGAATAATTTTACAAAATTATTAAGACTAAACTATATATAAAACTAAAAAAAAAAATAATCTAAAATATAAATTATATAATAAAAATTTTAAAAAAATTGTGGGGCTTGATGCCTGGCCACTATTTTTAAGAGGTAGATAGCATTCGTTCTTTTGGCCTGAATTTAAACTTGATTAAAATTTAAATTTAACTTAAATATGTATTTAAATGATATGTTTATTTTTTTTATTTAAAAACATGTAAAAATAAGTATTACATTATTTATTTTGATAAAGTAGAAGATCTGAAAACTGATATTTTGATATATATATCTTTTTAAATAATATATTTATATTTTTATAATAATTATGATTATATTATTACAATAATGGATAAATTAATTAATTAAATTTTATTATTATGAATACTATTTATTTGTTTGATATATAATTTTTTTAAAAAATAATTTTTAATCAAATGATATAAATATAAAGATTAATAAAAATTAAATAAATCATATTGTAATATAGTTGAATTATGTAAATATACAAATTTATTATAATAATAAAATATGAAATAAGCAGAATTGAAAAAAGAAATAAAGAGGACTTATAATAGAGAAGAAATACATCAAAATAGTTAATTAAGATTTTAATTTTACTAGTATATAAGTTAATAAAATATAAATATTTTAGAAAAATAAAATATTAAATTATTTGCACATTTACTTATTCAAATTTAGGTTAAATTTTTTAATTTAATTATATTTAAATATTTTTAATAAATATTTATATATAAATTAAAAAATAAACGACTTTTAAATATATAAATAATTATATTTAGACTTCAGCTATAAAAAGAAATAATTGCTTAGCCTTTTCTTTTTTTCTCTAACAATTTTTTATGTAGAGAACGGGATAAAATTATTAAATATAAAATAAAAAGTAAGGTAGGGGTATAATGAGTGTAAACACTAAAAATTAAAAAAAAAAAAACGGCCAATGAAACTGAAACACATTTAGACATTAAAGATATGATTAACAAAATATAAACCAATAAAAAGGTAAGAAATTTGTAATGAAGTGATGAATCCATCTACTATTTTTTAAAAGATCATCAAATAAAAGAGAAGATGCGGATTAAGCAGCAGCTATAGAGTGTGAAAGTGCATATGTTAATGTTATTATAATTATTACCCGTGTAGACAGACGTAGCGCCAGAAATTGAAAAAAAAAAAAAAGCACATTCTAAATTTCAGCTAAAAGTAAGAAATTCTGCATATTTTGACCAAACCAAGGTAAAATAAAGGAGTTGCTTCCTAGGCAAAGCGTGGATAAAGTTGAGACAAAAATTTATATTTTTAAATAAATTATCTCAGCAATAATACAAGTGGATCCGTGGCGCAATGGTAGCGCGTCTGACTCCAGATCAGAAGGTTGCGTGTTCGATTCACGTCGGGTTCAATTCCCAGCCCCAATTTTTTTATTATCTCATGGGATTTATGATCGCATAAGTGCTCACTTCTGTTAGTTATTGTCTCTTCTAGTTTCGTTTCCTTTGAAATTAATTTTCTTGATCTTTGGATATTAGCTACCTGCACAGTGCATACGCTGGCATGGCAAGTATATGTACGAAATTAAATAATTATTATCATATTATGTCATAGGTCTAATTAGACCAATGTACTAGATCTTTTTTTTTTTCTCTTTAAGCAAATCTCAATAGAATAAGGAATAATTTTATTAAATAAAATCAAAAAATACACCTAGCTAAGACGATCATAAATTTTTTTAAAAAATTTTACACATCCTCGACCCATTCTAACCCACACATTAAATGCAAATTAAAAAAAAAAAATTCTACCTTCAAACTACTAAGATATCAAATCACCTAAACTATCTTCTTAAAAACAATCTTCCTTTTAATGATATGCCTAAAACTAATATAAGAAGAGATTTTGTCTACAGAGTCACTACAAGAAGTTCCAGGAGTTACGAAGGAAACTTCGAGTTCATATTGGTCATGGGTTGAGAACGGGAATTGAACTCTATGAGAGAGAATCTCCTGCAGTTCTTCAGTAGCTCAATGATAGAGTGGTCGGCTGTTAACTGACTGGTCGTAGGTTCGAATCCTACTTGGGGAGATTTGATTCATTCCGAATTAAAGAATGAAGAATGAAAGGGTTCGCTTTGACTGTTAAAAGTAGGTAATCCATTCCCTATGTCTTTGTTTCTATTGCATTCCCTGATTAGGTTTAACTTTCTGCTCTATATGCTGTAGATGCCAATTACTCGACCACAGTTATATATAGATCTCCACATCAATAGTTAGTTATTCCCACAGGCGTCATGAGAAAAGGAAAAAAAAAAAATTTCAGTGCGATGGATAGAAAGATAAATAAACCACATGATATAGGTTGAAAGAAAATCTTGTTTTTACCCTCATCGATCAAATAGAAGTATAACCATCCGTTCCTTTGAAATAATTGACAATGAAGAATTGATTTTAGAAGTTCTAGAAAGAAAATGTGTGATTAAATATGATATTGAAGATAACATGGAGTTTGGGTGAAAACCAGTTGGTTTGATCCATCTCTAGCCAAAAATTGTTTATGCAATGTGCCACATGCAGTTGGTTTATTATATAAAGAGAAAGTCAATTATATTGGTAACTGATGAGATAATTTAATTGGTTTGATAGCATATAGTCTTATTTATAGAGACACAGAATGTGCAATCCAGCCATTCTTCCTCCTGCTTCAAGCCTTAGTACTCGATAATGAAGAAAGTCTAGTTTTCGAATATCTCTATCGTTTTATTTAAGTAATAGTCTAATTATTATATTATAAAATAATTAAGAACATATACATATAATGAATCAATACAATTAAAATAAAATAATTAGACGACATTATTAAATGAAGATAGCATTAATTAGCATATATGAGGCTTGGCATGCATGCAGACTCCGGCACGTTGTTGTTTACACAGATAGCCTTCAACAAATCGATCGAGAAAGAAAAGTCTAATAAACCAAACAGGATCAAATTAATTTTTCTAGAGAGATGGAAGTCAAAGGTAGTGATAAAGGAAGGAAAGAATTCGTAAAGAAATTAAAGAAAGGAATAATTACTGGCCATGAAATATTTCTGGGATGTTTTGATCGCAAATTAAAGAAGCCACAAAGAGAGATCAATTGACCTACTACCCAGACTTCCGGAGCTAGTGGTCTGTTCATCCTTGCAGGTCAATTTAACTTAATTGACCTACTTAAATATTAACAGAGCATAAACTGAGAACCAATTTCACTAATTAATTCTTCCTCACTAAAATCACCGTCTCCTTTTCAACACATGTACAATGCCACAAATCGATCGATTCCATTTCAGTTAATATTGCTGGAAAATTGACAAAGAAACAAATCAAAGTGTGCTTAATTTCAAGTTGAAAAACTGAAAATAAAGTTTTGGAGATGGGAGATGAGATGAGGCTGCATCTTCTTAATTTGACATTCGGATAGCTAGCAGCGGTTGCCTTGACCCGGTGAACCATGGCTACAACAACCAACGTATAACATTGAGATCTAACAAAATAATGCTCTTCATCTTAATTAACTAACTTCGAGCTTCTTTATATCGATCATGATGTGTGTTGAAATGGCAGGATGAAGTATGGCATAACAACAACAGTTAGACAATTTTGGGTGCTTCTTAATTTGCATTAATTATAATGACACTTGGTTTCCCTAATTAGTAATTAAGTAGGATAAGCTAGCTTTTCGGTCTTTATCACATTTCCTCTGCAATTCCTGTTACTTCTCTTGCAGCTTTAATTATGAAGCAAATTTAATTTGTACAGCTACCATATATCTCTTGGCTTGAGGCTTTTCACTCTACTTGCGTATAAAGCAATTAAGGATGCCTAAAGTGATGAAGCGTGAAAGAATATTGGACATACATGTACATATAGATGTAATTAGTAAAGTAAAAGTTGATCAAAATTAAGCATCTCGTGGCATAAGGCTGTGTTCACACTCCTAGTCTTTGTGGTTTTACTATAATTACGAAGAAATTTGGACTTTTACTGTTAAATTAAAGATTATTATTTAATTCGGGATTTAAATTTAAACACGTTTTGTTGACCATATGGAATGTCTCATCTCAGATTGTTAAATGAACAACCATATATGATGATCAGTTACTTTTTCCTCTGTACTTTGCTAAGTTTATATTATAATATTGCTAAATTATTAACGTGCACATATATATATATATATATATGTGTGTGTGTGTGTATGTATAACAGCTTATTAGTTTATTAGAACAGAAAATCGTGCAATAATGTGGACTGGAATGTACTTTCTCTGACCCATCTGGAAATCTTGCTTTGCTAGTTATCGTTTCACACGAGCGGATGAATATAGACAGGACGTCAACTCGAAATAATTAATTATACGTAGGAAGGTATTAACCTGAATGAACAAAACATACACATCTTTAAATAATTAATTGATTTAAAAAAAATGAAGAATCATTTTTTAGACAGAGAGAGAGAGAGAGAGAGAGAGAGAGAGAGAGAGAAATTTTTAGTAAAATAGTAATTATAGGACCTATATTTAATAAATTAATGATATATGTGTTAACTTTTTTCTCTATAATTACTGTTAGAATTATTTATACTATTAATTAATTTTAAATAAATATATATAATAAAAAATTTTATTAAATAAATAATAATAAAGGATGTCAATCAGATATACTTAATTAATTTTATAATATACCTAATTAAGAAAAAAAAGAAAAAAAAAACTTATACCATATCTTATAATATACTTGTCGTACTTCGTATATTTGAATATTGTTTTCCTCGCTCCCTGAGATTTAAGAAAACAAAGCTTAGATATTTATTGATTAAATAGTTTTCCGATTTTCATCTGATCGATTTAATGAACGAGAAATCTAGAGAATATTAATTTCATGGATCTGAGAGGAAACCTGTACTGGATCATCTCCTGTGTCATTTCATTCATTGCATACGTAATTAAACTTGAAAAAGAAATTCCAAATTAAAATTAAATCAATAAACGTACGTAAGTAAGTAAAACCTATACTTGCTTTCAGGATATATTTCAAGTAAATTAACGCTCAGGAAAGATAAATACCAACTCCAATAATACTTCACACTGATATCTGTAGTAGATCACTAATTGACAACAAAAAAGAAAAAAGAGTATATATTAATTAATTACGGCCAGTTATGTTAATCCGAAATTGATTATTGCCTATATGATCAGCTGGGTGAATCTCGTTTCTACTTCTCTTAGTAGGGTTCGGCATCGGCAAGCCACTATCTGAGGTAGAGAGAGACTGCGGGCAACGGCGTCTCTGAGACACTCTAACCGGCTCCCAGCTAGGGGAGCCAACCATGTGAGGAAAATTGAGCTTAGCTTTTGCGCCACGCAGCTGAAAAGCAGCTCGATCATAAGCCAGGGCTGCGTCCTCTGCCGTCTGATAAGTCCCAAGCCAAACCCTAGCTCCATTTTTCTTAGGGTCTCTCATCTCAGCAGCATACTTTCCCCAAGGTCTCCTCCTCACACCCCTGTATCCCGTTCCCCTGGCAGCAGGAGTTTTATTTTGCACCCGATCTTCTTCGGGCGCTCGTTTCACGGCCACTGCATTTGAATCAATAACATAACCAAAGGGATTGGATCCAAATCCAGCTGCGTTCCCAAAATTTTGGACCCGTGGGAAATCACTCCAGTTATCGGAATTTATTGATGGAAATATTTTGGTTGCTTCAAGAACATCATCGTCGGCAAGGAGATACTTTTGAATGGACTCGAAATCGAAAAGATCCAAGTCAGAATTCTCCAGCGTACTCACTCCGTACATATTTTTGGTCGAAATTTGATTAGCACCACAAAAAGCAAATTGATACGGTTAATTTTCTTAATTGTTTGTGAGAGAAGATCAATGGGCCTGTGGAATTAACACAAATGCTAGCCGCGTATGTATATATTTATAGTTATCATTGAAGTGCTTCAATATTTACTTATAATTTCTTAGTTTCTATTAAATTTCGTAGACTTGGAATTGGATTCACGTGTCTTTGTTGTTGTGATTTTTTTTTTTTTTTTTTAAATATATATATATATATATATACACACACACAAGGGAGTCATTATCAAATTTGAGATTTTAAAAACATCGTGCAAGGAGATAAAGCAGCTGGTCCATGTTGATTTAATTAATTAATTATTTTTAAAATCCATGATGTCTTACATATGTCCCGGTGTACATTTCATTTGTTGTCCTTTTATAATTTAATTAATATTATTGCTACAGACATACTAATAATAATAATAATAATAATAATAATAATAATAATAATAATAATATTGTGTGTACTGAATACTGATCAACACATAATCAAACTTGGGTTGAAAGCAATGTGACATGTGATCTATTTATGAGTCATTTTACCAAATCAATTATGCATAAACAATGTATTTTCACAATTTCTGTTTCCTGTTCAATTTGATCTGTTGAAATTTAACTATGGCTTTGAAGCCTCCAACTTTGCATCGGAGAGAATTTTCAGCTACAGTTTGAATTGCTGATTTATATATATATATAAGAGAATCACCGCTTCATTACTATTTTATTTTTTAAGCTCCATATTTAAACCTCTCTCGCTCTCGTGTGTATATATAAATAATAGAGCTCGATCCTTGTGATAAATATCTTACGTAAATACATCATAATAATAATAATAATAATAATATAGCAGGATTTATATATTATATATATATATTGCTGATAAAATTAAGAAATAAAAGATTTGAGCCAAGAAATTATTGTAAATGGTCTAATCACACAGCCGTCGGTGCAAAACTTTTCTAGTATAGGAATCAAATTCACAAAAAGGAGAAAATATAAAGGATTGAAAATACAACACAACCACCGCGTGCCGTAGAAAAGAGGAAACGTAAGCAACAATTAATAAACTAATTACACGTGATTCTGCAGGTATTAATAATAATAATAATAATAGTAATAACGATAATGATATACAAATACAAGAAAAAGGTGCAATTAATTTAATTAATTAATTAGAATCTTTTGTTAAAATAAGTGGCAGCAAATGTTGTAGCATTAGCATAAGTAGCATCTGGCATCTGCTGCCCACAAATGATCAAGAAACAGCATCGCATGAGTCGTTGAAAAGTAAATTCATTTTTTACTTAATTTCCGGATCTCGATCTTCACATCCAACTTCGGAAATATCACTATCACAAAAAATATTTACTTTTGGGCCCGGATCTGTGGGATTTTCCTTTTCTTTTTTTTTTTTTTTAAATTTTTCCAGAAATGAGAAAATTATTATTAACCTGACTGTTTTTTCAGTTCCCATCCAATTCAAGTTCATGCATCCATTCCCTAATTTCTACCCAAATTAAAATTAATCAATCAATTTTGTTAAAAAAGAAAAGAAAAGAATAATCGCGGACCCTACGCTAAACAGAATAATTAAAACGTGATAATTTATCATTTAGTTAGTAATACCCTTTGCTAGCATCACCAACTACACACTTTGTCTGTTTTCCTTTCTTTCTTTGTGTTTGAATCCCCCGTTTATAATTAAATTTCGAACTTACTATCCAACACATCTCGGTCATGTCATCAGTAACAAAACAAAAATATTTTAAATAAAATTAAGACCAAATACAAAACACAAATCACAATACAAAATTATTTAGTTTTAATATTGCATTTGTTAATGATTAATGGCGGTCAGTAATGGCAGTATTAGGCGTTCGATCGATCGCCCTCATCAATTGAAGTTATTCCGAATCGACACAATCATGCACGGTGATCAAAATCAATTTATTAATTAATTTATTTGTCTGACTATTAATTAATTAAACACGCATGTGGTTAAAATCCTGCTAATCATACAACAAGCAAATGCATAAACGTTTGAGTTTTAATTGTTAAAATTAATGTGCAACTGTATATAAAAAAAAAAAAATCATATCTCAAATAATATATATACATGTTATTTATATTGTTGAATGAAAGTAAGCCAATTAAGCATGCAGTAGAAACGATGGAGAAAGAAATTTTGCAGAGAGAATTAGAATTCAAATCCACGTGCGAATAATGTTGTCGATAATTCTGAGTTTCCAGGTATAACTAATATAATATAGCGTAGCAACCCGTTGATATAATTAATTGCGGGAGTTCAATTAGTTTAATTAGCAATCGTCTTACAGTGCATGATGCATACTGTACGCTGCCCTCCTAGCTAAGTGACGCCGTTAACTGTGGATGCGTGGAATCCAACAGAGCTGCTGCGACTGCGATCGAGAAGAAGGTGGTGGGTGAAAATCACGCGCGCGGCGGAGATACAGAATATATAAGAGATTCTGAAGAAGCCGCACGGGCGGTGCTTAGGCTTAAAAACAAAGCTGAATTTCCTCAATTTGTTGGGTTGGGCTTGGTTAGTTGGCAGCCCAATGGGGTAAGCCCCCCTCTCTGCATTCATCCGGGTCCGCAAACTCCAAACCGAAATGTAATTACATTTTGATTTTGGATTATAATTTATAATAATATATAAGCGCACCTGCGCAAGTTCTGTAGTGGTGAGGTGAGCCTGTGTCTGTCGACTTTTGAAGATTTTTAAGGTCATATATTTAATTAATAATCGTGAAAATTATAGATCTGAATTCGTGACATGTATAGGATAATTTACTTTTACTTTATGATTATTGTTATTTGACAAAAAAACAAAAAAAATACAAACAATTAAAATTTATTTTATCAAATTATAGATCTGAATAATTGCATGCACATGGAAAAATATTTTGATGAACATTAGATGCATTTGGTGGGTTAGAATAGAAGTCAGTAAAAAATTGTTGGGTGGCATTGGAAATAATAATAGCAAGGATCGGAGAAGTTAAAATAGCAAACTGGCATTATTCTTTCTCAATTTTGTAGGTATATACATATGTATAATAATGATAATAATACTGGAGATAAGCAAAGGCTTCTTGTTGTTGTTTATTTTCACATGTAAACAAATATCCAAGTGTGAGGTGCATGGATGCAGCGTGGAGCAAAATCTGTATGTTTCGATAATATTCACAAATACAATTATTGATCACGTGACATCATATGATATTCTCTATTAGTATAGTGACAAAATTGCATAATTTAAATTATACAATTTTTTTCATTACTGAAAAGGCTACTTGTTTGTATCAATAATTATTTACAAAACAAACAAAATTTTAAATTAATAAATAAAATGCCAACCATACGAAGTACGAGACGATATATGTTATGTACCTAGGAATCACATGTAGCATAGAAATTTAATTTCCTAATGATTAGATCGACATTTTCTATTTACTTCATTATAGTATATACATACATATATACATACACACATGTACATGCACATATGAACGGGACAACGTAGATTTACTCTTTATTTTATTTAGATTACACAAAAATACTGTTATTCCTATATAAAGCTGATTTTATTAATTTATCTTAATTGTTTGTAATTTGAAATCACCATTCTCCATGTTAATTTTATGATAATTCATTAATTAGGGTTTGGTTTGGTGTGGGCTGGGCTTCGTTTTTCTAAACTAATTAGATTATAAACATGCGGTACTGGTCATGCAATTCAACGTACATAACATTCATTTATTTAAATAAATTATTTATTAAAGAAACATAACATTTCACGTACAAATTATTTGTATAAATATGTTAGCTCCAAAATAGTCTTGTCTTTGTAAATTTTTACATATATTGTGAAAATATATACATTAATGATTTTTTTTTTTGGACTTGAGTCCAACCGAACGAAATTTTATTGGGTTTAATTTTATTAAAAACATTGTTACTGGCACCTTACTGTATTTAATTATTCATAGCTTCTTACCTTTAAAATAAAATTATATAGAAAGGCAAATACATATTAAATTAAATTCACTTTAAATTTCTTTTTGTTCCTTCTTTCTACATCTTATATTATAGCCTTTTATTATTTTGTTGTATTTAATTCCAAATATGTATATATATATATATGCCTTTTTTATAATGTAATTTTATTTTCCTTTTTAAAAATATTTTCCAAGGAACATATAAGAAAGGTAAAAAAATTTCTTTCTTGCCGAAAATAAATCTGATATATTTTATTGTAATCCCAACAGCAAAATTTGAGTTTTATTTGCATTGCAACTCTGAATTTTCTGTCATCACAAATCATTAATTTTTGTCTTGTAAATAGGCTTTGAGGTGAAATTTTAAAAGAAATAATAGTGAAAAAATAACCACATATAATTTGAATGTTTTCATAATAATAATTTTTTTTTATCATTGTGTAATTTATGTTTTGATTGCTTTTTAAATTATTTTGAATTTATGAAAGAGAAATAGATATATAATATACTAGATTAAAAAAAGAGATTTTAAATTAATACGATAGGTGTATAAAAATTATAATAAAAATCAACTACATAATTTAAATAAATTTGCAATTAACTTTTTTAGGCAATTTTTTTATAATAGCATAATTACAATCATAAAAATGGGGTTTATTTTTATTGAAATATTAAGGCCTATTAAGTATAATTTTTTAAATAGAGTTTTTTGGAATAAACTTTTTATTCGTAGAAAATTTATAAGTAAAATTTTTAATAAAAGTTTATTAATTATTTTATTGTTATAGATAATTTTTAAAAAATTGAGTAATTATTTTATTTAAAAATTTTAATATTTTATTTTGAAAAAATAACGTGAAAATTTTAAAATAAAATAAGAATATTTTTAATAATTTTATTTTTTTAAAAAATTGAAGAAATTATATTGTTGTAAAAAGTTTAAATTTTCAGTTTTTTAATAAAAAATTAATTTTTAATTTTTAAAAAATTTTTTGACATTAAAAATTTTAAAAAATATTTTTATTATTAAAAAAATATTTTAATTAATGAAAAAATTAAACCAATCCCGCACTAAAAAGGGTTTTTTTTTTATTAATTGTGTAGTATATTTTAGATTAGATTGGATTGGATTATTATAAGCAAGCACTTTATTGGTTTGCGTTGAGTTGCCCCCAACCCAAACAAACCCAACAGTTCTGTTACTTCGGTCGGCCCACCCGTGACAAAAATCACGGGCTAAAAAAATTGCGCACTGAAGTTCGGCCCCGCTCTAAGATAAAACACTGTCTCCGCTCCTGCATCGAATTCTCCCGCGAAAAGGACCACACTGGACCACCAAAACAGAACATAAAAAAAATATAAAATAATATAATATAATATCAAAATTTGCTAATAATGCATCCCCATTATTTTAATGTAAACCGCCTTACTAACCTGTATATAAAAAAAACCCTACTACTCTCCCATTTCGATCGAGTTCCATAGCCATTAATATATAACTGACTATTTCTCTAGATTCCTTCTTTCCTTCCTTCATACCTACCTAGAATAGAAACATGTTTGCAGAAACAGAGAGTATTTCACCCTCGGATTGGGCTCTTTTAGAGTCAATTCGCCATCACCTTTTTGACGATAACTTCGAGTTGGATGATAATATTTCCATGAATTTTCCTTTACAAAATTTCTCAGAATGGAATTTTGACCTTCTCCAAAATTTTCTATCCGATGATTTTGACATTCCTATTTCTTCGTCTCCGTCCCCTTCCCCCACATCTTCGTCTCTAGCAACAACAATTAGCAATATTGCACTTGCACCAGTGTATTCGCCCACTTCTAGCTTCAACAGTTTCTTTGTTGCAGAGAGGCTTCGTGATTTTCCGCCACAAGTTTCTAACACTAACTCCATTAACATGGAGCCTCACAAAGCTTTACACCACGCCGTTAACCTGGGATTGTTTTCGTTTGATGATCAAGTTCATGATAATCAGCTTGAAGCAAGCAAAAAAAAAACTACGCATGATGCTGATATGACAAACCGCCGGCTGGCGGCTGCGCGACAGACGCAAACGAAACAGCAAGTGGTGCGTTACAGGGGTGTGAGGACGAGGCCTTGGGGGAAATATGCGGCGGAGATAAGGGACCCCAAGAAGAATGGTGCACGAGTTTGGCTTGGAACGTATGATACGCCTGAGGGTGCAGCTTTGGTTTATGATAAAGCAGCTTTTGATATGCGCGGCTCAAAAGCGAAGCTTAATTTTCCTCAGCTACTTGGCAAAGTTCATTTTAAGTCCGTAGGAGTGAACAATAAGCGCCGCTGTCCGGAGCCAACTCCTTCTTCCCCTTGTTCTTGTTCGTCATCTTCGTCGTCAACGACGTTGCATGAAGAAACTCCGAAGCCTAAGCGGAGAAGATTACTGGAACAAATTCAGCAGCTTAATTAAGTCTCGTCGGAAAAAGGATTCGGCAGAGGTACAACTGATAGGATGTCAGGCAGATTTCTTATCTTTTGTAGTGTCTTCACTATAATGAATAATAACATACGCGTGTTGTTGTAAGATGTAAGAACTTGTACTTTTTGTAATAACAAGTAGCTTATTTGTGATAACGTTTTATGTTACATACATGAATCTCTGTCAGAAGTATCCCATTTCTGTAGCCAAAGACTTTGTGTTGTAGTTGGATGTACATGTGCTTTTTTTATCTTCGCCATTAATGAAAATTCTGTTATTTGATATATATATATATATATATAAGCATATAAGTCGGATATATATATATATATATTGTCCATATTGCATGCAGCCGACATTATCGATGATATTGTATTTACTCATTTGATCTGTTAACTCTTGTTTGTGGTGTGGTGGTGTTTTTAGAGAGCCGCGGTGGCTTTGTTGTTTTAGGAAGTATTTCCACCAATTGATTAATATTTTTGGTATTGAAAATGTATGGTCGAGAGGCTGCCGATACAGTTTACTGATTTAACGTGACTCGACGTTACTGCTTTTGGGCGGTTCTTCGTACTGCCTTTATTCCCGGAGATCACTCTCGGAAAAAAAGAAAAGATTAGAAAAGGGATTAGATCATTTTTTAGATCAAGGGAAAATCATTTTTCTATGCAATCGGGAAATTTTAGATCAACTCATCACTTGCATGGGAGGAAGCATCAGATGAGAGAAGGCTATTGTTTTTGTTTTTGTTTTTTTTTTTTCCTTTTATGAAAAAAATTTTGGACGAGAGTACGATATATCTCAATTATAAACACTAAATTTTGTCTCCTATTGTTACTTCAACATGATCTACAAGTACCAAGTATATCTTAAATTATCCAAACTAAAAAGACTGAGAAGGCTTTAGTTTACATATATCTAAAAAATAAAAATAAAAATTAAAACAATTTTTCATTATTATGTTTGATATATATTTTAAAAATCGTTAATGATAATGTAGATATTAGTACATTTATAGTATAAAATATAACGAACAACTCAGAAACAAGAATACATTACTCACTAGGAATACAGTTTTTTCTTGTGTGTTAATTATGTCGTTTAATATTTACTTAGCTATCTCAAAGCACTTTATGTCTTTTGATTAGATGTTTTTTCTTCTTTAGTATTAACAAACTTTTGTTTGATGGAGATGATAAGTTATTATTTTCACTTTTTTTATCATATAAAATTGTATTTTAGATGAAGTATTGTAGTTTTAAAGTTGTACTAATTGATTGTAAGACGAAATCACATTATATTAGATATAAAAAAATATGTGATTCTCACTAAATATTTTAGTTTTGATCTTAAAATTTATGTATGTACGTACGTATGTATGTATGTATGTAGTAGAATTACAAAGTAAGTTTAAAATTAAAAGTATTGGTATCAAAAGATTATTTACAAGTTCATTTAACATGAAATTTTCTTATAAATAGTTCTTAGGAACTTACCACGTTGATAAACTACTTTTCCTAATTTATAACATATCATGTTTGAATTTAAGGGAAGTAAGGGATTAAAAATGTATTTGAGCCATAATCCACCCTTTTACACATTTTTTTTTTAAAAAAAGGCTTTCCCATAAATAAATTAAGGAAGAAAACTTCTGATTTGTTGTGATGTGTTGGAAAGAAAACTCCAAATGAAGGTGATTTTGGCTTGCTACTGCAATTGGCAAAATAGAAAAAGATGCCAGCTCCCTTGCATTCAAAATAGTAATATAATATATAATAAGTGCAAAAGCTTTTTTAGTCTCTAACGTTGAGTTTAATATTTTCATAAATTCTAGTAGTTTTAAAAACAATTTTAAAAATATTAATTTAATATAAAATATTAATTATACCCCTAAACAATAATAGTCATTAAAAATAAATAATAAATCTTTAAAATTTAATATAAAATACAATATATTTATGTAAAATAAATAATGACTAAGTAACAACATTATTTAATAATATATTAATAATATAATTTTATTATAATTATTCATAAGAAATTAAATAAAAGTAAATTACATATTCGTAACTATTAAAATTTTATTATTAATAAATATAGATTTATAAATCTATTTATTTTATAGCATGCTTATAATAAATATTTATGATGGTATTGTAATTTGAATAATATATCTACATATATTTAAAATATAAATGAAATAATAAAAATAAAATATCAAAAAAAAATTATAATATATTAACAATATTTAAATCACCAATGTACTATGAAATAATAATAATATTTATTTATTATTATATTTCACGTAAATATATTATATTTTATAAAATTTAGAGAAATATTAGATGTTTTTAATAATTATTATTATATAAAAAATATAATTGTTATGTTATATTAAATTAAGATTTTTAAAGATACTTTTGAAACTATTAAAATTTAGAAGAGTATTTAGACCAAATGTTAGGGCTTAGGACTAAAAAGAATTTTACCCATGTGATAATGATAATAATAAAAAATTTATTAAAAGGTAATTCTTATAAGGAATCTTGAAGACATCATCATCTGGGACCTATACTTCTAAAAGAAAGGCAATACGCCAGACAAAGAGGTTTCTCATATGCTCCAACATTTTTGAGCTTTTTGGTGTCATTAATTCAATTCACTTTGTATAACTGATGCCAGCTAGCCCCCTTTTAATTTTCACTTCAAAAATTCATTGCTAATTAATTAATTAATTAATTAATCAGTTAAACTGATGATTAATTTAGAGTATCAAAATCGTAATAAATTGTCTTGTTGTGCAATTTTTTTAATGCAAATTAACTTGGATATATAAAACGAGGACAAACCTTAATTATATTTATATAATCAATAAAAACAGAGATACACTTTCACTTAATTAGAAAGAGGGAATGTAACGAGCGTTACCTTTTAAATTAAATATATATATATATAGAGAATAATTAATGTTTAAATATATATATATATATATATATAAAAAATTATTAGGATAAGCTAAGAATAAAAGGCAACCTCTCAAAAAAAGAAAAGAAAAAGAAAAAGAAAAAGAAAAAGAAAAAGAAAAAGAAAAAGATAGAATAATTGATAAGCTGCACTGAAATGATAGTTCGGAATCTTACAGCATGATCTTATGACAAAAACTAAAGACAAACTTTTGAACCTCTAAAGATCGAGCTTACAGGAGACATGTCATTTCTCAAACATGAAAATTAATAATTGCAGAAAATTAATGATTGCAGAAAAAATTATTATGAGCTTTTCAATATTAATTCTAAATTGATAATTAAAGAACATCGATCTTATCTTGTGGCATTCCCGACTCTATTATATATGCATAATGAGTGATGTTAAATCTCAAAGCTTATTCTAATATATACATATATATATATATATGATAATTCTAAATATAAATATAATCCGATATTAATTATTATTCATCAATTAAAAAGATAAATTTTTATAATGTTTAAAGATAATCATTACAGGTCTCAATTTCTCAGATGATTTGATAGATTAGAATTTGAAAGGAGAATTTAATTAAAATATTATTAATAAATAATTTAATTATGAAGTAATAAATGACAATATTTGTAATTTATATCAATTATAAATTATAATTTCAAATCAATAAAGAATAAAAATAAGAAATTCAAATGAAACATATGAGGCAAGTAAAATGGCGGCCGCACACGAGAATCGCGAGAGTTTTGCATCACAGAAACAGGAAGTGAGCAAGAAAAGCATGGAGGAAGTTTGCGGCGGCGATATATATATATATATATATATATATATATTACGCATGTGGTGCACAAGTTTGGGTAGCTGGGACCTCACTTTCACCTCGCCTGAGGACTGAGGGTGGGTTGGACAAATAAGGTGTTTTTCTTTTTATGAATCAAAATCTGGACGGATAGATAGATCTGCATGCAGAAAAGTTAATTTATTAACAAAAAAAAAAAAAAAAAAAAAAGAGAAGATACGTCTAAATAATAATATGCAAGCCAACCTTTGTTGTTCCTTTTTCACTTACTCTATATGTATTATATATCATGTCCAAAAAGTTCTTTTTTAGGTTTTTTCTTAGTCTTCCCGGACCCTTTTCCTATCTGTTGCATGTCTTTCGTATATTTAATATACTCACTCACTCCTATTGGAATTTAAAAAAAGATATATATATATATATATATATATATATATACACACACACACACACACACTCAAACACCTCCCTACGGCGGCGCTATTTTTGATAGATTCTTCTTAATTTTATTTCACTATTTTATTTTTACAAATATAATTTAATTCGATTTTTTAAACAAACCCAAATGAACCTGGCAGGATGGATTCACATCCAAATCAAATCCATATATTAGCTAGGAATATGGAGAAAAATAAATGGGATAGGTGAGTTTAGAATTCTTAACTTTTAATTGAAAGGGCAACAGTTCTACCACAAGACCAAACACCAATTTTGTGTGTGTGTGTGTGTTAATTTCTAAATTTAAATCAATTTATTAAAATTATTACCAATATTATTTTAATTCCACCTTTTGTTTTACAAATCATTATTACTTTAATGTTACAAATATATATATATATATATATCATTATTACTTTAATCATTATTCTCTTTACTTTATAGACCAATCTAGTTCAAATTTAATAGATGTAAGGCATTAAAAATATATTTGAACTATTACCCACCCCTTATTTTTTTTAAACATTTAACATAAGTCTAATATTTTGAATTATTTATACACACTGAGTTGTATAATATATATATATATATATATCTATCTGTGCGTGCGTGTGTGAGACTCGGTCTAGTGCTTAGAGTCCTTACACTTAAGGGTTCAAACCCCACCCATTACATATTTTTCTTTTCCAGTAAATTGAAGTTGAGGTTAACCCATTTCGATTATTGGTAAAATTAAAAATTAATAAAAAATTGTTAAATATAGGAAAATGTGTTATGAGTTATGACTGAGTTCAATAGGGGCAATGGTAATTTCTCTATTAATATAATGATACTGGCATTCACTGTTCACACGTTTATATGCACTTGAAGGAATATATAAATATATAAATATATATATATATATATATATATATAGAATATGAAAGAAAATCAGAATTTCGAGGACCTTCGGACACGATAACGTGTAGAACCTGTGGATAAGAAATTAAAAGAGAACTTTATGTATAGAATGATTCGAATCTTAGAAGACTGGAAAACTAAAAAAAAAATTAAAAATGAAACGATCGAGAAATGGAGGCAACGACATTTCTAGACTTCAGATTCCAATGCTTCAGTTGTAAGTACGTTGTATCAGTAATGTTGAACTTACATATGTAGGAAGGAATGTTTTGGCGAAGACAAGACAACAAAAATAGATAATATTTTTGAAATTTAACTTTTTCTAAAATAGAAAATATTATATAATATTTATTTATTTAAAATATGTCCCTATATTACATTTTTTAAATTTAATATAGAATATACAGTTTATTTTTTTATTTAGTGAATGTTATTTATGGTATCAGGAAAGAAAAAACCAAAAAGAAACAGATGGGACTCTTGTTAAATGTAAAGAGGTTATAATATTTACTCATTAAATAATGGTATTGGCAATGCCATTACACCGTTAAAGTTATATTACCATGTCAATCGAAGGATTTGAGCAGAAATTTTTTAAATTTATCGCGGGATTTAATCAATGTAATAAACACACTTCTACGCTATTTTGTTATTTTAACACATATTAGGGGAATTATATGTAAATTATCATGCTGGTTTTACTGATAAAAGGCTTGCAGTTATGGCAGTATCAGGCGCCGCAATGTTGCGAATCTACAAAAATTCACAATCCCAAAAATAAAAATGTGATAAAAAAAAGTCATTGGAAATACAAAAATAAATTTGTAACTGAAATTGCAAGAGCGTTATCATATAAACATTAATCACGTTTTTGCAAGCTTAATTTTGACGGGTGTTTTCAACCAAAGTAGAGGAAAATTTTCAATTTAGATAGTGAGATTTGACTGAGATTGGCATTAGAAAATTCGGCGCATGTGTATTAGTTTCACAACATTTAAAAAATTGGTGCAATAATTTAAATCATGCATGACGTTAATGACTCCTCTCTCCTCTCCTATATAAATTGAAAGTTCTTAATGCCTCAAACTGCTAGTGAGGAAGTGAGGAAAGCAAGCAATGCAAAGACAACGAGAGTAAGGGAGAAAAGAGAATAGAAAAGAAATAATTTCTACAAGGGAGAAAATTCTTTTAGAAATTGTGAGAATTGTATACCAAAATTATTTTGTATTATTTTGAGAGTGTTCTTCTAATTTTGTATATAAAATTTAAGAGATTTTATTATACCCACATTTTAAAATAGTGAAAGATTTATGTTTGTGTAGTTTATTATCACCACAAGATTTTTTTCTCAAAGATTTTTCATGTTAAAAATTTTGATATTTTTCTATTATTTTTATTTTTGTTATTTTGATTGTATTTAATTTTTTCTAACAATTAGCATTAGAGCACTCTTGAAAAAAAAATTATTTTGCAGTCATTGTGTCATCATTGTTTAAAAATTATTAGCATGCACTATACTTGTCGGTATTGTAGATGTTACAGTTGTATATTGTAGCTGTAACATCACGAGAGATTACTGTAGGTGCAGACACTAATGACAACTATTATTCTTAAAGTCACTATTGTTGTGTAGGACAATATTGTTATTAAGGTAAGTTATTATTGTGCAAGATAGGTACTGTCACGAAAAGAGTACAGGTATTGTAGGAGATCGTATTGAATACTTTAATATATATGACACTGATATTGTAGAATTAGAGATGGTTGACTAGAAAGTTGAGATTGAGAAGTTCATCGGCAACAACAATTTTTTTCTTTGGTGAAAGAGAATGAAAGATTTTTCTCATTTAACAAAAGTTCCACAAAGCTTTATTAGGCAAAGAGAAAAATTCTAATAAAGTCACTGATGAATATTGGGAAACTATCGACGAGACTGTAGCCAACACTATTTGCATAAATGTGTTAGATAGCGTATTGCAAAACATCAATTCTAAAGAGTGCAAAACAACTAAAAAAATTTTAGAGACTTTAGAAATACTGTAAATGTTGAAGAATCTCTCGACAAATTCTATTTGTAGAAGGAGTTGTATCAATGCGAAAGCTTGAGAATATAGATTTGTTGCAACACTTAAGCACCTTTAATCGTATGATCTCTAATTATTAAAGTCTGATGTGTATTTCACCGAAAACAAAAAATTTGTACTTTTGATGGCAACACTTCCTTCGTCTTGTAATCATGTCATTACAACTCTCACTTGTAGAAAAATACTTTGGAGTTTGAAGTTATCTCTGTAGTTCTAATTTTATTTAAAAAACAAAATGGAGTGTGTAGTGGAGAATCACAAACACTTGTTACTGACAATAGATTAAGAAACAAATTAAAATCATGGAGAAAGAAATCATAATGACAAGTCTAGAAGGAGATCAAAATCCAAAGGTAAGAATTTTATTTATTATCATTGTAGAAAACCAAGCCAATATAAAGAAGAATTGTTAAGCATTAAAAACAAAAAGATTAGCAAAATATTCATAAGAAGAAAGAAGACAGCAACAACACAGCTACGATAGCCACAAAGAATTGGGGTGTTTCGTTGCTTCTTGATGCATGCTTACTTATGAGTGATACTATGGTTGAATTTAGGAGCTTTCTTTCTACATCACTTCAAATGTAGAAGTATTTACCATTTACAAAGTTGGAGACTTTGGTTCGGTGAAGATGGAAAATTCATCTTACTACAAAATTATTAGAATTGGAGATGTTCACATTAAAATTAATATTGATTGTCAATTGGCATTAAAAGATGTGAGGTATGTTATAAAATTACGTCTTAATCTGATGATAGTCAATACTCTAGATGAACAAGACTATCAAAATTATTTAGACAATAGTAGATGGAACCCTTAAAAGGGGTCCATGATCATTAGAAAAGAAAAGTTTTGTTGTAACTTGTGCAGAACCCCTAGGAACGCCTGTGTTAACAATGTGAATGTAGCAGTTAATTCTTCACCAAATCATGGTATAAGCAGCTTGGTCATATAAGTGAGAAATGACTACAGATTATTATCAAGAGGAATTATATTCTTTTGGTAAAAGATATTTCATTAAACCCTGTTATTATTGTTTATTTGATAAACATCATAAAGTTTCGTTTGATAGTCCCTCTGTTAGAAAAGATAATGTATTAAAACAAGTATATTTTGATGTATGTGGTCTCTTAGAAGTTGAATCCTTGGAGGAGCTAAATATTTAATCAAGGGAATCATGTTGTTTTCTAGTTTTACATAATTTATTAAATAGTATTTAATTTAATAATTATTCTTTTATAAATAATCTATTCAAAATATATGTTTTTAAACAATATATATCAAATAAAAAATAATGTACATATTAATATGTTTTATTAAAAAATATTCTTTTTTACCAGTTATTGTGTTAATATAATTAAAATTATTATAAAATATAAGTGTATTATTGAAAAGGTTATATATGTTAAAATATTAATTTTTAAACTTTTTAGTTTTTAAAAACAAACATATTTAACACTTATTTTCATATGTTAAAAAATATATATATATCATTCAAATTTATATTTTAATTAAATTCATATTTCAAATATATTTAGAATTCAGCCAAAAAAAACAAGTGCTACCTAAGTACATAATTGAGAAATAAAATATTTATTTTATTCATATATATATTTATTCAAATTTAAATTAAAATTTTTAACTTAATTAGACATTTTTAGCAAATTTTCTAAAATAAATTAAAAAACGAACACTTTTTAAATATTTAAATAATTTTATTCATACTTCAATTAAAAAAATAAACTGACTCTTAAACTAAAAACTAAACAAATATATATCTATTCTAAGCATTTGTTGAGATAATATTGAGATCAATTTCAATTGAAGTCTAACCCATACATATACTCTCAAAGGAAAAACTCATTTCTTCATTTGAAGATATGAATCTAATAAATCTAATATTACAATGAAATTTTTTTTTTTTTAAGATTTCAATGATGGATCAAAATTCTTTTAGTAAGAGTAATCTAATACTTACAAAATTAGGACAATTACTAATATTTTTTTAAAAAATTGTCACATTATTTTAGATATAGCATCTCTTGTGATTATTTTGAGATTAATTCCAACTAAATTCTAACCCAACCCGAGTATTTACACAAATCTAATAAAATTTAGTATTATGATAAATTTTTTAAAATGCATGCAAATTCAGATTTAATATCTACATAAAAAAGAGAAGGATTCATTCCAAATATTTGAAGAAACCTACTCTTAGAGGAGAATTAAACCCTAGTACATTAGAGTTGAGATGAGGAGACAAACACCAATAAATCAAGTTGGGGTTCTTAAATATAATAATAATTATTTTATTAATTATGTATATATTTCCACCAAAATAAGTCGATCGATAATTACACCTTGACAAGAACCCGTATTATTGCTTTGTATTAAAGCTTTTAATTAGGGGACCATGTCCCTTAACCTTATCTTAATAAATTATGCTTTTATGTAAGCACAAACAAATTATCTTTAAGCAAATTAAGATGCTATTAATTACAGAAATATTAAGTAATCACCAATCAATAATTACGCGGGTAAAATATGTGTGATAATGATATGCTGGGTTTTAAAGTTAGTGCTGTCACGTTATTGTATGGTTGATGGCGCGTCTAAAAATAATTTATTAAGGAAGAGTTAAAATTAAATTTTGGCCTTATTATTCACCTTTTTATGCCATGAGCAATACGTACATTGCATTGTTGTTTAATATTTTACTTAAATTATAACCACACGATGCGGTGTATATATATATATTATGCCAAATATCACATGACATCATCCAAATATTCTCCGTAGATAATGACAAAAAAGTCATTTGCCCTCCTATTTCACTCAATCAAATAGTAAACTATTGACAATACTATATTTAATTACGTAGAGAAGATATAGATCATAATAATTGATTAATCGATAACTTTTATAGTTTATAGTGTAATTATATATATAATGAATTTTATTATTAATATATAATAATTAAATAAAATTCATTATTTCATATTATTTTATTTTATCAAAATTTTTAAAATATAGATTATGTATAGAAAAAAAAAATAGTAAAGGAAAGGACAAAAAGAAAAATGAGAACGCCAATCACACAAAACACGAGATTAAGCCCACAAGCAACAGAGAAAAATGACATTGAATTAAAGCAACTAATAATTATACATTTAACCAAAAAAAAAAAGTAAATAAATTAATTATATAAAGAAGGTAAATTAAGTCTATTAGCAATAAGATCTTTATAAATGCCAAAGATGTATATCGAAATCTATTGATTTATTTTAAAAAAATAGACGTTTATAGTTATATTTTACATCCAAGTGTGCCTCTCAATAGGACCACAATGGATTATGGACCACAAGAACAAAATAATAAAAAAGGCACACTACTAATATTTTAACGTAAACCTTTGGCAATAAAGTCCCGAACGTGTATATAAAAACGTGAATGGACTCTCTCCTTTTGATTGAGTTCCATAGCCAATAACTCATTTCAATACACACTCTGCAATAATTAAGGCTAAAGGGAACATTAGAGAAAATGTTTCGAGAAAATATTTCAGAATCGGATTCGGCTCTTTTGGAGTCAGTCCGCCATCACCTACTTGATGAGGAATTTGAGTTGGGTGATATTTCCACAAAACTACCGTTACAAAATAATAATTTCTCGGAATGGGATTTTGATGTTCTTCAAAATCTTTTCGACAATGACTTTGACATTCTCACGTCATTGCCTTTACAAACAAACCGTAGTGATATTGGAACCCTGACCCTGTGTTCTTCACCAACTTCGAGTTTCAGCAGTTTCTTGGTAGCAGACAAATTCTTGGATGATTTTGTTCCATCACCCGTGAGTAACACCAACTCCTATGACCAGGTGGCTCACAAACCTAATTTACACGACGCCGTTAACGTGGGATGGATTTCGTTTGATCCAATGAAGCCAACCGAAACCACCCATGATACGCCAAACCAGACGGCTGCAGCGAAACCGAAGGTGGTTCATTACAGGGGCGTCAGGACAAGGCCGTGGGGGAAATATGCGGCGGAGATAAGAGATCCCAAGAAGAATGGCGCACGAGTTTGGCTTGGAACTTATGATACGCCTGAGGGTGCAGCTTTAGCTTATGATAAAGCTGCTTTTGACATGCGCGGTCCAAAGGCTAAGCTTAATTTTCCTCACCTACTTGGCAAAGTTCATTTTAAGCCTGTTGGTGTTACCAATAAGCGTAGTTCTGCGGAGCCTTCTTTTTCTTCTTCTTCTTCCTCATCTTCGTCGTCAACCACGACGCAAGAAGAAACTCCCAAGCCTAAGCGGAGAAAGACTGCCGGGACAACCTCATCTCAGTAGTCCTTTATTAATTAAGAAAACCTGGTCGGAAAGCAATACGTAGCCAGCTATCTGCAACTGATCATGATTGTATGTCAGCCGGATTAAATATCTAATGCAAGTTATTAATTATTCTATAATTAGTAGAGTAAGCTTCAATATAAGTTGCAAAATTAATTAATATGTTCTTTCTGTCGGAAAATTAATATTCTATTTCTGTATCCGGATCAGGCTCCCAATTAGATATGGTTTAATCTTATATTATTTATATTATCGTGGTTCCGCACTTCTTTTGTTTTCTCCATTGTTAATCAACATTCTCTTATTTGATATTTAGAATTTATATGTCACCCCAGCTGGTCATGTTAATTAGAACACACTTAATGATTTGGTTGTTAATTAGGGTATATATTGTTCCTAATATTGGGAGTTATATAAGGCTCCAAAACTTCTTTTAGATGTTTTGGAGAATTTAATTATATCCGCCCATTTATTAATTCGTTATCTTTATAATTAACCTTAATTTGTACATACATATATAATTAATTTGGGATATATAAATATATATATATACACATATAATTCAAGCTAGCTAGCTAGGAAAACAGAAATTTTGGAGGCGACAATTAATGAAATAAAAACATAATAATTAAATTCCAAACACTCTAAGAATGTTATAACTCTCGCATGTTGTTGTTAATGTTATATCTTTATGAACTGAAATTCATAAAAGAAAAAGAATATATATATATATATATGTATATATATTTTGCACGTATACGAAAGAAAAATGAACAAATAAAAAAAAAATAACACGATTTTAGTGTGCTACTAGAAACGAGACACAAAAGGAAAATTGCTCACTAAGCTGTGTAGTGGCTAGTAAGTAATGTAAAACGACAACAGTAACAGTAAAATTACCAGCAGGTTGTCAAATTTCTGTAACAATGGAAACAGATGGGACCTGCACACACAACGAAACAGGCAATACGGTAACCTATAAGACCTAGTGATTCGAATCTCATCAGAGAACACAGAGAAGCAGAATAGTGAATGTTGCCCGTGATTCTATCCCATAAGAAAGGAAGGTGGCAATTAAATAATGCGTATATTAGTTTTTTTTTTTTTTGGAAAACTAATGCGTATATTAGTTTACTTTTGTAAACTTACGCTCGAGTTTATATTTTTGTTTTAATTTAATTTAATGGATTATAAAAAAAACCTTAACAAGATTGGGAAAGTAGTAGTTACGAGACACGTGTGGATCATTGAATGGACCACAAATGGGACCATTTATATATATATATATATATATCAGACAGCGAAGACAAAGATTGTCTAAATTAATTAATAAAGTAATTAAAGTTTATCAAACATTGGCGCCACTAGTCGCTCCATCACCTGTTTTATCTATTTTTTGTTTTAAATGTATTAATGTCACTAAAAGGAGTACTTTTCCAAAACAATAATAATAATAATAATAAATAATTTGATGACATAAAATTTTCAAAAAGAGTGGGCAACACAAGAGTACAAAGCATTAAATAATTTATTCATCCTGTGCCTCAATTTTTTGACATCCAGGGAGACATTTGTCAGAAAGTTTTTGCACGGTGACATTGTGATGCGTTATGTCTGAAAAACAAGAACACAGTTGCAAATAATGTTGCAACTTCATTATTTGCTTAATCTTATATCCCTAGCTAGCTACCCATCTTCAATGGGACGAACTATTAATCCTCATTTCAGATCAGGACTCAGTACTCAAGGAGGGGCCGATGAGTTGGACTTTTAAATATTATTTATTGTGCAATTTTCATTTTCTAAATCAATATAATCTCTCTTAAATCTTTTTTTTTTTCAAATGATTAATTATAATATATCCATATAGGAAACTAATTACTCTCCATTACCTCTTTAGTTTTTATTCTAATTAAAGTCTAAATATAATTAATTTCAATCATTGAGATGTTTTAAAAGCCTCTCTTTTTTTTAACTTAATATTAAAAACTTGGTAATTATATTTGAATAAAAGAAGTTAAAATTTTTAACTTAACATTGAATTAAAATATTTTTATAAAATTCATTCATTTTCTTATATATAAAATTTATATTATTTATTTATAAAGATATAATAATTAAAAATATTAATTCTTAGATATTGACAGAGTAAACAAAAAAAAAAAATATTAATTAGAATCACTTATAAGTAAAATTATTAATTATTTGATATTGACAGGGTAAACAAAAAAATATATATTAATTAGAATCATTTGAATTTTTATAATCCAAAATTATTTCATATTTTAATTAGATTCATTTAGATTTCGAATATGAGAACAAACAAATCCTTAAATGAAATCATTTTAAATGTATGCCGGCCATGGATGTGATGATGACACTAGCTAGCTTGTCAAAAAATTTGAATTTGAGTGTTTTTTTAGATTTTAGAACAAACAAGTCTGATAATAACGGAATTTTGAGTATGTTTTAAATAAGAAAAGTTTATGATCAAAGAAAGAAATTTTAAAAAAAAAAAAGACAAATATTCTTTATTTTGGTTGCAAATTTTTCAATATTGTTAGACGTCTTTTAATTATTTACTACAAATAGTATAAATTAATTGAAAAAGGGCGCTGTTATCATGAGAAACAAACAATTAATTAATTAATATATTATTTATGAATGAATTAAAAGATAATGTCGGCACTAAGTTATATATGATGCAACAAATGAAAAACACGTGATTGCGCCTCGCCAGCAGTACAGACACAGCAGTGATGTTTCATGCTTATAATGCCAAGAAAAATACAATAACAATTAAAATAAATTTAGAAAAAGTTAAAATGTCTGCGATTATTTGTCGTGTTTTTTCATTCGCATCCCAATAATCTCTTTATCAGTCGGCCCACTTCACTGCACAACACAAAAGGACATGTGATAGGACTCACGAGTGTGTCCGTCTGAGTATATTATTCCAAGCACTAATCCTGTATATGGAATGGAGTTAAGACACATAAATTTATAATTGATAATGTTTTATTTTTTTTCTTCACTACTGTAAATTTAAATAAAATTCATGTAAATACATTATTATAAAAAAAAAAATCTCAAGTATAGAATTGTTTAATTATTTTTATTCTCCGATGCTTCAGCTGTTTTTGGGTGACGGATAAGTGGGGTAATTTCCCATTAATTCCAAACAGAGGTTGAAATAACGCCGTCAATGAAGGAGGAATGATTTTGGTTTCATGTAAAACAGAATTGAAAATGACGGGAGTACACCTCAAATACAGTAGAAAATTAAAAAAAAAAAAAAGAGAATTAGAAAAGGCGGCGGCTGCATGCACGTGAGACTCTCGCGAGGGGGTGCATTAATTATAGGGTTCCGTCGGTGAAGTGATGCGGTTGGCGACGGCGCAGTGAAAAAGAAAAAAGAAAAGGAAAAATAAAATGACCCCACGCCACGCGCCGGCACGAGGTACTACCCCGTAAGGCACAGAGTTGGTCCACGAGGAAATGAATCAAGTCAAGAATCTCCGGATTGAGGGAAAGCGGAGGAGGAGGTGGAAGAGAGACAAGTATCGGGCGGCGGCTAAAAGCCAGGTTGGAAATGGAACCCACAGAGAGATTTGTCCTGAAAATCTCCGCTTGTACGTGACATAATGAAATATCACTGTCTACTTATGTAACGACAACAACTTTTTATTTTTTTTATTTTTTTTATTTTTTAAGATCGATCAATATAAAGTTGTAAATTTTGCTCGCTCGTATCTGGACTAGACATGATCACTTGTGCATTAACAGTTTTTTAATCAATTTTTTTTTTCTTTTTGATTCGGTAAGATTTGTTTCACGATCACGCATATTATGACATTTGTTGCGTTTTCCTTGATTAAAGTAGCTTTAGGCTTTAGGGTTTAATTAATCAATTCAAGATTTTTTTTTTCCATTTTAAGGCTTACGTATATGTATGTATATATACATATGAATAATGTTGGCGAAGGGGAGAGACAAATGAGAGAAAAAGCTTCGAGTTTCCCATCAACATTATTTAAGGAAAAGATAAGAACCTCTAGATTATATTATATTGTATTAGATATAACGACAATAACATTAATTAGCTACATAACGGTTTCATGATAAAAAAGATAAATATTGCTGATGTGGACCAGCAACTAGCACGTTAGATAACCATCAATTAGTATAGACAAAAAAGAAAAAAAAAAAAAAAAGAAAATGATGCGGTATAGATGGATTGATTGATTAATAAAGGAACGAATATTTGACAACGACAGGAGTGAAAAAAATAATAGTAATTTAATACAAGAAGCATTCACGTGAAGACTACATGTGCTTTCTCAATCAATGCTTGCAGTACATAGGCCATGCATGTTTCACGCACGAACTAACATTAATAATTGTAGAGGAGAGGAGAAACTCTATCATTGATCGTACGAACTATTTTATTTAGTTGTTTTCTATGATATTAAATTATATACATATATTAATTTTATCTGACATCTAACGGTATTACAAGTAACTCAATTAATCCCTAGCTCTCTAGAACGAAATTTAAATATATAACCTAATTAATATTATATATATACATATTATAGTGTTAGTGTTAGTGTTAGTTGTGTGCGTTTCAATTTTAGTGGCTGATGGAATGAAACCCATCATTTTTAAGCCTGACGTGGACGTGGTTGAGTAGAGGACGCGCAAGATATAAAGTGTCACTTTATTTTGCTTTGGATTCTCTCGCTCTCGAACTATTTTCTAATTTCACTGTTATTGTTTGCACACCGCTGTCTTGTGATGAAATAACTACTCCATCTGTTGTCTTATACGTGAACAGACGTTGATTGTTCATCGCCCACTTACTATTCATCGATGGAAGGAACAGCTAGCTACGTACTTCCTCTCCATAATCAATAATCAATAATCAATAATCTTACAATATTGAGAACGATGATTAGACAGCTCCGTGTAGCGCGCACACACACACATATATACAAGTATAAGTTTTCTTTTCTTTAATTTCATAAAGTAGCATAATCATTTGATTTTGATTTTCTTTTTCTTTTCTAATGTTGTCAATTAGTCGAGTTACGACATTGTTGATGAATCGATGATAATGATATGCAGCCAGCAGCCTTTTGCCAAATGCGTGCATACGTTCGTGATCATATATATATGCTAATTTAGTTTAATTAATTAATTAATTGATTTCTATCATCCAACCAAAATTATAACTGACCCAGCCTGCTTGCTTAATTTGTGCAAAGTAATCACAAGTCTCAATCAAAAATATGTCACTTCAGTTACATTTGTATTAAGAAAACTTAAATGCTTAATTACTAATAATTGAGAATATCTACCCATAACAATCCTAATTAATGTTATATATTGAACAATTTTTAACCTAATTAATTAAACATTATTGAAATCTTTATTGTATATCACTAATAACAAGTATGAGATGATTCATTAAAATTATGTAATCTATTTTAAAATTTTTTCAGTTATCATAATGTGAATTTCTTTATAAATATATATATATATATATATATATAAGTAAAGTTTCTAATTTCTACGAGATGATAACATGATGTTGTTTCTTCTCTTCTAATGATGTGAGAGTTTTCTGCGATTGGAATCAAGAAGTGAGACAAAAGCAAAAAAAACAAACAACCAAACAAAATAACTACTCAAGCTTCAATATATTCATACACACACACACACACATATATATATATATATTGTTTAAAAAAATTATTAGTATATAAATATATTGATAGCATTAATTCGACTTTTTTTATTGCCCTTCATAGAGAGTCTCAAAATCGATTTTTTTTAAAAAAACATTAGTAGAGAAATAAATTCCTTATATATATATATATTAATTATGAAATACAAATTGATGTGATACAATAAGATTATTTATTATGTGATCTATATTATTTTATTTTTTAAAAATTTTATATTTTTATCAATAAGAACTATATTTTTAAGTATAATTTGTAATAACAATTTGTATATTGAAAAAAAATTATATATATAACTAAAAAGATATTGAAAAATTATGACTTTGGCATCGGACAACGTTTTTGCTTTGTATTCATATTCATGCCTTGGTAATTAGGTTGAGTGATTGATTTTTATAAAATAAAAAAATGTGTATGTTAAACTTGTGATAATAATAGTTTATGAATTGATAAGATAAATCATAAAACAAAAAAGTAAACACAATAATGACATTAGTATATTACTTAGAAAAATGCTACATATAAAAATTTACAATAAAATATAAATTGTGTGTGCGTTGTATGCGTGTGTGTGTGTGTGTGTGTGTGTGTGTGTGTGTATGAGATGACATTACTAAATTGATAAGTTATAGACAAATTAATGCCGGCCGGAATGAATTAAGCTACCAAATTAAAGAATTCTAACCCTAACAACTCTAGGAATTAATAAGAAATTAGCTAGGTGATGCAATAATATGAAAAGGCCCAGGCCCAAGAAGCACGCAGCAAATAGAAGACAAGTCCGTCTCTTTCGTCCGAATAGACCCATACCCAAAACAAACAGGTCTCAGGCAAATACAAAATTCCATAAAATAAGTCAAGTTTAGAAGGATTTTTTTTTTTTAATAAAAATAAAATGAAAAGCCGAAGATATATATTAATTGTAGATAACTGATAGAAAATAATTTATAATTTGGCAAAGGAATTAAAAACAAAAAAACTATAAGATGCTACAAATTATTCCAGACGCCACACGGAATGAGGCAGTTGGATACCTTTGCGCATTTTAAATAAGATTTAAGGCAGACGAGACGATAAAACCGTAAGGGGTCATGACGAATATGTCGACAATATATAATTAAACTAAATTAGGAACATTGGCTATACACGAAACTGGAAATTCTTTTAGTACTGTTCGGAATCATGGAAAAGTGACAAGCAAACTCTGAGACCGCCTATCTGTATCTGTTCTGCTTTAATTACACGGGTTTTTGGTGCTTTCCTCAACGACAAGTTGCATGGCTCACCTCTCTACGTTAATACGTATTCTGTTACCTAACGTTGGTAATATAGCCTAAACAATGATCAATTAATACGTATTTTTTGTTGGGGGTGGAGGGGGAGAGGAGGCTAAGAAAATCCATCGAAAAAACCAAGCAAAGCTTGCTAATTCAATTAATTAATGTATGAGGTTAGCCACCGGCCACCCACTTAACAAAATAATCTCTTTCTTTTTCTGTCCAACCATGTGATCATAGCTACAGGAATGATTTTCAGAAATTCCACTCCATGCAGGCATGGGCGTCGTTCAGTTAAGCGTCTCTTACGACTAAACGGTGGCACTGATCATAACTTTTCCTTGTTATTTTCCATGATTCCAAACACCCCTCCCTCTTAACACCAACAAAATTTCCATTTCATTGCCTGTTTTACTCGTCTCCGTTAATAGACAAAACGCAGCGCAATGGGACCTCTTTTTATTCATTTATTTATTTTATTTTATTTATTAGTTATAAACCTCTTACATATTCCTTCAAAACTTGACTTGAAATTCATGGCACATATATTTGTTTGTTTCCATTTACCATTTACCAAGAAGATTTTCTATTGTTCTCTACGACACGACTTAGATTTCAATGGCATGGTGTCTATAATTCGGACAAAGAATGTGGACTACCTGGCTCTCCCAGGCTCTAACCTTTTTGGGCCTCAGCCCTTTTCCCTTTTCTTAATTACATTTTCCACATATATATACATATATATATATATATATAATATTGTAGCCAAATTCGGAATTAACCATCATATGCTGGCGAAACGATAAGATATCTTGTCTTTAACACGCACATGCAATTGGGTCCATGCAAGAACTCATTTACTTGTTATTGTTATGTATTTATTTATTTATTTATTTTTAATTAAAAGTGTCATCATTCTATGAAAATTCACTGACCCATACATACTGCAACTTTTTGATGGGATGATCACATGATTCACGCACATATATAGAAAATTTTATTTGTCTATTTTCAGTTTGTCAGAATTTATTTATTAATATGTGTACAGCTTTACTTGTTTTATTGTTGGTCCATTCAGCATTATTACATCAAAACATATCAGGATCATACAACGGTTCTTAATTAATATATTACATAAAAAAATAACATAATATAATTAAACATATATTATTATTATTATTATTATTATTATTTTTTTTTTCTGGTAACTAATTGAGGGTGATTAATTTTTACCCAATTCAAATTTTAGTAAATCTGTGAGAACTTTGTATCGAATGATTTGTTGTGGAGGGGAGAATGGAGATTTCCTCGACGTTATTTGTTTATAACATATATTGTTTTATCGTTTTTCTTAACCCTTTGTTTATTAAGTTCCATTCATTTAATTAGCTACGCTTGTATCATAATTTGATTTGGTATGACTTTGATATTGTTGTGTAACATATTTATTCTCCTCACATTTTTTACCACGCACTGAAGAATTTTTGATTAAATGGTTATAATATATTTATTATGTTTTTTGAAATCAAATTGATATTCACGAATTTGATGGTGTAAAAACAGGTATTTCTTTAAATTAGTGTCCTTATCTATGGACAAAATATGTATATTAATTCTGATCTCGTCTGTAAGTTAAAAAAGAAAATAAGTACAATTAATATATAATTAATACTCAGAACGAAGTTAAAATTTCGTGCATGCAATGTATTATAGAAACTATAATAATATTCTTTTATCTTCTCTTTTGCGCACGCACACACACACACATAAATATATATATAATTGCTGATATTTTATCGGCTTTAAATTGTCCACCATTTTTGAAAATTTGGACACACGAAGAAGTTATTTTTAATATTGTACGTGATATATGTTAAAAGATAAATAAACAAATGCTATTCTTTTCATTTTTTTATTTATATAAAAATTAATGGTACTGGCATGGTTTTTTTTAATTATTTACAACGTATAATTGCTTGTAAGTGTTCGTGGTACGTAAAACAATTATTCTTTAAAATTTTCAATGAATAAATCATGTAGTTGGGGTTATTTGTTCTCGCCAAATTTCTAGTTAATCCATTTGCATTGCTCATATTTATATTTTTATCGCTATAATTTTATACAATTTTCAACTATTGAATCATTTTAATATTTATAATTAAATTTAATATGTATAATTAGTTAATATATATAGAAAATATAATAATCTTCAATGTAAATTAATTAATCTAACAATTTAAAAATGAGTTGTTCTATTTACAACTTAAAATATATAATTTGAGCACTATTTTTCACTTGCAAATCCATTAATAAAATTTAAAAATTTTGTTTTTAGTTAACACACCATAATAAATGTCAAAATAGTCCTAAATTAAATCTAATCTCTCTAGTACATATTTTATAGTACACATAAAAATATTCATTACATCTAATATTATTTTTTAATTAAATAAAAATGGACTCAAATTTTAAAAATAAAAGAATCTATGATAACAAAAAATAGAAACCTAATTCAATAATTAAAAATTATTTTGTATTTATAGTTTGTTTGTACTTCATTGACAAAAGGTATTTGTATCAATTACACAATTTATTTGCATAAAGGAATAAAGTAAAATTTGATCGTTCTTTCGAGTTAGTTTGCTATAAAATTCTCTTTATATATATATATATATAATATATATAGTATCTTGTTTAACGTTTGTTCGCATTTTTTTAAAAAATTTTAAAAATAAATACTTATTTTAAAAAATGAAAATGACTGAATTTTAAAATTTAGTAGAACATTAATAAGTTTTCTTCTAAATAGGTGGTGTTATTAGTAATGTTGTTTAATTTATTTATGTTGATTGCTGTTAATAATAAATTAGATTATGGGTATTTTGTAGTAAAATTTTTAGTAAAATATAGGCACTCGAAGTGTGTGTGTATATATATATATATGTATATATATAGTAATTTGGATCAATTCATTCTGACGATGGAATAATAGTAGTTGCCTCTTTTTATTAATTTTATTATTTGCTTTAAGTTTTAAAGTAATACGAATATTTTGAAGACCTAAAATTTGTGTACGAAAATTGAAGATCTCAATTGATATATGATAATATATCAGTCGATATTTTAATTAAATATATATTATCGATTTCACAAGTACGGAAATTTTGACTATTAAATAAAGTTAATTATTAGGTGATCTTTTTGCATCAAAAAAGTATCTAAGCAAATTTAAAAAATAACGTTTAAATATACATATAGAAATTAAAAAGTCAAGATTTAACTACTCGGCAATACGAAAAATAAAAGCTCATCAATTCACATGCATCCACGCATGCACGTACAATTACAAATTGATAATGAGCCAATTAACAGTAATTTTGATATTAATTTGCTAGCCAGCTTTGAACATCCAAATTTCATTATTCATTCATTTCTAAAACTGATCGCTTGATTTCATCGGTCGTTCTTAATTAATTAATTAATTAGCTAGCCTTAGAAACATTAAGTGTCCGTTTGATTTGACTTTTTCATTAGTCAAAAAGACTTTTTTAATGATAAAAATTTTTTTCAAATTTTTTAATGTCATTTGGTTCACAATGAAAAAGAGTTTTTGAAAATTAAAAAAGTTATTTTTCTTCTATTGGAAAAAAGCCTAAAATTTGGGCTTTTGACAGTAGAACTTCTCCATCTTTTTTAAAAGATAAAATTGTCTAAAATACCCTTATTTTATTTTAAAAATTTTACGTTATTTCTTTAAAATAAAACATTAAAAATTTATCTATTAAAGTAATTACTTAAATTTTCTCAAAAGTCATGTGTGATAACCAAACGATTAATAAATTTTTGTTAAAAACTCTACTCATAAAAATTTTACGGGTAAAAGCTCTACTTTAAAAAACTCTATTTGAAAAATTATACCAAACAGACCCTAAGTCAATCTAGCTTTAGAAACATTCAGTCGATCTAGTCTTAGAAACATTAATTAGCATTAATATTAATTTATATTTGGTTGGATGATAGAAATTAAACTGCAGATTAATCATGCATTTGGCGATCGAGCTAGGCTGCGTCAATTTCACATATAATAAATTGTCATCATCAATTCTAGCTTTCCCAACTATATACATACATATATTAAAAAAAAAAAAACTATATACATACATTATAAAGGAATAATATTTATATTTGCTCCTTCATATTTTTTTTAAAAAATTTTGGATGAAAGTGAAAAATTTAACTCACGAAACACTAACCCATTGTCCCTTACTGTTACTCAAATTCAAGATGATTTAAGAGTGTTAAGCGTACTCTAAACTATCTGAGTTATACCCGAAAAACTAAGTCTATCATATATAATTAAGTAACTTCCCATTAATCATGTTCTTATTTATTTAGAAAATTAATTTTCTGTGCTTTATAAAAATATATATTCTCATCCCAAAGGGATGTTCTGTTAGAAATTTTTTTAATTAATGTAGTTGAAACTATATATGCGCATTGCCATTGGTTATATATGCTCTAGCCAGCTTCAAATAATTTTGGCACATATTCTCGTTCACTACTTGCGCATGAAAACTTGAGTATGTACATAATTGCAATTTCTGTACTATATATATTTAATTTGGATTTTTAAATTTAATGTGAAACCGTATTGCATTTTTTGCATACAAATTAAATAACATAGTTTTACAACAAAATAATACTGTATATATAAACTCCATACGGACAGCTTAATTTGTTTCACAGAAATTAAATCTGTGTTTCATTTTGTATAATACGATAATGCTGCGAAATGCACTATAAATTAATGCTACTGATAAAAAAAATTAAATGAACTTGGACCATGTATGTATAAAATTAACTTTTTCTCCATGAAAGCTTAAACAAGGCCAATAAATTATTAAATGCCACCGTATAAGCATCCAAACACAAGTCATCTTATGTGGACGTACTGTAAAAACACATTATGAAAACCCAAGTCATCCAAACCCTAAGGCTAAGCTTCCTTTCTTTCTGTCAATAATATATTTTGTTTAATTTTCAATTTTCTAGAAAAAAAAAAAAGCTATGTCACATGAAATACATGTTACTTCACTTTTTAATTTTATGCTAAATTTAGGGTCAGTTTGAAATTATTGTGGTTTTTAAAATAATATATTTTTGTTGTGTCGTAAAAATAATCAGTTTTAAGAAAATTAATTTAGTATTTTGTAATTTTTATTTACTAAAGAGTTATAAATTTTAAAAATATTTTTGTGCATATGATAAATTTATTATTAAAATATTGTAGTAATACAAAGACTAAAATGTACATAATAAATAGTAATGAATAAAAATTACTTTAAGTGTTAATACATATTTAGGTACTAAAATTCAAATAAATGACAATATCACTCTTATTTATGGTATTAATGAAATGATGGTGAATTATATAATATAATATAATATATATTTACTTAAAATAATTTTTTAAAAAAATATAAATAAAAAATAAAAGTAAAAGTAAAATACTAATGAGAAGAAAAAATTTTGATTTTAACAATTTTATTTTTTCAATTAAAGTTAAAATTTAAGAATTATTTTGTAGAGTTAGCTTTGAGTTTTGTAATTTTAAATGAATATATTTGATATTATACTTATAAATAAAAGTGTTTTACAAAATTAGATTATGAAAATTAATTGTTCTCTTACTTTTAAAATTATGCTTTTATATGGTGTAATTTTATAAAAAGTGATTTTCAAAAAATTAACCAAACACTTGACATGACATTTAACAGTTTAAAATCATTTTTATCTCTCCAACAGCAATCTCAAATGTGCTCTTAAAGTGATAATTAACCATCAATTTTTCTAAATGTCGCTGTATTGGTTCTCCTTATTTATAACACATAGAAGTGTCTATATTATTAATATTAATTATTGCTACGTCTCTTCTACAATTATACATAATCTCTCATAGTATTATATATATATATATTTATATATATATCATCATTTATATAATATTTGACATATATATGTCATTTATTGGTTAATATTACATAATTATCACATTGATAATGATATAAAAAACTAATAGTTACATCATCTTGTATTAACGGTTGAGATTGTATATAATATATATATTAATTATGAACGCATTAATTATACATTATTTATATGATTATATTTAATCTCAACTGTTAAATGTATTTATATTCAATAGATTACAATTAATATAAGATTTTGTGTGAAAAAAAAAAGGGACACTCATGCTGCCCCGTATATATATATATATATATATATACATGATTTATGTTTTATAATACGGCTATTGGTGGTCCAATACACCATTTATCTCTTGCGCACACCCTTCTTTTATATTTGCATAACATCTACCTGCATTTTTTATTTAACGTGCGTACGTACCTCGAATTGAAGCATGACTGCCCGAGATCGAGCATTTAAAGATGTATAATGGGATCAATCGGAACGAAAACACAGTACTAGTCATTATTTATTAATGACCACGATTTTGTTTTGATATGTACTTTTATCATAATAAATACATACCAGTGGTTGATTATTAATATCACATAAAGAATAGTATACCACGTGTCAAAATATCTTTGAAATTAGAATAAATTTAAACCAGTAGAAAATCTTGAATTTATTAGTGTTAAAATTAAAAAAAATGATATGATATCTTTTAACTATAAATAAAAATAAAATCCTTTTCATGACTGGATTTGACAAACCATTTTAATTGTCATGAATAATTTGTGAATGTAAAATATTAATTAGTTGCATAACCAAATACAATTTTAATCTCTTACCTCCTCAACTCAAATATGGTTAGCTTATAAAAAAAGGTAAAATAACTTACCGATTCGTCAATTTTGAAGAATGTGCACACATATAATATATGGTACTTAGTAAATTTAATTAATAACTATGATAAATGACTTTAATTTATAAAAACCGATCATACTCATTAATTATTTTAACTTATGTACTATACATTAACATGCTTGAATTATAATCATATAAAATAATTTAATTAAACTTCTTATACAATTATCTTGAATAATTTAAAATAAGATAATTTTTTTTTAATATTACAACTATACAATGTATGCAATAATTATTTTTAAATTGGAGAGATATATATTCACATAAAAAGTAGGATTTGACCTATATATCAAAGTGGAGAGTCCTGATAGCAAAATAAAATGATTTCTTGAATTAATTAAAATCACAAGATGCATAACATAATTAAGGACAAGATAAATAATGTCATATAATGATTTGAAATTGACATGACATTGTTGCCAATACTAACACTTAGCAAATCAAGGAAATTTGATTACAAAATGATGTCCAGTCCATAGATTTATTATTCATGGTAAAATCTCGTGGAACAGATTTGATTAACAAAACCAGCTGTTTTTGGCTCTTTTTAGAAGTTAGAACAAATAAATTTCGGATCCGTTTGCTGACCCGGCTTCAGCCGCCGTTCGAGCTTGTCTCGGTTCCCCATTCATCTCCGCCCGAAACTTCCTCCGCCGCCTCCTCCCCACACCGGCTCACGTGAGTCTAACGCGCCATCTCTATTTAGGCTTTCTATATTTACTGCTGTTGCAGTATCACTTGTGTCCACTTCATCGGCCTGAGCTTTCATATTTATTTTTTGTTGAAAATGATTTGGGTACTCCTTATGTATTACAATCTCTTTATCTGTTTATTAATTCCACCTCATTTTATTCTTAAAAAAATTAATTAAGAGGCACACGCAAGACCAGAATTCAATTAAAAAAGAAATTAAGTGTACCAAAAGTAGCTAAGATTAATCATAATCTTTCGAGGAAATTTTGAGTATACTTTCAAAATATTACTTACACTCCTTTTTACTGTATTTATGTTACGTGCATTTTACTTAATTTCTGTAATTGATTGAGAATGAGAGGTAGATATGATAAGAATTCAATGGTTAAAAAAAAAAGTGTGTCAAAAATAACTTAGATTCATTATAATTATCTAAAAAATTTTGAATAATTTTAAAATACTACAACCGTCATTGTACTTATGTGACATGTATTTTATTTAATTTTTTTAATTAATTGAGAGACACGTATAACAAGAATTCACTGAAAAAAAAATATAGTGAGCATTGAAAGTAACTAATTAAGATTTGAAAAGTTAATATTACTGACCAAGTCTTGCGCTGAATTTTCTTAAATGATTACTGTTTAAAATATGTTTTAAAAATAATCAACTTAAATTTTTTTGAATCAAAATACTCCTGTTTAAAATTGTATGTTAGTCATTTTTAAAAATATTTTTATAAAAATATTTTAATTAAAAAAATTTGAATTGATCATTTTTTAATCATATTTTAAACAGTGATCATTTAAGAAAATTAGGTTTAAAAGTTAGTTACTGTTAAAATTTTATCTCAAGATTTGACGTAATTATTGTGAAAATTTTGGGTGCATGTTTTTTAAATAATATTGCATTCTTTTTATTATATTTCTTTATAAATTTTTTAACTTCTTTTATGATTGATAATAACTTAATGGAGATTATTCATATGTAATATGCTGAAAAATTAGCCAAACTTTTCTTACAATTATTCAATTTAAATTTAAGGCTCCAGTCTGCATGGACAGTAGCTCATTCACGTGTTGTGCATAGTTAGAGACTTATGTAAATATTTTTTAACCTTTATTTCCGATTTTGTTTAACCATTTTCAAATTTTTATGCACATATATAAATAAATCTTACGCTAATTAAGTGACAATTGGAATGGCAATGATGTTTAACTTTTTAATTGAATCATATATAGATTAGGTCTTTGTCGATTGATCGAGAATATTTTAATGTCGTTGTCTAATGCTAAGATACATGCATACGGCGCTAGCTGCCACCTACTATACATGTTTAAAGTAAATTAAACGACGAATGCTATTGCCCAAAGTTTCGTTATCGTCAAATTTTCTATCACGGATATCCAAAAAGGCAAAAACAGAATCGTCTTTACTTCATTTTTATTTTTATTCTTATTGATATTATTTTATAATATATACCTATAACTTTTTTGGCAAACCCTAAATTAAGCAGTACTGTCACCATCTATACCTTCATTAAAATAATAATTTTAATTCACAAAATAATTAAATAAATATATATATATATATATAAATGACTTTCTTGCCTCGAAAATATGATGCATCACGATTCGATCGTGTAAGAACTTGGGCCAAATGTTTCTTGTAAGGTCGAAATTAATTTTCAGGTAAAGGATATGAAGAATTATTTAAAAGTGGTGATCTGCATATACCATTTTGTGTTGGCCACTTTTTTTGAAAATTTGATGTTACAAAATTTTTTATTACTTTAATTTTAATTTTTATCTAGAGGGAAATAAACATGTTATCCTTCTATTTGATGGTGGGGAATCTTTTTGTCACACTATTATTTTCTCTAGAGTGAAATAGACATCCCATTGTTTTCACTTCTAGATAAGTGTTATTGTCAATCTCTATACTTTATTATTATTATTCGATAAACATGCCATTGTCATATTACTTGTCATGTAAGGATAATTCTTTTTTTTTTTTTTTTGCCCTTTTTGTGTCTTTGTGAAGACATTTATGTTCAACATGTTTCATTATTTTTGTAACCGATTTATATTTCACTATCTACATACATATATATAAATAAAAGTTCACATCAAAAATCCGTTCACACGACAAACACAACTTAAATTAATTAAAGTGATCTTGAAAAATTAGAATTAAAAATTTCAGTTATGTTTATATATATATATATATATTAAATAAGGATACATGCGTAATAATATAAAAAATTGCATTTAATACTGCGTTTAATTAACTACTTGAATTAATGAAAAAAATGATTAATATATAGTAAACTTGAACTGTTTTAAATAATTTTTGAAGCATTATGATGGGAGAAATATTCTATATAAAATAACACTAAGAAGTACAATTAGTTTCTACATAAATAAATAATCAATTGTAAGGTGGATGGGAGAACAGTATTTAATGATAAATTAATTCACCCAATTACTCTTCTCAATTAAAACAAAATTGGGTTGTTTAACCAATTGGTATGATCACATACGCGTCCTCTTAAATTAATTTAATGAATCCAATTCTATCTGCATTAATGATCGTTTTAGTGGTCCCACTTTGTGGTCCGATTTTCTAATTTTAATTTTTTAATCCGATCCACTATAAGAAACTATAAGCTTGAACAAAGTTGGAAAAATAAATTGATATCCGAATCAATCAATCAATTAATTAATTAATTAATTAGTTGCCACCTTCCTAGTTTCCTATTGAGTTAAAAAAAATATTATCACTGAATTTTTAATCAGATTCGAATCACTTGAATAGCGTAGTCCATGTTTATTTGTACCAGATGTTGCCATGTATGTATGTATGTATATACATACATACATATATATATATATACATATATATGTTGGAAATTTGCTGCAGAAAACAAAACAATTCAAAATTTTATTACTGTCTTTGTTATCTTACATTGCAATTCATGTACATGTACTGCCATTAATTTGCTTCATTTTTCCCGTTTGCAGTGGCACGTGAAAACCGTGTTATATCTGTACTACTATTTTTTTTTCCCCATTACTTTTGGAGTTCTGTTTCCATCGAATACAAATATACAACCACTGAAGTGGGTGTTTATTTTTTTTTATTTTAATTAGCTGTTTTGATATAGATCCCGAAAATCAATGCATATTTACACTCTCTGACCCTGGAAGGTTACATGTATTATTATTATTATTTAAAACTAATTAAGATCATGCAATCTCTTCTCTTGTATATTGATCTTAAAAAAATACTTAACAAATGTACCAGTAGCACTAAGACTTATCATTTAGTTTAAAAAAAAAAATTTGTTCTATAATATTGATCGATCGAGAACCCCTAGTAATAATAATAATCTTTTCTGAAATTAAACTAACCATACACACACACACACACACACACAATACAAGTCTAATGTGCAGCTAATTAATAAATTTTGTCAAAAGATACAAGCATAAAAACTAATTAGAGAAGCTTGTTTGATTAATAATGGAGGAAGATGAAAGCTCATGTGTGTATGTGTGTATATATATAGTTACATACAGCTATTAATACTACTAATATACTATATATAAAGTCAAAATTACAATACGAAAATCATGACATTTTGTAAGATAGAAAGGTTATATTATATATTATACTTATTGATGATCCAGGTCCGCGTTACAAAAATTAATCTCGTTCTGCTAATCACACGCGTACGTACGTTATTATCGTAAAACCGTACGTTTAGTATATAATTACTCAGCTCAGATGGACGATATGCTAATTAATAAAATGGTTTTGCCTATTGCTACTGCATGATTTTGATGAGTTCTCTAATTAAGCCTAGCCTCCGTGATCGCGCCGTTACTCTTTTTCCGTTTAGGCTTCGAAGAATCTTCCTGTGACGTTGAAGATGATGATGAACACGACGTTGTTGATGAAGAGTTTGAAGAAGACGGCTCGGGAGACCCGCGCTTGTTGCCAGCTCGAACCGGCTTGAAATTAACTTTGCCAAGTAGGTGAGGAAAATTCAGCTTGGCTTTCGAGCCGCGCATCTCGAAAGCGGCTTTATCATAAGCCAAAGCTGCACCCTCAGGCGTATCGTAAGTTCCCAGCCAAACTCTTGCACCATTTTTCTTGGGATCCCTTATCTCCGCCGCATATTTCCCCCACGGCCTCGTCCGTACGCCTCTGTAATGCACCGCCTTTGATTGCGCGTAGGCCTCACGTGCCGCCGTCTTGCGGGTGGTCTCACTGGCTTCGTCAACTTGATCAAAGGAAATCCAACCCACGTTACCGCCGTCTTTATGAGAAAGAGTGGTAGTAGGAGTAGGAGTAGTAGTAGTGTCATTGTTTTTACTGTTGTTGCTCACCGGTAATAACGGAAAATCCTCCAACTTCTCTGCAACAAAGAAACTGTTAAAACTAGAAGATGGCGAATACACGAGTGCATTGCTAGAGTTTGTTTCTATAGGGGATGAAACAGGAACGTCAAAGTGATGATCATCATCGTCGAGAAGATTTTGAAGAAGATCAAAATCCGACTCCACGATATTTTCTAATATTGGAAACTTAAAGGAAAAATCTTCAAACTCAAAGTCATCATCAAGAAGGTGATGGCGGATTGACTCCAAAAGAGCCAAATCCGTCTCCGAAATACTTTCTCCGAACATTTTTTTTTTTCTTTCTGTTTTTGGGCTGTAGAATCTTAGCGGAGAATTTTGTTTACGAGAGTTCGCAATACTGATGAACTGATGAGGTTTGGTTTGGCTATGGAGTCAAATGGGAGTTGATTCTCCTATTTATATGCAGGTTAGCACTTTGGTGAGGTTTATGTTAAAATAATAGTAATTTTATTATTTTAATACTTGTGTTGTGGTCCGTGTCGTGGTCCATTTGAGCGAGACTTGGATGGAAAAAAAATAATTATTAAAAAATATATATATATATAATGGGAATTTAATTCTTCTTTTTTCCTTTCATTTTTAAATTTAGGGATCAAGATCAATGCATGGGTTTCCACATAGATATATAACAGATTTAATATTATATATAATTACTCAATTACCTTCAATGTGGTTTTATTTTCACTGCATCATATATGTGGTCCTAATCTCGTGTTTTGTATGGTTGATTCGATATTTGTTTGTTTTACAAAATCTTTTGTCTTGAGTGGAGTGATAATTGGAGAGAAGTAGCATTAATTGTCTAATTTAATCATATAATTTTGTCATTATTTATAAAGAATATTTGGATGAAGTAATGTTATTTATTGTGTATATTATTATATATTATTTGGATGAAGTAATATGATTGTATGTATATATTATAATATTATATATACACCGGTTGCTTACATTTTAAGTTAAAAATAATAAACAAAATTATAATGTACTTGCTCATTGCTGCCAAAGGAAAAAAGGGGAAAAAAAAAAAAAGAAAAGAGTGAAGCCAAATTTTAATGTTAACTCTCTTAACCTTTTGCTAACTTGAGAGCACTAACTTAAAAGCCAACATCATTATAACATATTTTTTCCATGTAATTATTGGTAACTTATTATTATATATTTGAAATTAAAATATTATAATTCTTAATTAAATAATTGTGGTTTCCAAACGATAACACATCCATTCCAAACAAATTTCACATATGAAATATGCGTAAAAACAGTGATAGGTAAATATTATCTACTGCGTAATTGAATACGAATGTTTAACAAAAAATTATTTTGTTCTTAAAATTTAAGTAAAAACATACCAATTAATTTTAAATATGAAAGAATAGCATGGTCCCCTGAAATCCAACGGCAAGCAATAATGTTATGTGAGTTCTAGTGAAGGATGTTGGATATAGAGAGGCCGCAGCGCTACTTAGCTCTATTTTGTTTTTGTTTTTGTTTTATTATGAAAAAAAAAAAGGTTCAAAAATCATAATTTTATATTTGAAAAGAATAGAATTTAAATACTTTCAGTTAAAGAAAGAATCTGCCTCCTATTAGAGAGAGAACTCCAGCCAACTCCATAAAAAACGAGGGAGTTGGCTACCGGCCAACTGACTAGCTCTTGCTTTAATTTGGAAAAAAAAAAATTATATTCATATTTGTACTTATTTACATAAATATATTTTGATCATTATTAATTAATTTAATAAATGCTGATGATCTTATTAAAAACAATCTTGGTCCTTCTTGTTGTAGGGTAGTCTTTAGAGACTTTATTGATTGCTCTGAAAATCGATGAGTTTAGTTAACATGAATTGTTATGATTTTATTTTTTTAAATAAAAAAAAATCCTAAACCAATGCAACGAAAAATCCTAATTGTGTTTACGTGTAAAGTTTAGTTTAGAATTATTGTATTTTTGCTTTACTTTCAAAATATAACAGCTAATAAAGTATTTGGTGAACACTCACTTTCATTGAATAATTATTTATATTTACAAGTATAATTGATAATTAATAATTTTATTTCATAATAGTTGTGGTGCGAAAGTTACAGCACATCAATATCAAATAAAGTCTAACACGTTGTTTCGTGATGGACTCTTCTTTACAGTGCAGGTGGCAATTCATGTGAGTAAAATATGACTCAGATTGCCGAAATTAATTTTATATATATGTGTGTATGTGTGAGTGTTTAAAGTTGGCATAATCCATTGCCGCAATAATATGTTTAAAGGATATCTGCTCAACACAATAAAATCTATGTGATTATTCTTTTTTTTTTATTATTGTATTGCATTGATTGAGTTGTTGATAAGCCAGCCAAATTAGGATTGTGCAAAGTTTCTTATTTCAAATGGTATCAGCTTCCTCATGGTAACATTAAAAAGAAATCCGAAATTTTATTCATTTGTTACGCTCTCTCCCTCGTAGTTAGATATGTGTGTGTCTATATACATATATAATAATTACTATTTTTGTTAATAATAAACTTATTGCATTAATTCCATCAAATTAAGTACACTTATATTATGTAGAAGAGGTTTTTTTTTTTTCTCTTAAGAAATTAATATCTCCAAATGAAAAAGAAATTAAAATTTGTTGTGCTGGAGGGAACACTTGGCGTGAATTTTATATGTACATATATAATGTATACATGTCAATGTCAATGTCACTATTATGCATCAACATGTTGGATCTTTCATACTGCATACATAAAATCTGACATGAGATTTCTGGGCATTCCTTTAGCCTTGTCCAATCAGCCACCTTTTTTGAATATTTTGCGCCAAATTTTGTTATATATGATCGGACAATCGACATGGGAAGTAAACCAAATGTTTCCTATCATCATCCACACATCAATTCGTACTTTGTGTTGGGTTTTAAGAGAATTTTTTATTTATATTAATATCTATACCGACTATATATGTATATTTCATTAATATAATTAATCGGTGCCGTGTAAAGAAAGTTTTAGATGAAATAGACGTATTGCCTCACTTACATGTCTATACAATAAATTATTTTTTATATTTATTTATTTTCAAATTAATTAGTCACGACAATAATACTAATAATGAATGAGAAAATTTTTAAAAACACATTACATATTTTTATTAAATGATTTTATATATTATGATCATTTTAATTAAGTTTTTGTTATTATGTACGTAAAAATTACATGTATCATAATTTTATTGTATGCTATACGTACTTCTAGTATAAAAAATACTTTTTTTATTTTAAAAATGAGAATGTATAAATTATTTAGTCTTTTTTTGTTACAACATTCATATTTAAAATGTTGATTAAATATGTATAGATTTGCTTCAAAATAACATTGATTTGTTCTAATCAATATTAATTTATTTTAAAATTACATTTTATAAAAGAAGAACGTTCACACATAAAAACTTTATTATTTTATTATTATAAATTGTGTTTAATTCTCATATAAGGATATATAATAACATAAGTTGGTATCAACATATTTTTTTATGCATTCTATTTATAAAAATGAAGACAAATCAATAACCTATTCGGTATATATTTTTAATTTTTAAAAACATATAATACAAATGATATTAAGAAATGCGTTTCTTAACTTTATTTCTAAAATTTATTTTTTTAATTTAAAAAAGATAAAATATCACTTTCATAGTTTATTTTATTTGTTTAGTTGTAATAAATAAAACTCTATCAAAATATTAGCTATATCTTTCTTTTTTCTTGATAAAAACCTCTTTTTATCTCCTCTCCTTTATTTTTGTCCTTATTCTTTTATCATCTCCTTCTTTGTCTTTGTCAAGCCCAGCAAACTCTAAGTTAGCCAAAGAAAATACTTCACGTTAAACTAATGTACATTAAAGTTAATATATTGAATTTTAATTATTTTTTATTCTTGAAATGTCTAATTATTTGACACAATAATTGGTACATGTATATGTATAATCCATTAAATTGTGACCGATATCATTCTAATAGATATGAATAAGACAACTTAATCAATATCGTTAACATAACAATTACGTAATTAATACTCTTCTTGTAAATATTGATAAAATAATATATTTAGTGTCATTCTAGTAAGTGTTAATAAGATAACGTGATTCGTATCATATTAGTTAACGTTGACAATATCAATAATATTAATAGATGTTGATAAGATAAATAATTTGAAATCGCTGTTGTAGACACTGACAAGATAAATAATACTGTTAGACATTGACACGATAAATAAATTAAAATGACAAGATAATATAATTTGAGATACAAAATAAAGTATCATTCTAATAGATATTGACAAGTTAAATTATTTGAATTAAAAAAATAAAATAATACTTTACCGAAAGCTTCTAGATTTTATGATATTATAATTGTATTTGGAATCTATATAACTTCTAGATTTTGTGATATTATAATTGTGTATGGAATATATATATATATATTTAATGAATTCAAATCATAATAATTTTTTTGACTGAATTTATGACCTTAAATATGCGTTATAAGATTTTCAGACATTTTTAAATAAAAAACTAATATTTTTTAAAATTTTTTTGCTCAATGAAGAAGTATGAATTCTATCATAATTTTTCTCCCAAAATTATCTCCACATAATCCAGTCACTTTTGCTACTCTTTAGCGATACATGTATTTCTTTGGCATATACTCTCATCCTCACTTTATTCATAAATATTCAAGAATTTTCATTCATTTTCACTATTTAAGTGTATTGTTTTATTAATGATTGTTTTATAAAGTTTTTAGGAAATTACTTTTCATAAATATAAACTATGATAAATTTCACATTGTTTTTTGTGTGTGTATATATATATATATATATATTAAAGTTGTTGACTGTTGATTAAAATTTACAATTTATAAGATCACAAATGTAAAAAATAAAAAATTTTGTTTTAAAAAATAAAAAAAATTAACATCTATATTTAAATATTTAAAAGAATTATGGCATTCAAATTAGGACAATCATATTTATTCAAATTCTTTTTTTTTTAAAAAAAAAATACTACTTAAAATTATAAAAACTGATAAAATATTAATCCTGTTAAAATAAGAAAAAATAAAATTGAATCAAATGAGACTTTTACTCAACTTTTGTCTTACATTATAAGATTATTTTTAAAAAGAAGATAATTAGACAATAATTTTTTAAATACAGAATTAAACACAATTCTAAAAATTTGAATATTTTATCTAGTATGTATACAATTAAAAATTTTAAATTATTTTCTCATCAACAACCAAATAGATTAGTTTCTAAGTTTATTTATAAATCAAGAAAGAAGCCAACTAAAACTTCCCTATTATTATTATTCATTGGATGGATGTCAATTAATAAACCAAAATGTAATTGAAATAAACACATTATAATTACTTTTAGATGCGGACTGAAATGTATGAATAAATTCTACATTTTAATCATATAGAAACCAATTTTAAAAATTTAGGACTCAATTCAGAAAATAATATTACGTTTGGAAATTTTCATTTTATGAAATTTAATTTGATGTGAGAGAAGGCCCATATGATACCCAAGCCCAAAGATATTGGTTTTTAGTCAAAGCTCATGGATGGAATGGGTTTGAGCCCGTGGAACTCTTTTTTCATCCCTTTGAAGCTATTGGGCTACGACTCAAAACTGTACCGAATGACACAGGAAAATTAAGCTTTAGATTGCGAGCTTGGTCGTAAGCCCACGCCGCCCAGGACCCCAGCCCAGCCAAATTTCGCGCCGTTCTTTCTACGATCTCTTACATCCGCCGTGTGCTTTCCCGACGTCCGTTTACTCACGCACCTATAACGTGGCCGCGCGTGATTTTCACTCGCCACCTTACTCTTTTTTGCCTCGTCTTGCAGCTTCGGCGGCGTTGAAGCTGGAACCTTTACATCGTTCGTTGGATTCCATCCAAGTACAGTTAACGGCATCACTCAAAGCAGCCTACACTAACACTATCATATCATCTGAATGAACCAATTTTAACGGTAAATCACCCCAGCTTTTCGTTAGAAGGAGATTATTAAATAATCACCCAGCTGTCATAATTTATTGCTGAAAACAAATAATTATCAGAGAGATACTTACTCAAAGACTTTTTTTAATACTACATAATACATATACAGTGTACTGCTAATCTATTTCATATATTAAACGTTTACTGAGAGTATAAGTTTAAATAACTATTATTATAATACATCCAGAAATCTATTTACACAATATGTGAGATTTCTATCTTTACAAACTACGGAAGAAGGTGTTTAAAAATAAATCACTCCAACTTTTTGTTAGAAAAAGATTATTAAATTATCAGCGGGTTGTCATATTTTACTGTTAGAAATAAAGAATTATTGTAGATGATTACTTATGTATTCCTTTTCTTTTTGAATATTACATAAATGTATAATTTACTATTAGTATATTACATACATCAAACTCTTATTGGGGTGAAATTTAGATAACTACTTTTATAATTTACTTTAAAATTTTACATATATAATAAGTGATATTTTTATTCTTATAAACTTTAGAAAGAAATTTATATATATAAAATGAAAAAATTTTGTACTTTTAAAAAGGGAGAATGCCTATTGCCTTTATGTTTTTTAAGTTAATATCTCGTTATCTCTTTATATTTTTCTTAATATCTTATCACTTTTTTAATTTTTTTTAAAAATTTTATCTTTCAGTTTAATTAGTTTATAAAATAATAAAATAAAAATATTTAAAATATTAAAGGGTAAAATTAAAATTTAAAAAGGTGATAAAATATAAAAAAAATATTAAAAAAATAATAAAATATTAATTAAAAAAAGAAACGAGGGTAAAGGACATTCTTCTTCCTTTTAAAAAAATATTGAACTTGAACCCTAACCTTTATTACTGAGGTTGTGGCCTGGGTGGCACTAATGGACTGTGAATTAGCTATCCCCTCAAAGGAAAAGTGCTTCGAAAGAAATGCGTTTTGAGGGAGTGTGGCTTCTAGAAGGAGCGTTGAAAATGGGTAAGAAATTGATGCAATTTCAAGTAAGAGTCTGTGGTTAAATTTTAATTGCTGTTATAAAACAAATAAATTGATCTTGATTACGCGTATTAATTAATTTATCTATCGTAATTTCAGTTTCGTATCTTTGACTGTGATCAATGCAGATTTGAAATGACGTTCGGCCGCCTAATACTGCCACAATTTATCATTTTTGACACGTGCAGATATAAATATATATATATATATATATTGTCATTGTAACATTTATAATTTGGTCTTATGTTTCTTAGTTTAATCTTTCGTTTTTTGTCTGCGTTACGGTCATCAGGTATTGAATAAAATGTATAACCTGATCGTGATCGAACTGGAAGTAATGAGAATTAGAAACCAGCAGATTCGGACCAAAAACAGGGACAAAAGTACAGTTGATGTGAAGATTGATGAGGGATGATTTTTATCTTAGTATGTTGAAAATTAAAAGCCTAGCTAGCTTTGAGCGTGATTGATTAAAATGTTCTATATTTTCCATTTTTAATCGCGAGATGTATCAAGTTAAAGCTTTTGTTTTGGTGATTCCGTTTATATATATTTATTTCCGGAACAAGGTGGGAAAGGGAGGTGGAGCTCAGCTTCTCAGGGTCAGGTCAGGTCAGGTCAGCAAGTAAGAGTTTTTATGCTATTTTTCTAAGAATCATGTGATTGTGATGCATATTTTAAAAGGTAGCGTGGCTACGCTATATCTTGTTTTCGCAGTCTGTGGGGACTTATTTTAACTAAAATATTTTATTTATTTATTTTTTTATGAATTACGGAGAATCAAGTGATATTAAATTGTTGTTTTCCACGCCATGTGCAAGTCGTGTTATTTATTTTTTTTAATTATTTTTTTAAATTTTAATATTAATTGTTTTAGTTTTGCTTTCACCAAGCTTGTCAAAGTTATTCTCTTAATTTTTTGTATCCAGCCGCCTTAAATTAAACAACAGCAATGAATATTGAAAAGTAAACCTTTTGACAGAGTTATTTGTTACTCTTTTTCTTTTTTTTTAATAGTAGCAGTGGTAGTTAAACTATTTTCACAGTTACAAGTAAACTGGTATTTGAAATAATAGACATTTGTATGACTCGCAGTGCTTAATTAATTACCTATTTTCTTGAGGCTCTATTAATTAAATTAAACAATTCGGGAAATAAATTAATTCATTACCACAGATTTGTTCCAACACAGTATAATTCTTAGTTTGAACACCTGTACATGTATTAATATTAAATAATAAATAATCAAATTATTTTTAACACAGTAATTGGCCTGTCCTTCTTTTCACAGTATACACACACACACATATATTTATATATAAAAGAATATATAGATTTCCTTTTGTTTAAAAATAAATATTCAGACTGCCTTCATTTCATTGTCGTTGTGTTTATCAAAAGCTGACCCCATGTTTACCTACAGCATCAAAATGTCCTCTGATGATGTTTAAGTTTATATTAATTCTCCAATCCAATAATGACTATTGACTCCTTAATTTATATATTATATAGATTAAAAATATAATACAAATAAAAGAAAGATTAATTATCCCTTTAAAATTCTAAATAACAAAAACACGTGAATCTCTCTTCCAGAAACAAATTAAGAAATTACAATTAAAATAAAATATCATTTCATTCATAATTAATATGACCTTCCCTGATCTCCAAATTCCATGCCTATATATACATACACACACACACACACACAGAGTCGACTCAGCATTTTCACTGGTAAATTAAAACACAAAGAAATGCACAGAATGAATACCTCTGCAAATTCTGACCATGCCCTTTTGGAATCCATTCAAAAGTATCTTCTCACAGATGAGCTTTTCGAAAATCCTAAAACTGTCCCGGGAATAAATTCTGATAATGTTTCACTATGCAGTAATACTAGTTCAGGCCTCGGTAGCCTGTTATTGACAGCAAATTGGAGTGATCTCTTACAAGTGCAGAATTCAGCTGATGCAGCGAAATTTATGTCGAGTACTCCGTTTGATTCAAATGTAATGGATGTCAAACGAGAGCCTGAAGAACATGCGGAAAATAAGATTGCGGAGGCGCCTCAGTCCCACGCTCGGGCCAGGCGAATAGGTTACAGGGGAGTGAGGAGAAGGCCGTGGGGCAAGTACGCGGCGGAGATGAGGGATCCGAAGAGAAATGGCGCTAGAATTTGGCTTGGGACCTATCAGACGGCGGAGGACGCTGCGTTGGCTTATGATCAAGCTGCTTTTAAGATACGTGGGCCAAAAGCGAAGCTAAATTTCCCTCATTTGGTGGGCTCGGCGGCTAGCTGGACGCCTGTTAGAGTGAGTCAGAGACGCCGTTACCCGGAGCCTTTGTCTGCGTTATCGTTGTCTGCATCAGATACTGGCCCCCCAAACCCTACTAAGAGGAGATCAAGAAATGAAATGAGTTCAGCTGATACTTGCAATCAATTTGTGATTAACTGGCATTAGTTAATACTTTGCTGCTCTTAATAATACCTTACAAGTCTTTTGATGTGTGATTAATTTAACGAAAGTTTAAATAGAAGTCCTGCTAGTATTTGTCTAAGAATTACAAGTTTTGTATATAATTTTAAAACAAATAATTATAAATATCCATATCTTCTATATATTTTTGAAAGTTGAAATAATAATACTATCCTTAATTTTCGCTTAAGTTGATTGACATCTATTAAGTAGCCAGGAGAAGTAAATCACATTCATACATTTTTTTGTTTTGAAATTAACATAATCACCGATGAATGATATTATTGACATCATCTCCCCTAAATTCTAGAAGCAGTCAAGCAGCTGAAAACGAGCATTTTTTAAAATTATTAGCTAATAAATAATTAAGCTTGTCATCTTATAAACATGGGCTAATGGTCCAGCAATACTATAATGATTAATATTAAATCTTCAAAGTAAAAGAGAAGGTAAAGGGTCATCATAGTTGTTCATTCCACATTCTCTGTGGTCAACAAAACGTTTTAAATTTACGTCCCGAAATTAATAATGATAATATTGTAAACTTAAGTTCAAATCTCTTCGTAAAGTGAAAGAAAAAAGGTTAGAGAGTAAACAGCTTATGCCGAGTAATTCTTCTAATCAAAGTTTTCTTCGTTAAATATCAGAAGAAATTTTGATTTTATTTCTTCATATGAATGGTGTACTTGTTTATATAGTGATACAAAAAGGAATAAACAAAATGATTTCAAGATAAAATAAATAATATAAAGTACAATAATATATAATGTCTAAGTGATGATGATGTCTAATTTATATTAGATTTAACATTCTTTATTAATTTCCTGCATCAAATATATTATCTGTATGCCTTAATCTGCAAGTAGTGTAAACACAGATCATGCCGCGATCAGTTTTCTTCATAAAGCTGCAGAGGAAATGTAATAAAGACTGGAAACGCTTATCCTGTATATATATATATATATATATAGTATTTAATTAGGGAAACCAAGTGACATTACAAACCAAAGAATCATAATATATATATATATATATATATATACACCTTGCTTCCGCTGCCACTTCAACACAACTCAGTAGAAGCTCTACTTACTAGCAATTAGCAAAAATGAAGGGTGTTGTTACATCAATTTCAGTTGTGCTTGCTATATAATCGTGGTGAAGCCAGGAGAAGTTGCTGTAACTTGTAGCCAATTAAGTTGATGCATCTTTGAAAGTTAATCAGATTTCCATTAATTTTTCATTACTCATGTTGAAAGTTAAGCCAACTGCTTAATTAAGTTTAATTAATTTGTTTTCGTTAATTAAATTATATAATTATAATATGTTAATAAATGTTCTATTATTATTGTATGAGAAAATAATATTAGGGTATATTTTTATTATTATTTTTAAATAAATATATTATATTTTGATATATTTTTGAAAATTTTAATTTTATATTTATTAAATAATTATTATTGACCTGATGAAAATATAATCCTTATTTTTAGATAAATTAAATTTTTTTAAAAATATTTTAAAAATTGTTAAAAATAATTTATTCAATAAACTAATCTCTACTTTCCCGTAAACTACTCTCTTGTAAAAAAAAGGACTCTACCCGGCCTGCTCGAAGCCATCTCATATGATGCAACAGAACTGCCCAGCCCAACTAATAGACAAATGAAATGATTGGGCTGTTTTATAGTGTTAATAAAAGCTAAAGTCTCATATGACTCCTTTCGATTCTGTCGTCTTCTCCAATCGAAAGATTGCTGAAAAGCTTTTAAATTTCCAATGTTGCACATGCTTCTTAGCTTTGTTCTTTTGTAGACTTCCTTTAATTACATACAACTTTTAGAATAAGAAATTAATTTGATTCAAAACAAAACAAATATTCTGTACATTTTCAACATATCTAAACTGATATATACATAAAACTATTTCATAGAATTTTTTTAATTATTAGAAATATTCTTAATTACAAGATAAATGCTAAATCACAATGAATTTGTGATACATTCATCACCCAAAGGAAGTATTAAGTGAATCAAATTTGAAGTTTCTTCACACTAAACAGCAGGTTACTTCAATATTCTTAGAGTCTATTGGAATTATTGTTGATAGAGGTAAAAGTGATTTTAAATCGTCAAAAGCCATTTTAAATATTTGGTAAAATTTTTTTAAAAATAACTTTTAATAAAACCACACTATTCTATAGAAGATTTTGAAAAGCAAAAATAAGATTTACTTTTAAAAATCAAATATAATATTAAAATATATCCATTTAAAATTACAAAAACTCAAAATTAACCCAACAAATAATTTTTAAATTTCTACTTTAATTGATAAATAAATTGTTAAAACCAAAATTTTTTCATTTTATTACTTTTCTACTTTTATTTTTACTTATGATATATATATATATATATTTTATAAATTATTTTAAGTAAGTATATATTATATTAAGTTATATTATATTATATTAGATCATATGATATTACATTATATTAAATATTTAAAAAAATTTTATTTATTATTATTCATTGTGTATATTATTTTACTTATTTGTATTATTACAATATTTTTAATAATAAATTTATCAAAATACAAAATTAATTTTCAGATTTACAGTACTTTTAAAAATAAAATTTACTAAACAATAAACTAATTTTCTTTAAAACTGTTTATTTTTACAATATGACATAAGTAAATTTTTTTAAAATCTACAACAATTCCAAACTAACCCTTAATCAATGAGCTTGGGTGCTACGGGATCTCAGCAATAGTGAAAGGGATCGAGTAAAACTCATCTTTCGACATCTTCCTAATCCAGTAAAACGCCTATTTGATCCTCTTCTTCTTTCTGCTGCTTTAAAGTTTCATATATGTAGAGGACAAGTTCTTTAATCTTTCAGCCAAAATTTAAAGAAACCCCAAAAAATATTAAAAAAAAAAGGGGCCAACTTCCTCCCCATGTGCTTTTTTCAACCACAATCACCAAAAATATGATTAAATTCGATCCTTCTATTTATTTATAATTTTTAAGATAAAAAATTCGTTTTAAAATGACAAAGAAAAGGACGAGAGCGCAGGTGAGATGATTTAATTAATGAACTAACTTATTATTGTCCCATCTCAGATCATGACAACATCTTTAATTAATCCTTCAACTAATGTTAATTATTATTCGTCAAAGAAAAAGAAAAGTTGTTCGTTTTATTATTATTATTATTATTTTTTTTTTGTCTTCTCTGCCGTGACATTAATTTCCAACAATTTACACTCGCGTATGCATATATATATATATATATATACACACACACATACATATAAGACAAACAACTTTGCTAGCTAGGCTTTGAAATTGTGTCGTAGCTAGGACAAATAATTAGCCAACCGATGGTCACCTGCATTAAGAAAACATGTAAATATATAAAATTGGAGAAGTGAGACACTATCTCTCTCCCAAAAAGCATATGTTTACACAAAATGGTGGTAAAATCAAAATTCTTGTCTTTAAGACGATAAAATAACAGTGAAATTGAGTAACGACAATATCAGAGCCATCACTTCTACTTGTAATGATGAAGTTTTCAAGCTTAATTTTCCATGTGAGCCAATTGTAAAAACTCATCAAGTTAATCGTTTTAATTAATGAAACAATTGAAAACCCTCGGTAATACGACTTGTGCATAAGAGAAATTAAGTTATATTATATATATATATATATATATATATGAATAAGAGAAATTCAATATGACGAGTTATCATAAAAATATAAATACCAAAGCTAACCTAAATAGTTGAACCACTCTTTGCACTTCATATAAAAACCACACATTTAAAATCCCTGATCACTTAACCTTATCTTTTATTATCATATGGTGATCAGTGATATTAATGAAGAAAAAGCATAAAAAAGACAAATTTAATCTTGAATTTGAATTAATGAGAAAATTGTTGAATCCATGACTAATAATTTCAAAAGAAAATGTGATTATTTTTATTGATGATAAAACGTACCATAATCTCCTATATATATAGGTACAATATTTGTCTTGTAAGTTAATTAAAATATATATAAAAAATTACTTCCTTTAAAAAATAAAAACTTAACATTACGCTATAAATAAGACTCTAACTAAATCAAAAAAAATAATAATCTATTTTCATATTTTTATACATTATCTGTATCTTATATGCATATACATATACATATACATACATACATACATAAATACATACATATATATATATGTGTATGTATCTGTATGTAAAGTTATGTACTCATTTTACTGTACTCTTCCTTACATAAATGGTGCAGTCAACAAATAAACTGCTATTAAAATGTATATCTTAAATCAAAATAAAAAATTTTATTGAAAAAGTGCTGAAAATTAATCACAACAGACATGACAAATTTGTCATTGTTTTTGGTGGACATTAATTTTCACGACCACTTTGACGTTAGTTTTAGTCATTGATACTTCTCTCTCTCATTCTCTTCTTTAATCTTGTACATTCATCTTAAACTTTCTTATATAGTTTTGACATATATTTAATTGTTTAGTTTCAACCTTGAATAGGGGTTGAGCTCCAATAAACCTTGAAAATGTGTCTCAAAATGTTTAAAATTGTTAGACCATTTTTTCAACATTCAAATTTAATTAATTTTCATTTATATATTAATCCGATAAGATGGCTACCTATACTTATATTAAAAAAGAAAGATCCAAAAAATAAATAATAAAATTCAAATTCATAAGACTCTGATGAATATTTCTTATTAGGGTCCAATCCAATGAAAAGTTTTTTATTTAAGAAGTCTTATTTCATCAGAATTAGAGACAAATTAAAATTTTAAATTATCTCCAATTAAAATCTTATTAAAATCTTAATTATTTTCAATTAAAATTCTACTAAAATTAATATTTCAAATAACCTAAAGAGTTAATAAATATATAAAAAAAAAGAAATAAGAAAAAAAATGGATCTTTTTCTTATATACAAATAAATTCACTAATTAATATTAGGTAATCAAATTTGGTAGTAATAAAAATTCATAATTTAAACTTATAAATACACTTCTTTTCTTTCTTTTATTTATTTATTTTTTTGTGGTTGATCCTAACTTTAAAATTCATATGAAATGTTTATATATCCCTTATTTATAAATAATTTTTAAAAATTTTATTTTATTTGGAGATTTTAATGTCAAATTTTCAGGTGTAGTTCAATGTCTACTAATATATATATATATATATATATATATGAAAAAAGGAAAAAAAAAAAAGTACTCTTCTTTTCTTTATTAATTAAGTGTGCGTAGGACATAAAGTACAAACACTTTATACTATCTTTATCTTAAAAAGAAAATTTCCTTGTACGTATTAACTAATCTAGCTCCGCTTGATATTAGTAGTTAAACTAAATTCACAAAAATTTAGAAGAAAGAAAACAGAAGCTCGTGTGTTTGTCGTGAGGAAAATGAAAAGTATCTAAGAGGGAAAACAGAAGCTCGTGTGTTTGTCGTGAAGAAAAAGAAACACAATTCAATGTTCATGCAGTATATACAGTAAGTAATTTTAGCTGCATCAGGTAGATAATTATTTTTAAATTTGAAGGAATAATAATAATAATAATAAATTTGAAACCCTAGCTAGCCAATTCAAGCCACCTACCCTACCCTCCCTGATTTCTCACCTTTTTGTTTCGCTCAAAATAATATTGCCAATAATTAGGTTTCAAACATTACCAAATAATTCAATGTTCTAAAAACCCGCACGCCCACTCTTAATAGTAATTATAACAATTAATATTATGTTCATGTACTACATTACTACTGTGTTTATTTATTTAAAATAATTAACTTTTTGATTAAAATATTAATAAACATATTCCTCGTGAAGTTTTTCTGACCAGTCTAGATATATATAAGCTATTTATAGAGTAAAAAACATTGACTCAAATCCCCGTGTTTTAATAAAACAAAGAGAGTGGACATAATTAATGCAGTAATTATGCGTAAGACTGTACATTTTTTATTAAGTCATTTTTTTTTAAAATCTCTGGTGGCAAAACCTAGTTGATTGATTTAATGTCTTGACGTACGTGGGAGTAAGACCTCACACCAATTTCAACCAGAAAATTATTTTAATTTGTATTTATTTATGTGTGGTAGGGTTAGGCTGGATGAAATATTTTTTAAAAGTTTTCAATCTTTCAGTGAATAGTAAATACTGTAGCAATTTAGATTTTAAAATTATAAAAAAAATTACAATTTAATTAGCACGCATAAATTATAAAATTAAAATTTATTATGATATTATTTTTTATTTGTCGACTCCTAATATTTTAATAAATTTTATATTCCGAGATAAAACAAAAAATAAAATATTTTTCACATAACTTCATCAAAAGGTTTAAAATTAATTAAGCAATTATTAATGAGCCGTACATGATTGAAGATTAAATAATAATAATAATAAAAATAGAATCTTTTATTTTATATATTATTCCGTCGCCAAATCATGACCAGAGCCGCCTCACATATTGTTGGTAAATGAATGCAACGATAAAACAGTTCTTCCACTTCGTCGATATGCAAGCTTTATTATTTTTTAATAATTTTTGATTTCTTTTTTTTTTCAGAAACATTAAAAAAACTTGAATCGCACGATATCTTTTAGCTTGGGTCCTGTGTCCAGTGAAATTATTGTAATTTATTGCCCTCAAATATCCAACTAGAAAAAGTGAACTTACATCTTTATTTATTAATTTGTTAAACCTATATTACAACACAAACAAACAAACAAACAAAAAAAACATCGATCTTTTGAATTAATTCTTTCATTTTAATTATTCAGCGTCAAGCCGTCAATTATGAGAAATACACCCGTTGTTACTTTCAATTTGATTATTTTTTTATTTTTTGCAAGTTGTTTGAGTGACGGCTATCAAGCCGTCAATTATGAAAATTATAGTTGTAGTTTCATTTTATTTCTTCCTCAGACTTCAGAAGCAGGCTGCTTAGCGTACGTTATAACTTAATTACAAAATGAATGTTTATTATTGCTATTTTTTACTTAATTTTAAGCCTAAAAATTTTTTAAAAAAATCAGCAAATATTTATATTATTTACTATTTTATCTCTAACTTAGATATTATTTCTCCTTGATAGACGCATTACATTATTTTTACAATAAATAGACAAACCAAAATATGATATGCTATGATTTGATTTGCATGTATCTCCGTAACACCTGAATAATATGATTCTCATGTGTTTGTAGTCCATTTCTATCTTAATATTCAGTTCAAATAGATTCCGGTGTATATTGTGATTTAGAGATACGGACCAAAATATCAGGTAATTTATTCAAAATATTTATTTAGGAATTTTAAGATTACATTCATTATTATTATTATTATTATTATTATTATTATTATTATTTATTATTATTTTAATCTTAGATCTTAGCATATCACCAAATAATTTCAGTCTTACCGAAAGCAAGCGTACCACCAAATAATTTGAGTCTTACCGGAAGCATATTTGTTTTTTCTGATCCTTTGTCTTAATCAGACATAATCTGTGATGTCATGTGCCCTTTTTTTTCTAAAAAAGGAAGAAAGAAAGAGAATAATGATGATAATAATTGAAGGACATCAAAATGAAAGATATCATTGACAAATGAGCACAAATCAAATTATGGGTAAATAATACACCATAAAACATTAGGCTGGCCCCATCGTCATTTGGATTCAATGTACATGATCGCAGCCTAATAGCAATAAAATTAGTTACTACTTGAAAAAGAAAAAAAAAAAGAGAAAATGACATTTACCCCCTAATGTTTAACTTAATAAACAGATGTCTTCTAATGTTTGAGAAAAAATAAACTCTCTCCTAATATTTGGTTAACTAGGCAGATACACGCTTAACTTTTATTACTGGTAAGTTAATTTATTATCATTTACATCTCTAATTTTTTATATAATAACAATATTATATATATTTTATTTACTTATAACACTTTAATCTTTATTTTAATATTTTTCATAATATAATTTTTTTAAATATAACAAGTTAGTCATATATTTATTTTTTTTTACAATATACTCAAAAAACTAAATACATTTTTAATTTATTATTTCAATAGAAAATTTGAAAAAATATTATTATTAATATAATCTTTTATTTGTAATATATATAAAATGTTAAAAAATATTTCAATTAAATTTTTTAATAATTAAATATTTATTATTATAAAAGTGAAAGAAAAGGGTTATAAATATTTTATTATATGAGTGTGAATTAGCTCATTATTTGAATTTTTTTAATAATTATATTTTTTAAAATTTTTATTAAAATAACAAGTTAAAAAAATTATAATTTTTGATTATTTTTATTTGTAATATATATAATATGTATTTATTATTTATATTTTTTATTTTTTTTAAAAAATATAATAAATTTAACATAATTTTTTAAATAAATATATTACATGTAAAAATAAAATGTTAAAAAATATTACAAATAAAAATAATCAAAATTTTTTTCTTTTCTAATTTTTTAATTAAAATTAAATTATATTGGTTAATAATAATGTAAAATATATCTAATTACTAATTTTATTAACGAATGATATAAATTTTGACTTTTTTTTTTACTTTTTTATTTATATTTTCATAATTTTTCTCAATAAAAAATATAATAAATTTAATATAATTTTTTAAATAAAAATATTAATATAAGAATAGAACGTTAAACTATATTTCAAAAATTTTTTAATAATTAAATATCAAATTTATTACAAAAAGGTTATAAATATTTTAATATGAGTTTAATTTAACTCATTGTTTAAATTTTTTTAATAATATTTTTTTTTCAAAATTTTTATTGAAATAACAGATTAAAAATATATTTAGTCTTAAATATATTGTGAAAAAAAATTAAATATAGGATTAAATTATTATATTTAAAAAAATTATATTGTGAAAAATATCAAAATAAAAATTAAAGTGTTATAAATAAATAAAATATGTATCATATTCTTATTATATAAAAAATTAGAGATATAAATGATAATAAATTATCTAATCAACTAAAGGTAATAAAAGTCCCAAGGTTATCTACCTATTTATCCAAATATTAGAGGATATTTGTCTTTTCTCAAACATCATAGGTAAATCTACTTATTAGGCCAAACATCAGGGGGATATATGTTATTTTTCCTAAAAAAATTATTTAATGTACTGTTCATGTAATTTTATACATCAAAGCGGCCGATAAGATCAATAGGAGGCAAAATAAATAAAAATTTGAAAGCATCAAATCCAAATGTAGGACATGGTTCACGTGATGACGTGCCACCGCCATGATATATATATATATATATATTTAGATTAATCAATAATAGTTTACAGAACTTTTATTATTACAATCGTAGTTAATTGAAAAGAATGTTTATATTTGATACTGGGATTGGGAAGTAAAACACGAAACCTATATGTTGGTCAAACACACGAGGAAGTTTTACTTAACAAAGTATATATGTAATGTAAATCATATATATTTCACAACAGAAATAATTAAAAAGGTTCATGCTTTTTTTTTTTTTAATTATTCTCTATCCATATATTATACACAATATTAGGCATAATAATTGATTGATTAATCGATTGAATAACACGAAAAATTCAAAAAAAGTTAGCGAATGAATCAATTGAATGGAGACCAAACAGAATGTGCGATGAATCTGATTGAGTTTGTTGACTACTTACGTTGACTGCTCCAAATTTTACTTCATGCTGACTTATTACGTGGAAAATGGGAATTATTAGTGGCGAGCGAGCGTGGGCCGGATATCAAAACGGGATATAGAGAAATTTGACCAGAACGGAAAATATCCAGTCACCTTTGTTGACTGGTTGTTATAAGATTAAGGACAACATTACATTTTTACATCATATGTGACTTATATATGTGGAAAATGGGGAGAACTCAATGCTAGCAGATAAGGCAGCAGCCACCTTTGGCAAGTCCTGCTCCTACTTCCCAGTTATCAGGGCTCTAAATTTCAACACACATTTAATGTCAAAGTGTAATCATCTGGAGATATTAATATTTAATAGTAAGTTACTCAATCTCAACCAAAAAAAAGAAAAAACATTTGAATTCTATGTTCAGTTCTATTCAATTTACTCACAGACTAATTGGTGATGGGGGGTGAGGACTCTTGCTGGCTAACTAAAGCTTACGTACTTACGTTTCACTTCTTAATAGCTTTAATGTTATTATTATTGATGGGCAAGCTTCAATTATATATACAGCAACATTTTTGTTGTTACTTGGCTTAAAATTATCCTTTTTAATTTCAGAATATGACTCCATAACATTCCTTAATTATAGATATATATGTCACAATAATTAATTAATATGTACAAGGTTAGTTCAAAAATTAATATATACTCAAAGACAATTCTACTTATTACTTTCAAGAAAATTCAACTACTACTATTCTAAAGAATGATTGACAACAAATTGGGAAAAAAATAAAGATTATGTGCAAAATTTATAGAAAAATTTATATAAAGAAGAAGCAAATAAAAGTATAATTGTTAATTAATTAAACAAATACTATATCCTAAACTTCTAACTCTACAAGTATAGACAATTTTCATTTATTATTTACGATAGAGATATTGTACTCTTATTAAGAAGATGAAAACTTGATTGAACCGTTTAAAAAAGTAATTGTCCATTAAGTTATATTATGATATAGTTGGAATTTCCAACTTTACTCTCTCTGTCTCTCTCTCTCTCTCTATATATATATACATATAGACAACTGAATTTATTATCTATACGGCGGCACTCTTATTATATATGAAAATAGAAAAATCAACGATTACTCTTATGAAAATTAAAGTGAGTGGGGGAAATTAACAATAAATTGAAAACAAAAGAAGCAATCGTACGCAAATACAGAAAATTATTAGCCATATAATTTAAAATTAAAGTCATAAACAAACAAAAAAGAAACGTCTTGTTCTACGTACGCTGCCATTAGCACACCACATAAATGATTAAACACGTGTCTCAGAACTAGCACGGCACTCCCATAGTGCACTGCGATTTCATGGAAGGGTTAAGGTTTAAGGGATATAATAAAATAATAAACTTAATAGTTGGTGCGCGTGTGTATATATAGCATCGAGCAAACTCTAAAATCATCAAATCAATTAATTCACAAAACAGTCCCACATCTACCAAACAGGCCGGAAGAATCCAATATCTTCACTTGCATTGGAAAAATGTACACACAAAATATCTCCGAATCAGAATTTGCCCTGCTAGAGTCAATCCGTCAGTTCCTTCTTGAAGACGATCTCGACATCCCCTCGACATTTCCTTCAGAAGCAATTCCCGAATTAGATGATCTCGATATTCCCATGATGGCGTTTCCTTCAGAAACAGTTCCCGACGATGATCTCGACATTCCCATGGCATTTCCTTCAGAACCATTTGACGTGCCGTTACTGCCGTTATATTCCCCTGCTTCGAGCTCCAGTAGTTTCTTCTTTACAGAAAACTCGAGTGACTCTCAATCACAAGAGAGTAACTCTAACTCAGCGCTTAACTACGTGGAGACCGATGCTTACAAAGCTTTTCAGGACGCCATTAACGTGGGATGGATTTCGTTTGATCAACTTGATGAAACCGAGGCAGTAAGTAACGAAATCACAGTGGATACTACTACAACGGAGAAGACGGCGCCGGCGCGTGAGACTGACGTGCCAGTGCATTACAGGGGTGTTAGGAAGAGGCCGTGGGGGAAGTTTGCGGCGGAGATAAGAGACCGTAAGAAAAATGGCGCACGAGTTTGGCTGGGGACGTATGATACGCCGGAGGGTGCGGCGTTGGCTTACGACAGAGCCGCTTTCCAAATGCGCGGCTCAAAAGCCAAGCTTAATTTTCCGCACCTCATTGGCTCAAATGTTGTAATGGTTACGCCTGCGGCTGCGGATAAGCGTGGATCTCTCGAGCCTTCTACTTCTTCGTCTTCTAATTCATCTTTTCCACATAGTGAATCTCCGAAGCCAAAGCGGAGAAAGAGTGGAAATTAAGAAAAATCTTATGACCAAATTAAAGCGATTAGGATGTTTGATTTTCTCTTCTTGTCAAATTAATTCCATGGATACTTCTTCCTTACTTACTTGTTAGTTGTTACTAACAATGCGAATGTCAGCATTAATTTTATTACGCTTACATAATGATACCATTACTTTAGACTTACTATAAATAGCAAGGATTACATGATGTTAGTTGACGAAAAAAAAAATTTCATGATAGATATTTTTATGCCATTATTTTCAAATATATGTAATTTATTCCAATGAAAATTTATGGAATATATTAGGAATGATCCCTTTTTATTTTGATCCCATTCTCCATCTTATGTTTCCCACAAAATTATTGCGGATGAGGAGGGAGAATTTATTTCCCCGCTTTCAGTTAATTTATATTATATATTTCATTAACGTATTATATATAATATTATTCACATACAACATTATATTAAAAATATAAGGTAGATTATTTAGTAGGATAAAAATATATATTTAAAAATTTTGTTTCATAAATATTATTCGCAACTACATTTTTTTATTCTGAAATTAACATTATTTAACTATTTTGGCACTTAGCATATATACTATATGGATAAAAATGAAATTTAATTATATTAGTATATATTTAAATAAGATGTGAAATGAAAAAATTGATCTATATATATAATGAAAATTATATATCACTCCATTTTTAATGACTTGTCTTCCAGTTATCTTCATATTTTATAATTTTTTCTAAATAACTTTTACTCGAGCGTATCGTTATTATTAAGTAATAGGTAGTGAGCAAACATATATAAACAAGCTTAAATTAAAACTTTCAGCACTAGCTTAATAAATAACAAGTCCAGAAGATTTTTGGTAGGCACGTAATAATTTTTCTGATTAAATTTTAGTGGTTAGAAAATATTTTTGGCTACATTTATACGTTGCATTTATTAAATTTTTGCAATGTATGGCTAATAATTATACAAAAATTAACACACAAATTACACCAACTTAACCAAAAAGAAATTACAATGCGCCTATATGGTGTATTAATTCAAGAATGTCTCACTAATATTTAAAAATTTTAATTTAATATACAATTTGGACGGGGAGAGAGGACGAGGACGAGGACGAGGACAGGGATGACAAAGAAAATTATTTAATCGGGCAGCCTAATTAGTGGCCAACAAGAGACGGCCTCAGTAAGTTTTTTTGTTTTTTTAAAATAATTATTTTATTTAATTTTATTACAAATGAATGTGACTATCAGTCAAATTATAAGGCTTTATTTTCTTTCATTTTAATCTAGTTGACATGTTTGATTATATAACATATGTACGTAATTATGATCAAAGCAGTCCAGATTAATAAACCTGATCAGATAGCCTTCTATGGAAAGTTTTAAAAAGGACAAGAAACTTTTAGAAACTTTTAATTACATATTATTAATTTAATTAGGGGTATCGAAAGTAGTTAAATGATCATTGAGATTTAAAGAAGCGAACTTCAGAAAGACAAGTAATTAAGTAAAAAAGAGAAGAAACAGAAACGAGTCAGACGGGTAGGCGAAGAAAAGAAAGAAATATACCCACTTGCCGTTGTTCTCCCTTTTTGGTTTTTTTTTAAGAAAAAAACAGTAGTTTTCAAAAACAAAAAGAAAAAAACAGTAAATTGACAGCACGTGTCGGCTAAATTATCGAAAGAAAATTATTTTGGTAGGCTCTGGAATGTGACAATAACAATTAATGTTTGCAGCCTCATCTCATGAACACAAAATTAAGGAAAGAGGCAATTACGTGTATAAAATTATATATATATATATATATATTCTAGATTTTATTTGAAAAAATTCAATTTTTTCAAATAAAACTTGTGCTAGAATCGTGACAATAGAATGAAATCAATCTCCGTCATTCGTTCACTAATTTATACGTTAGGAATCAGTCCTTCAATTAAAAAAAAAATTTTTTTGATTACTCAGATTATTAATTAGTTAATTTCTGAAGGTGAATCATACAATAAATACGTATTTTTTATTTTATCTATAAAATTATAATTTTTAAAAATATTATAATCGTAAAGTAAAAAAATAAACCTCTATTTATAATTTTCTGCTATTGAAAGTTTGTTCTATATTATTGCCAAATATTATTGTACTCCTTTTAAAATTATATAGAAATCAAAGCCATGATAGTTGCAAAAACATTTTAATAAAATTAAGGACATTAATTTGATTAAGCAGTGAAGAATAATTATTGAATTTCAGTAAAAGATATACCAAATGTAAAAAGTTAGTCTAAAACCATGATAATATTTAATAGTATTTGTGTATTTTTTTTTTTTTAAAATATTGCAAGAGTATATGTTATTTATAATCTATATTATTGAAAATTAGTAGACTCACATATAGTGAGAAACCCATTGACTACAACAATAGGACTTGAACTCACTCCTACAAAGGGAGTGAGATCAAGCTAACCATCAAGTTTAAGAAATGGAGATATTTAATGGAAAAAAAAAATTAAATAATTAAATTGAAAACAAAAAATATATGATTTTTTTGGGTCTTATCTTATTTATTAGTTGGTAAATTTAGAAAATATATTAATCATTAATAAATATACATGCAATTATATATATATATATATAAAAGAATGTGTGCAATATTATTTGTTGGGAGGGATTTATCTTGATTCGGTTAAAATTGAAATTAACATGCAATATATAAAAGAGGGTCACTGCTCCATATATTTTTTTTGGATAAGGCTGTGCCGGTGAGGCGGCTCCCTGCGTCAAAGCGAACAAACGCCTCTGATTGAAAATCTGCTTCAACATTATTAATCTGGCCTTTCAATTATGCCCAACAGGGCAGCTGAGAAATACTATAATTATATTAATATTATTTGCTTTTGAGTGGTACTGTGTGTAGATTCCTGGAGTAAATATTAATTAATCATATAGGAATAATATAATATATTTTATTTCTCTCTTTTTAATTGCGCATGCATGCAGTGTATATGCATGAACTTGGATATATAAACTAATATATATATATATATATATATATATTGAGGCCAACAAAAGAAGAAACCAGGTATGCACCAAATAAGGCATATAGTATTAAAAATTCGGGACGACAACATTTAATTTTAAAAATACGAAATGAGGAAATACCGCATGCTTACTTTGTGCGCTCTACATATCATAAAAAAAAAAAAAACAACAACAACAACAACAAAAACATAGTATCACAATTTTAAAAAAGAGGAGGCCAATATTGAACGAAGACCAAGCAAGAAATAGTCATCATATCAGTGACCCTATGCTTACTCCAATTTTGATTTATATGTCTTAGTGACATAATAGATTAGTCATATATAGCATATATATATTTCCGATTTTCAACGGAAAAAGCGTTCTTGTTTTAAGTTCGATTTTTCTATTTATTTACTAATTATTAATTATTTATTCGTATAAAGTAATTAATTATATATTTTGTTTTGTAGCGCTGTAAGTAAGCATATGCAGTACTATTTGTTATTTACAGACAAAAACAAAATATTCCCAATAAATGAAGACAATATATAATGTTTTATTGAATTCAACTAAAAATTAGCGTACGTCATTCGTGATTCATTTAAGCAAATAATTGAGTGGCATGGGCTCTCTCTCTCTATCCCAAATACAATTAATGTAATTATTATTCACTAAGGCTCAAACGTTCGTTTCAGGAAATTAACTAACAAACAAAAAATAATACTAATTTAATTAATAAATTTCCAAACACGTGGTTGAAATTATAATCATTTAGCTCCGTGCATACGTAAAATGGCTTACGAAACATCAACTTACATAAATATAGTTTTGTATCGCATGGCTCCTAAACATATTTTTAAGGTCTCATCTTTTATCTCAATTTTAATTCTACTATTTCACGGAACTTTATTTCTAGAAAAAACTGCAACCTCATTTTTTTTTAAAAAGAAATTACATTTCTTATGAAATTAATTCACTGTCTTCCTAGATATATATGAAATTGAGGAAACTTAATAATTTCAGAGACTAAAATAAAATAAAGATGAAGGTAACAATTTTTTTTTTGTCTGAAATCTAAAAATGGCTGAAATTTTGAATTCGATTGCATTGTGAATTTTATTAATACATATTTGTTTATTTATCTTAAACTCTAGATATAAATATTAACTTGTTTATTTTTATAAAAATAAAAAATTGAAACTGATATGTTAACTTATTAATATATATATAAATTTTAAATAATAAATTAAGAATATTTTTAATAAATAAAATATTTAATTTATTTAGACAATTTGTTTATTCATATTTAAGTTAAGATTTTTAACTTAATTATATTAAGACATTTTCAACAACTTTTTAGACATAAATTAAAAAAGAAAATACCTCTTAAATATTTAAATACTTTTATTCATACTACACTCCAAAAAAAAAAAAGAGACATGTCCAAAGTAAAAACTTATTTGAGTAAATTCAAATTAATAAAAGATTAGGGACTAAAGTGAAAATCCCCTTAAGTTACTCCTCTCCTAGCATATGTATATATATACAGATACCGAGTGACTCTTCTATCATCGCAGCCACTTACTGAAGACGGAACACACTTTTTGATCTTCCAAAATATTCGCTTTTTCGCTTTTTCCTAAAAACAAAAATGTACACTACCGAGAGTATTATACCTGAGTCAGAATTGGCTCTCTTGGAGTCAATCCGGCAGTTTCTTCTCGACGATGATCTCGACGTTCCCATTACATTTCCTTCTGAAACAATTAACGCGCCGTTATATTCCCCTCAGTATTCTACGTCGAGCTCAGCTGGTAGTGTCTTCGTTACAGAAAATTTGAGTAACTCTAACTCCGTTACCTATGTTGAAACCGATGCTTACAGAGCTTTGCCCGACGCCATAAACGAGGGATGGATTTCATTTGACCAACTTGATCATGAAATTGATCATAAAATGGAAACTCATACTCCTACTACAAATCAGCTGGAGGCACGTGAGGCCGATGTTCGAGTGCATTACAGGGGTATTAGGAGGAGACCTTCGGGAAAGTTTGCGGCGGAGATAAGAGACCGTAAGAAAAATGGCGCACGAGTTTGGCTAGGGACGTATGACACGCCTGAGGGTGCTGCCATGGCTTACGACAGAGCCGCTTACAAGATGCGCGGCTCAAAAGCCAAGCTTAATTTTCCTCTCCTCATTGGTTCTACTAATTTTGTTAAGGCGGTTAGACCTACGAACAAGCACCGATCTCCGGAGGCTTCTTCTTCGTCTTCTTCGTCTTTCGCGTTGCATGGTGGATCTCCAAAAGCCAAACGGAGAAATATTGGAATATAACCTCGGTGTTTCCAAATTTAGCCGATAGAAAGGTCGAACTAATATTCCCACGGCAAGATTCTGTCGGCCGTTGATTAATGTCGAACAGATGTTATAAATTCTACTTACACTAACTGGCAAATGTACCTGTTTCTTGCTTCATCCAGTTTTATTTTACTAATTATGAGAATGATTATATATAATAATGAATTTATATGTATATATCAAATCTTTTATCAAATAATCTCACTGTTTTGTTTTTTCGTTATATTATTGATTGAAATTATTGCTATATGTTTCTTTACTTGAATGATGGCACCTGGGTCACAACTTAAGTAGTAAGAGTCCTCATATTCCAAATCAACTCTCATACGCTTAGTGTGAGACTATAGACTATCCCACTATTTAAGGGTAACAGTGTTTCAAGTGTTTTGTGAAGAAATAAGTATTATGTGAATTGATTTTTAGGGTGCACTATATTAGTAAAAAAAAAAAAAAAAAAAGGGTACCTGCTCCTTCTCATACACATTAAAATAACTGCATACAAAAGACAAATACTGAAATTAAAAAAAAAATCATCTTTTAGTTTATTATTTTACTAAAATTTTAAATAGTATTATTTCAAGCTTAATTTGTAAGTACACATTTTCTATTTTAAGTAAGAAGCCGTTTGATATTGTTATTGCATGAGATAAAAGTGATATTGAATAGTTAAACGTTATTTTATGTATTTTATTAAAATTTTTTCAAAATTACTTTTGGCAAAATCATCTAAGAATTGCGTGCGCTTGTGTGCGTATGTGCAAGTGTGCATGAATGTGAGTGTACGTATGTTGATTTGCAACATATACAAAGATAAGAGAGAATGGGACAAAGGAAAGGAAGAAGAGATTTTTAATTTTTTTAACTTTTTAAATTTTTTATAATGATGAGTTATTTGAGGATTAGTATGTTGATTTGGCATTTTCGTGGAGAACTGGAAAGGCGTTGGTGGCTGGCGTCCCAGGGTACTGTGACCTTACTCCTGTATGTATAAACCAACAAAGAAACACGTTACCAATCGTACCATGCCGTATCTACAGAAGTTGTCTTGTATATATTGCTAGCGACCAATGTCAATTTTGCCTTTGTTTCCTTCTTTCATGTTTAATCCTTTTGTATTTTACTTACATGACTCTTCTAATACTTTCATTTCTCAATATAATTTTTTTAACTAGGGCACGATTTGTATTATTCAATTCCACTTAACTTTCAAAATAAAATTGAAAAATGATATTTAGTAACAAAATTTGTAACGAGATCCACCTATTTTTTTCAATGACATAAAATATTTTTGCCCTTTTATAGATATATCTATCTACATTAAATAAATATGCACATGTAATACAATATCGATTCTCAAATTTTAGAAACATCTATACACATGCGAGGTGAGATGCCCCATTAAAATATTCTGTAAAGCATAAGATTTAAAACTCTTCGCCACCCAATCAATAACTGAGCGACTTAAATTACAATACTTTAGTCTCAAATATACCTTAAATATAATGATTTTTTGTGTTAATAAAATTAAAATATATAAACCATAAAATAATTATATAACATTGACGCATCAATTTATATTTCTAGCACTACTAATTAACTATGTTTACCTATTTTATTGTAAAAGCGTGCCATGAACTTAGCAACATATGGACTGCTTTAGCCTATTTGCCTGGACTAAGAGCAGCCTGTTATGAGAATTGTGTTTCTAGAAGTAAAGAAGCCCGTATTATACTATTGTTAGAATCTTCTTGTCGTATTCTAAAATATATGAACCATGACACGACTAGATATTCTACAAGACAAAACAAAAGATTGGTCATTGATATTTGTTTTTAATGATTGGGTTTTAAGTTTAGTAAAGTATTTACATAATTTAGTTAGTATATAAATATATATTTTAATGCCCATATATGTATGTATATATATATGTACATATTTTAGATAATGAAGTCTGAAACATTATTTATCATTAGTTTATTATTTATTATTATTGTTAAATTGGTATTAGAGAGTGATCTTAAGAAGAACGAAAGTCAGCAGGAGTATAAAAATTCTATGCGATATTCAAGTATGTATTTATATGCATTTGATGGATTTTAATTTTAAAACTAAAAAGTAGGGTATTTAATTATATTTAATATTTTGATAAATGTATATAAAATTGCTGAATCATCACTTGTTGATCCAATTAATTATTTTTCGAATCGAATTTAAATCGTAATTTTCATATGAGTGTCAAATTTATAAGTATAGTGAGAAAATTGTATCAACACGTGTTATATTCTATAAATATAAGATTTGTATTGAAATATTATGAAACTATTTGATAAATTATAATGTGGTGGCCATGATTGTTGTTGTGATGTGGCATTGGTGTTTGAAGTAACGATTTTTGAAAATAATGCCCTTAAAGGTCGTTTTTGTTAGGGCGATAGTCTCTGCAAATAATACCTCTAAAGGTTGTTTTTTATAGGGTGACGTTCTGTGAGAACAATGCCCCTAAAGTACGTATGGCCAGTTTTTTAAATAACGGTCTTTCGGAATAATGCCTGTAAAATATACAAACACAAAATTTATAAATTTTTTTTTGATAATGTAATTAATATGTTTTATGTTGTTTATATGAATATATTGAAATTAGAATTTTGACTTGATATTCTACTACATTTTTGTTGGAAATAAGGAAGTATTTTCATATTCAAATTTATTTATTGCAAATTTTAAAACTACTTTTATATATAAATATCTATTGGGCATTAGTTCATCTTACTTTTCAGGTTTAGGCAATGCTAGAAATTTGTAAGTAGAAGACAAAAGATACTTCAGGACCAAAATTTTGCTATCTTTAAAATTATATGTAATTATAGAAGTAAGATTTTACAATATATGGTTTTGATGTAGATTCCATGCTTGTACTTGGATTTTAAAAGTCATAAAACTGATTATATTTTGTTAAGTAATAAAATGAAGATGTTGGTGTTTAATTTTATTGGAAGTGTATAGAGTGAAATTTTAAAGTTTACAGGATTATATATTTGACTATACTACATTATAACGGAAATTTTGTCGAAATTTCTTAAAATTAGGGATGTTACAGTTAGTTGTACCAAAAATTATTTCAAAATTTTTATTTCAAATTAGATAATATTTGATTTAACATTCAAGTAAATGAGGGTAAAATTTTCACAATTTTTAAGATAATCTATGTCACCTTATTAAAGATAAACATTTTAAAATGAGTTTTAGAATAAATGGTATTACCTTTTTAATTATTATTATTTTAACATATGGAGTCATGCCATCAATAATGCATTAAAGTTAATTAAAAGTTGGATTGTGCTATCATCTTGTTGGGCCTACTTTGTTTCAGAGTAATCAGATATCAATGAGGTGCACTTAGCATCACTCTTTTTTTATTTATTTATTAAGTCACTTTTTTGTGTAACAGAGCCCATTGACCAAATTTGTCATCAAAGTTTCTAAATTTAGGTAATATAGATTATCTCATTCCAAAATTACCCTTTTATTAATTCTCACTTTTATTCTACTATTTATTTTTCAATGTTTGGAGAAGAATCACAAGTTCTTCCTTCAATTTATGGTAATGGATTAGAAGATTTCATTAATAGAGAGAAATTAACACCATATCGATATATTTTAGGAAGATCAAATGGTCAACTGATTGAAAATCCAGATTTCAGTGTTTGGAGAAGACAAAATAAGTTTCTCTTAGGGTGGCTCAGATCTTTAATGACTAATACAATCCTGAGTCTCGTGTTTGAATGTCAGACATCTTTTAATGTTTAGAAGGTTCTTGAAAGACAATTTGGATCACAATCAAAGGCAAAAATACTGCAACTTCGATTTCAATTGCAAACAACCGGGAAGGAGTCATTTTCAATCACTATTACTGTTTGAAAATAAAAACTATAGCTGACATTTTAGCTGCTACTGGAGCTTCAATCTCTAATGATGATCTGATTCTTTATCTTCTTAGAGCTTTAGATGCAGATTATAACTTAATTATTGTTAACATTGCTGAAAAAGGTGATTTTGTAACTTTACATTATTTGTATACAAGCCTTTTGACACATGAATGTAGATTGGAGCAACAGAACACGACTATAACAACTAATGTTCAAGGAAAATATGTAACAAATTATGCACAGAGAAATTACTTTCAGAAGATAAATGAAGGAAATGATGGTAACTATAATCAAAGTGTTAATAATTCTAATTCTGGATCTTATAGTAGAAATAGAGGAATAAACTATAGAGGTCGGAAAGGTTTTGGAAATAGAGGAAATAATAAACCTCAGTGTCATATTTATTTCAAGTTTAATCATACAGCTGCAATATGTTTTCATAGATATAATAGAGACTATGTTCCTAAAGCAAACATTGCTCAACAACAACAAGGCAATCTGAAGTAATTTTATCAATAATAAGGTAATCAAACAAGTTTCCAGAAAAGCAAAGTTCAGGGACAAGGCTACAGTACAGCTTTTATTGCTAACACTGAAGGACCTGCTGATGAAAGGTGGTACAATGACAATGGTGTAACATATCATCTTACCAATAATGTAAACAATCTCAGTACTTAAGGTGAATTCAGAGGTAACGAGAACTTAATTATTGGTAATAGACAAGGTTGAACTATTACTTATATTGGTAATGCTTCTTTATGCTTTGGAAGTACTTTACAAAATTTTGTTACACAAATTTGGTATTGAAAGACATATTATGTGTTCCTAATATTATCAAGAACTTGATTAGTGTTTCTAAACTTACATCTGACAATAACTTACTGGTTAAATTTTCTAGTTCACGTTGCTTTAGGACAAAAAAAAGGACATGGTGTTGCTGATAGATGTGGTTAAAAGAGGCTTGTACAAGCTACAGAACTGCTCATGTCATATTGGCCAAGTTTCTTATAAATCTTAAAAACGTAGTTCCGTGATTTCTTATTTTTTCTTTCTAAATCCAATTTCTATTCACAAAAAAATAAAAACTTCTAGACGCAATCAACAATGTTTCCTTTGTAATTCTATTTATTTAAAAACTATTGACACAAAGTTTGTATCTTGTGTTGGTTCAGTTATTGCTAATAATAATAAACTTAATATTCTTCATCAAAGACTTAGTCATCCAATCTTCAGGTTCTAAAACAGCTATTAAACACTTGTAGAGAGTTCTCTTTTGTTAGCAAAAGTCAGTTTCTAGATTTTTTGTAGCACATGTCAATATGGCAAAGTTCATTAGTTACATATTCCTATCATTGATATTAAAACTTCAGCACCACTAGAACTAATACATACAAATCTTTAAGGTTCATCTTCTGAGGTCTCAATTACAGGTTTTAGGTATTATATAAGCTTTATAGATAATTTTTCAAGGTATACCTGGATATTTTCTTTGACAATTAAGTCAAAAGCATTAGCTACATTTGCTCAGTTCAAAATACAAGTAGAAAAACAATATAATCGACCTATTAAGATTCTACAATCTAATGCTGAAAAAGAATTTATGTCCTTTATTTCAATTCTTAAAAAAAAATGGTTTTCTTTACAGATATAGTTGTCCTTACACACATCACCGAAATAAAGTTGTTGAAAAGAAACATAAACACATAATTGAAACGGTATTAACTTTGTTAGCTTAAGCTTCATTGCCTCTTAAATTCTGGTGGGATGCTTTCATATATCAGTATATCTTATAAATAAATTACTTACTCCTATATTTAATTATTGCACTCCTTTTGAAAAATTACACAAGTATAAACTTGACTACTCGTTTCTAAAGGTTTTTGAGTGTGCTTGCTTTTTATATTTGAGGTTTTATAATAGACTTAATTTTGATTTCTATACCACCAAGTGTGTTTTTATAGGTTATAGCCCTCTTCATAAAGGATACAAATATTAGACCTCTTCAAAAAGAGTTTTTGTAGCTCAACATATTGTATTTAATGAAGTTTATTTTCCATATTATGAATATGCCTATACTCTCAATTTCTTTTAGCACTCATTTACTTCATATTCCTTTGGTTTAATCTTCTAGTAACCTTTTAAGTCTTCAAATTAGTATACCATTAGGCTACTCTAATTCTTCAGATTTTACTTCTCAAGCACATGATAACAGAAATTCTGATTCTCATACTATTATACCTGGTAATATTGTTCCTACTTTTGGAATAGATTTTGTTTCTTCAATGCAACATAATACACATCATATGGTGACCAGATCGAAAGCTATGGTGTTTAAGCCAAAAGTTTATATTAACTTTGTATTTTTTTTAATACCAGTATTAGTAAAAGAAGCCTTAACTAATCCAAATTAGAAAATAACTATGGAAGAAGAATATCAAGCACTCATCAAGGACTCTTGTTCCCTTTTTTTCTTCACTAAAGCTTATAGGGTGTAAATATGTTTGCCGAACCAAATACAATTTTGATGGCACTGTCTCCAAGTACAAAGCTAGGTTAATTGCGAAAGGGTTTCATCAAGTCTCAGGAGTTGATTTTTCTGAAATATTCAACCCGATTGTTAAAGCTTCTACAATTAGAGTGGTGCTCAGTATTGCTGTTATGAATAACTGGCAAGTGCAACAGATCGACATCAATAATGCCTTCTCAAATGGATAACTTTCTGAGGATGTGTTTATGTTTTAGCCTAAAGGTTTTGTTGATTCTCACTTTCCTAAGCACATTTGTAAACTTAACAAAGTTTTGTATGGTCTTAAATAAGCTCTAAGAGCTTGGTTTGATATATTGAAAACTGCTATTACCTCATTGTTCCTCTATGCGTCTAATCCTTATATATGTTGATGAAATTTTAGTTACTGGCCCAAATACATCTCTTACAACAACTTTCATTGCTCAACTTGGTCATGAATTTACTCTTAAAGACTTGGGATCTTTTCATTATTTTCTTGGTATAGAGATTATACACTCTTCATGAGGTCTTCATCTTTCTTAGACCAAGTATGTATGAGACCTTTCTCTTAGAGCTAATATAATTTAGTGTAAAGGTTGTGACACTTCAATGGTTACTAACACTAAACTAAGAAAAGTTAGTGGTACCATGTTTTCTGACCCTTCTTTCTATCGTAATCTTATTGGAGGATTCCAGTATGTCACTCTCACCAGACTTGATATTTCCTTTGCTGCAATAAACTTAGTTAATTTGTATCTAATGGTCTAATGGAGCTTACCGCATTTTCTAATGTTCATTGGGGGTGTGATCTTGATGATAAAAAGTCTATTGAGGTTTATTGCACTTATCTAGAAAGTAATCTTATGTCTTGGTCTTCTAAGAAGCAACAAGTTGTAGGTAAATTAAGTACAAAGTTTGAATACCGAGCTCTTGCATCTGCTGTAACTGAATTAGATTAGATTCAATCTCTGCTTCATGAAATCATTTTTCTTCCCTCTACAACAACTGTTGTTTGGTGTGATAATGTCCGTGCTGCATCTTTGGCTCAAAATCCTGTCTTTCACTCACGAACTAAACACATTGAGCTTGATGTACATTTTTTGAGGGATAAGATTGTTGCTAAACAACTTGAAATTCGTTATGTTCTTAGTGAAGATCAAGTTACAGATGTTCTCACGAAGCCATTGTCTTTTCCTTAGTTCTCCTATTTCCGCCGTAAGCTCAATGTCCTTCCATGACAGTTGAGCTTGAGAAAAGATGTTAGAATACATACTGTTGAGCTAAAGAAAGCTAGAGAATACTGAGCTGAAGTTGGAAGAATGCACAACTGGAAAGATCACCTAAATTCTGTTACAATTCAATTACAAGCTTTCATTATTAATACTATTCTAGAGTTTTTCAAAATCCTTGTATAAATACTGAAATGTTGTACAAAGTCAGTTAAGATTGATAAATTAAATATTCAACTTCAACTTGCAAAATTTTCCATCATTTTCTTATTACCCAAACAGACGATAATTCTTAATTTCTCAACTCTTCACTAACACTGATGTTAACGAGGGATGGATTTCTTTTGATCAGCTTAATGAAACTAATCATCACGTACGCAACATGTAATGAAACCGACGCGGAAAATCATATTACAACTTAAATGGCAGTGAAAGGTGAGATGCACTACAGAAAGCCGTTTGGAAAAGTTTGTGGCAAAGATAAGAAACCGTAAGAAGAAAGCCGCATGAGTTTGGCCAGGGATGTATGATATGATACGTGGGAAGGTACTGCCTTGGTTTTTATATGATTGAGCTACTTATAAGATGCGCAGCTCAAAAGCCAAGCTCAATTTTGTTCTCTTCATCGGCTCTAATGTTGAGCCAGTTAAACCAACGAATAAGTAAGCACGGATCTCTGAAGGATTCTTCTTCGTCGTTGTTGTTTACGTTGCATGGTGAATCTTCGAAGACTAAACAGAAAAATATTGGAACATAAGATTAATTAAGCATTAAACACAACAGTCGGATAGAATTGGGTTTTAATTTGAAATATAGATTTGTACTAACGGTTCGGGTTGACTTTTGCGATAGCAAGATCTGTGGTTAAATTAAGTAGCCTCTAATTAGTTGTAATCAAATCCATAGATACTTTCTTAATTCTCTGCTTAATCAAAATTTTCTTATTTGATAACAATATTTCTTAATCATCACAAAAATTTAGGAAACAACAATTATATCTAAACGAGTGTCTATTTCAATATATTTATTTCATAGAAATATTATTGCATGAATATTTAGTTTGGTGAGAATGATTATAATAAAGATGAAATTATTTTATTGAATATTTTTATTTGAAATTGTTTTAAATAAAAATAAATTTTCAATTCAAATTTATATATATTTAAAAAAAATTGTAAAAATTACATATTATTCACAAATGAGTAAACTAATAGTTGGATTGGGCTAGAATTGCATTATATTACCTAAAAGGATTATCTTAATGGGAGGCGGGGTGTAATCAAAAGTCTAGTGGAGTGTATATAGCAAATCTTTTTATTTTGCTTCTTTGACCATTTAATTAATTGAAAATGGTGTTCTTTCTATTCTTCCTAACTTTTTGCGTAGCAGCACCCAAACACCTAATACAGCTGCTGCTAAAGAAACAATTACATCAGTTGGTGGCATATATATGCACACACACACATATTAAATAACTATTATTATTAAGAAATTGTTTATAAACAAAATAACTATTATTATTAAGAAATTGTTTATAAACAAAATTGATAAATTCACAGGAGTTAGGTAATTTTATAAAGAAAAATATTGTCGTGGATATCTGGAATGTGGTAATGTGTGGAACTTGTTCGAAGAAAAGAGGGAATAGGCTGCGCCGCTGCGTAATCTGAGAAAAGAAAAGAAAAGAAATAATTAAAAAGAAACAAGAGGAATATATTGATACTTTTCAAAGTTTAATTAATAAATATCACAAACGCAATCTTTTAACTTATTAATATCCTCAATTTTAACTCAAGATGATAAAACACTAATAATAAAAAATATATTTTCGGTAGAAAAATAAGACTAAAAATTACTAAACAAAATCCTTAATTATTAGCTCAAAACATAATTAAAAATAAAAAAGCAAACTTATTTTTTTAGATATTTTCGGCAAGTTTCTTATTAACCAAATAATCAAAGTACATAGTTGGAGGTAAAATTAATTGAGCTAGAAACTGAAAGCAAATTAAACAGGGATAAAGATTAAAAGGATATATATCCAAGAGTACTCAAGATTGTCATTACAGGGATCTAAAACAAAATAAGAAATTAATTTTGGAAAAAAATAATTAATTAATTAATTAATATGATAGGAAGGAATAAGATTACGTATATGTATTTTTAATTTAATTATGTATTGTTTTGGTTCATTGTATTATTGTATGCTCACATTAATGTTTGATACCATATATAACACATGAATATATAAATAAAAACACATAATATTGAATCAATAATATTATAAATATGTTATTTAAGAATGAAGCTGAAGTGAAGTGGGGAAAGGAAACAACTACGTGTTCCACTTAATTCCACCTCGTAATTCATAAAAGCACATGAATGATATGCTGGTTATCGTAACTAAGTTGCTAGCTAAGCAAGTTGCAAGTTAGAATGGGAGTATGGGCAAATGAAGAAGTTGCATAGAAATGATAAAAATTCAACCAAAAAAATAGTTTTAGTTTTTCTATCATATATATGCATGTTTTCGGATTTGAATATACCTCTTCTGAAAACCTACATAAATAAATAAATAAACAGAGCAAAAGATAGCGTGCCTTCCCCCCATTCGAGACACATACTACATAAATTATTGTTTTCCAATTAGTAAATTTAAAGTGAAAAGGTTTTGGGAGAAAATATTTTATTTTATTTTTTTTTTTCAAAGGAAAACTAAAAACTGGTCTTTGCAAAAAAATTTGAAAGTGGCTAATGAGAATAAAATTGTCCGAAAAACATAATGTTGAATTAAGTTAGTAAAATTTTTTTTTTATGTGACTGTTTGTTAATTATATTCAAATTAAGGTTATTTTAAGAAATTTTCCTTTAAATTACTATAACAGATGAGATGAAGTGTATGCTATAAACCCGACCCATTTTGTGTGTTCTTAGATCAAATACTAAAGTATTTTAATATATATCACATTATATCAATAAATGAGAAATATAATCAATCTAAATAATACACAATTGTCTTCTAGTACAAAGATTATTGGTATATATACATACACACATATATATATATATGCAAAACTTGTACATAATTTTTAATAATATTTTGATTGTTATAATTAATAATATCAAAGTATTAACAATTAATTAATTATACATGATTTTATAATTGTTAATATCAAAGTATTATAGCAATTAAATAAAACAGTATCTCTAATGCACAAATTAATTAAGAAATGGTACTATGGCAGTGTTAGCTTGACAAATATTATAATAAAATGGAAACGTGTATAATATGCCCGTCATCCTTATAATATCAATTTCTATGATAGAATTGAAACTCAGACGAAGCTGCTTCTCTAAACCTCTGTGTGTGTCTGTGTGTGTGTATATATATATATATATATATATATATATATAAACGATCAAAAAAACTCACAACCTTGAGCACAAAACAGTTTCAGAGAGGTAATTAATTTTACCTGCAGCACAGCAAAAATGTACGAAGAGGGAAACTTGTTTGAATCCGATTTGGCTATTCTGGATTCCATTCGCCAATATCTTCTTTCTGATCGGGATGATGATGATGATGGTGATTTTGAATCTGGCTACAACTTTTCAGCAATGAATTCTGTCAATAACAATACCAATACATCTGCGTATTGCCAGAGTTCCAGCAGAAGCTTCAGTACAACTACTTCGGCCGCGCCCCTAATGACACCAATTAGTAAACTACCGTCTCTTTCTCCAAATGCAACGAGTAGTATTACTGATGAATCCAAGGCCACGATGCCGCACAAGGACTTGCATTACAAAGGCGTCAGGAGAAGGCCGTGGGGGAAGTATGCGGCGGAGATTAGAGATCCCAACAAAAACGGAGCCAGAATTTGGCTCGGCACATACGTCACTCCGGAGGACGCTGCCCTGGCTTACGATCGAGCTGCCTTTAAGATGCGTGGCTCCAAAGCTAAGCTTAATTTTCCGCACCTCATCGGATCCGGTGTTGATGGCTATCAGCCCGTTAGGGTCAGCCCTAAGCGCCGCCGGTCACCGCAGCCGTCGGATTCGTTCTCCTTGTCAGATGATACCTGTTTAGACGGAGAAAGTAGTGACGATTTAATGTTTCAAATCCCAAAAAAGAAAAAGGGATCGTTTGTATAGTTTTTTTTTTTTTTTTTTTTTTAATTTCATTTTTCAATTAATTTATTTCTGAGTTATTTCCATGTTAATTTAATAAAACTAATCCAAATCTAATTTTCATTTTTTCATAGAACCAATGCAATCTTAATTTCATGATTTTATAATTGTGGCAATAAGCGACTTAGGCCTAATGGGAATGGGAGTTTATTTATTTATTTATTTATTGTTGGTGATCAAAAACATCACATTCGACTGCAACGCAAGAATATTAATATTAGTGTTCGTCTTTATATATATATATATATATATATACACGCATACGATGACGTATTTTGTAAATAATCAAAGATATTCAAAAAGGAAAAGCGGGTAACAAAAATTACCCAACCTTGAAATATGAGAGATGTGTCATGAACATGTAAGGGACACGTGGCAAAAGATGAATGAAAGATAGTAAAAGGTAAATATATTAAAGTTGGTAAATATATTAAAGTTCGCACCATAAGGGATCACACCCTTTTAATTAACTACATATTATCTTCGGATATGGAACCTTGAGTGACAGATATGCTTCTTTAATACTTAGAGGACACACGAAAGAGTTTATGATAGAAAATCAATAGTAAGATAAAGTGAGAAAAAAATACGATACTTGAAAAAAGGTGTGCCGAGAAAACGAGGAAAAATACTCCATCTTTTTCTCTGAGACAAAACTCCATTATCTCTATTAAAATACTTGGTCAATTTTTATTTATTTATTTTTTTTTTTGGTTTGAGAAAAAAGACTCAACCGCCGGCCAAAACTCTGAATAGTATAGTACATGCCAACTCTCTGGTTAATTCTTTTCATTATTTCTTTTCTCACAGTGTAATAACCTTTTCTTTATCTATCACTTACCACCTTTTAGGTCTTCTAAGAGATTAAAAATAATTGTCATAATTTAAATTTGGGGTTAATAACAGTTGGATTCTGTTTTTCAATATAAATTTCAAGTAGACCTCAAAGTGAAAAATTTTAGTTAACATTTTTTCATCACTGTTAATCTTTTAAAGAGTATAGTCGTCTCCAACCCTTTTAATATGGAGAGGGCCAGAGCCACGTGGTCCACGTCATTTAAACATTAAATAAACAAACAAAGCAGTACAACTACTGAGCAAATAAAGAAATAATACTATTATGCTTGGTAAGTACACAAAAATGGAATAAATACTAAAAACAAACACGTGAATAACATGCTTAGTTCATGCAATAATCGAAGTATGGGTCAATGAAGTTTGAAGTTTCATATAAACAAAAGAAACTTCCTTTTTTTTTTTATATCTATTTATTTATTTTTTCAAAAAAAAGTCAGAACAAATTAAAATATTAATTTTTACAATGAATTGAAGTAGAGAGGAAGCTGCTTCTCTAAACCTATATATGCAAATACCACAAGTCACAAATTTTCACAGGAAACAAACACAAAATCGAGAAAGAAAGTAAGTAATCAGCAGGTGAATTTTTTTTGTATTTTAATTACAAATGTACGAAGAAAATACCTTATTTGAATCCGATTTGGCTCTTCTAGATTCCATTCGCGAGCATCTTCTTTCTGATGATTTTGAATCTGCATTCAGCTTTCCAGCAATGAATTTCTGCAATTCGCAAATTAAACTGGAACCTGACAACGAAGTCACCCAAACGGCGGCAGAGGAGTCTCGAGCGCCGCTGAAGGATTGGAAATACAGAGGAGTGAGGAGAAGGCCGTGGGGAAAGTACGCGGCGGAGATAAGGAATCCGAAGAAGAATAATGGTGCGCGGATTTGGCTTGGAACCTACGAGAAGCCGGAGGACGCGGCGCTGGCTTATGATCGAGCTGCTTTTGAAATGCGCGGCTCAAAAGCCAAGCTTAATTTTCCTCACCTAATCGGCTCGAATATTGAGCCGGTTCGAGTTAAGAATAAGCGCGGTTGTTCTTGTTCTTCCTCGTCTTCCAAAGCGTTGCAGTTGCAGAGCAGTGAAACTCCAAAGGTTAAGCGGACAAAGATGTTATGTCCTAATTAATTAAATTTTTGTACGGGCCGGGGTTGTTTGTATGATCCAGTAAATGAAAATTAATCAATCTGTGGATTATTCTTACTTCAATTTCTAAATTAATCAAATGTCTCAAGGGAGTAATCGCTGGTGTACTGTACAAAAAAAAAATTAAATGCTTGCCAATACTCCATTTTAAAGGTGCTGAAATAAATTTACATTTAATATAAGTAAAATAAATACTTGTTCAACATATATATATATAGGGCCAGCATCAACTAACAGTTAAGATTGCATCTGATCATATAATTAATGCATCAATAATTAATGTATATATTAGATGCTATTTCAATCGTTGTATACTTTTACATTTAATGGTTTATAATTAATGTAAAATTTTATATTAAAAAAAGAACTGCTAATCCTACCCTATATATATATATATATCAAGCAACAATCTTTTGTTTATGAAACACTCAGTATATAATTTACAATTAATATGAATAAAATAAATAGTTGTTCAACATATATATATATATAGCAACAATCTTTTGTTTATGGAATACTCTATATATATATATATATATCTTATTATTCCCTTTAAAAGTCTTTCCAGCCATAACAGGAAAATAATTTTGTTGTAAGTTAAATTTCTTGAAATTCTTAACTATTATTAAAACCCTTACTTTTTCTATTTTCTTTTAATTTAAAAACGAAGTAAATTGTTGGAAAAAAAAATTAAATTAATTAATATTAATTTTATCAGTATCACTTCAAATTAATTAATCAATTAAATATCACGCAAGTCATATAAAAGGAATATCAAACATTTAGAACATCTGTACTTCAGCTTTTATAATTAGAAGCAAATTTCAAATGACAGGGAAAGAAGTAAATAATTAAACCCAGCATAGCATGTGACTTCCGCACGTTAACGGATATCGAGAGAAATTGCAATGAAATTAATAGTACTAAATTCCCACGTGTTAACCAATTTTTTTTTTCCACAAATCCTCCACTAAAAATAATTGTCAAGTATACTTTTTTATTTAATTTATGTTAACCAGTTATTCACATTTTCCAACTCCTGTTAATCAATCATAATAACATAAATATTCTTATTTCATAATTGATAAAAACAAGTTAATAAAATAAAAAAATTTAATAATAGACATTGTTATTTACCCCTAAACTTTGGAAAAAAAAAATTAGGTATCTTTGATTTTATAGGATGCGTTTTTAGAAATAGTAAGTTACTAGTAGGCTGTTTGCCGATTAGGATATTATCAGTTTAGTCTCTAAATTTAATAAAATAATAAAATATGATATAAATTTAATAAAATAATAAAATATGATATAAATTTAATAAAATAATAAAATATGATATAATTTTATCATAATTAATAACTTAATCCTCCTATTTACACCATATAATATACAATATTAAAATATTAAAAAAATTATTTTATTTTATTATTTCAAAAAATTTTAAAAACAAAATCTAATTATTTAAATTAAAATATTAATAACAAATTTAGGTGAAATGATTTGTTAAAATGCTCCCTAATCTTTTTTTTTAAACTTCTTCTCGGATATAATTTATTATATAATAATCGTAATAATGTTTAAATAAAACATGCATAACCTTTTATTTAAGAGATATTATAGTTTATCTCCTTAACTTTTAAAAAAAAAATAATATACCTGAATTTAAAAAAAAAGGATACTTATAGAGTTATTATTTATATGTTAATTTGACTATTTTATCCCTCTACTATTAAAAATATATAAAAAAATTATATTATTTTTTTATTTTTTACTTAATAATTAATATACTCTTATTGTAACATTTAAATTTAAACATTATTATAGTATTTTAACCCTTAATTATTTCTTTCTTTCAAAACTTATATTCAAATATTTATATCTATTATATATAATTTCTAAAATATATTATATTATTAAAATAGTTTATTTAAAAAAAAAATTATTTATAACTAATTGTAGAAATTTTTATAACATAAAATTTGTTGTTAAAATTTCTTTAAGTGATTACAGAATTATATATAGACAATATTAATTATACATAATTTTAAATGAACTAGTTTAATAATATGATATATTTTAGAAATTATATATAATAGATATAAATATTTGATTTTAAATTTTGAAGGAAAGAAATAATTAAGGGTTAAAATATTATAATAATGTTTTAATTTAAATGTTACAATAAGAATATATTGATTATGAAGTAAAAAATAATTTATTATTTTATATATTTTTAATAGTGGAGGCGTAAAATAGTTAAATTAAAATATAAATAATAATTTCAAGAGAATATTTTGATTTTTTTCAAAAAGCAAGAGAGTATTTTAACTTTATCGCATAGAGAGTAAAGTATAATATCCTTTTATGTAATATATTTATTTAAAAATTTAAAAATTATATTCTTTCAGTATATTATCATAAAAAAAATTATCGAGCACATAATTAATATAAATAAAAGAAATATAAATACACACTATAATTATAACCTTAAATTCAGTCATTGGCAAAAGGGGACTACATTTTGATTCTGAACTCTTATTCTCAACACAGATCATGGACTTGGTTCACAAGTTTTTTCATGTTTCTCATTTGAACCACGGCCTTGAGATGCTGACTTGCAATAGATACTCATGGGTCGACTTGGCTCTTTGGTTGACTAGTTCACAAATTTATTTTACGAATTATGATTACAATTTTTTATGCTTATACTTACCATATCAACAAGCGTAATGGAACAAAATATACAAATAACCTTAAAAAATGAATGTAATTAGAAATAAATATAGGTAATATCGTAATTTTATAATTATTTTATTACATATAAATTTGAAATAATTGTTGGTGCGACTCGCTAACTTCTGTATGGAACTCATTTAATTCATTAATAAGCTATTTAGAGTTATTTTAGTAAAATCACCTCAAAATTAAAGAGAATGTGACCTTTTACTCAAACTGACAGATGGATGTAACCAAATATTTTTTAAAACATAAGGAAAGGAGATAGGATCTTGGGGGTATTGCACCAAACCATACCCGTAGGGGTATTTGGAGCTTACGTGGAAGGCGAAGAAGGACGGAATATAATGACGTATTTTCCTCTTCATTTTAGAACACCTCACCTACTAATTAATAACCTAAATTAAATAATATTAAGAACCACTATTATGAAGAGATATCGCCTTCACACATGAAAACAAACGCGTGAATAATAACAATAGTATATGCTTAATTTATAAATTTCATGCATTCACGCACGCCCGTCTAAGTTAGCAATGAGGTTTCGTAGAAATTCATTGGTTTAAAATTGTCATCGTCATTTGTCATAATTAATTAATTAATTAATTAAACTGCACGACTACGAGGGATATTTTATAAACAATCTAACTCATAAATCAATCCAGCAACAAACAACAAATTACCCTTAATACTAAAAGTAAAACCGGCAATCAAAAATTAATTAATAAATTAGTTAATGTGCGAAGCAAGCGGGAAGCAGATTGCAAGAATCAGATTTGCGGCCTCTTACTCTTCTTGTAATTTCTGAATCTGCAATCAGTAATGCAACACCGGGGTGATCAGTCCACTTAAACTGGATCGTGGCCGCGGAGTGACTGAAGCGGCGCCGCAGAAATTAGGTACGCTGCCGAGATTAGGGACCCGAAGAAAAATGGGGCGAGGATTTCGCTTGGGACGTACGAGAAGCCGGAGGACACAGCGCTAGGCCCTGGCTTATGATCCATCGAGCTACTTTTAAGCTAAGCTTAATTTTCCATACCTCACAGCCGTCAATCAGCCGGTGAGAGTGAGCTCTAAGGCCCTAGCACCGCTGGACTCATTCAACTTATCAGATGATAATAGCTCTATAAGGTGTTACGTTGCAAATTGAAGGGAAAATCCAGCTACGTATGGCACTTAATTCAATTTGTAGAACCGAACTAAATAAGTCTCGTTAACCCAAAATTACTTTGTGTGTATATGTTGGCATGAGTGGAGAAGCGATGCACTGTCAAAGCCAAGAGAAAGCAATTGAAATTGGAGGAGAGAAAGAAACATACATACTGCACTTGGAAGATGAAAGGAATGACTTGTTTTTTCATTTACACAATACTTACATTTATATACATGCAATGAATGGATGAAATTGGCCCTTGAGTAAATTGGATGGCTAGAATTACATTTATATATAAAAATCTTACCTACCATCACTTAAACAAATTTGGAGAATAGAGTCATGTAAAGGAAATGGAGTGTATTTACAAACATATGGCCACATTAGGGTTAAAACAAACACAACACATTTGGAGCTGATTTAAAGCTTTCTTGCTCATGTGTGTGCATGAACAAGCTGCCCATTATCATCACGGACTGTACCAAAACAAACACTAGGCCTCCAACAATTGAAATTCACCCTCACAAACATGTTAGCTCTAGATGCACTATTCACCCGTGGTGGTACTATTCATCTACAAACAAGTTTGCTTGTACGCTCGTGCATCAGAAGGTGCCGCTTGTGTCCTTGGGTGCTAGAGGTTGTTTGTTGATGTGCCGCTATGTTTTCAAAGATTCCACTTGTATTTTGGTGGCACATGACAAAAGGCTAGAGTGATTCATATAATGAAGAAGAAAAAGGAATCTTTAAATGACTTTGAGCTAAATTTAATTTTAGATCTTGAATTTACATCCAACCAAATTCGGGCAATCAATTCATACGGTGACACTGAGAGTCACAGACAGTCATGTAGGGGGATATTAATTTCAACTAGTATTAAACACCATACAAAATCTTGAAACCAAATAAAGCCAAGCCATGCAGAAAACTTGAGCGTCATTGGAATTAAGAAGAAAATGAATAAATCATAATTTGTTGAGATTCAAATAGCCATGCAAAACTTTATTCATATATTAATAAAGTAGAAATTTTGGTAGACGACACATGCCAAGAGAAAATCTTATATTTCTAAGTGCGATTTTGATGTTTAAGGACAGAATAGTAGTGTTAGAGGTTATTTGTTTTTTTTTTTATCGAAGTTTGAATATATTTATTCAAATGTTTAAGAGTTGTTTGTTTTTTAATTTATATCTGAATATTTATTAAAAATATATAAATATAATTAAATTAAAAATTTTAACTTAATTCTGACTGAGCAAATATCTGAATAATTTTATATTTTTATTTTTAAAAAATATGATTATTTTATTAATTTATTTATTAACAAAATTAAAATCATAATTAACAATTTTTTACGTGTCTCTTCTATATTGTGAGTCCCTTTACTTGTCTTCTTAATCTTATTTATTTTATATTTTAATTATTATAATAAATTTATATATTTACATAATTATAATTATATTATAATATGCATTATTTTTATTTAATTTCTATTAATTTTTATATCATCGATTACAAATTATTTTTTTTAAAAAGTCATATATCAAATAAATAAATAATATACATACTAATATAATATATTAATTTTTTTATTCATTATTATACTAATATAATCAAAATTATTGTACATATAAGACATGGAAGGGTGATAGCAAAAGAAGGTGCAGCAGGGCTGGCTTTATGCTAAAAGTCTTTACAGAATTTTGGAAGACCTAATAAAAAATCTGCGCTGCGGTAATGTTATCTTTCTCATCTTCTGCATATCTTCTGCATCCGTCCAAGAAAGATACAAATCGAGAGAGAGGAACCTTGATTTTTCTGAATGTTAAATTGGGAAACCCAAAACTAGCTCAAAACTTATTTTAAGTTTAGCCACTTTCTCTCTGCGCTGTAAACCGTCCCTTTTGTTTATGCAGAACAACTATACAAGTGAATGCAAGCAGATTTCTCCGATGTGTGAAGCAGCTTCGTTTAGGGATAGACTGTATAGGCCTAGGACGACTGTTAAACCGTATCCTCGTCAAAATGTTAAAAGACTCAAATGCGGAGGCCATCGAGTCGTAAGCTACGTGTCTCCGACAGGGGTGCGAAGAGCTATGGGGTAAGTTGGTGAAGGAAATCAGACCCCAAGAAGTAAGAAGGCAAAGAGAATAATGGGCTAATATTTAACAGTAAGGCAGTCCTTACGCAGTTACCTTAACCCTGGCACCAGGAAATACCTTCATTGGAGACTTCAAGTTCATTCACTCTCTATGAAGATTGAAGAGTGATTTGAATGCAAAAAACCTAAATGTCCGCACAAAATTGCAAAAATGTAGCAGTTTAAAACATTGCAATGAACTGAATTAAGTTTGGCAACTCACACCATTCTTTCTATGGGCTTACCCTGGAGTTGTGTTCCAATAAACGCGTCTATCTAAGCATAAAAGGAGGAATATTGCATAGTCCAGTTCAAACAGATATGCATAAATAAAAAATAAAAAATAAAAAGCTAATTTGCTAATCAATTTAAATTCAAAATCGTCATGTCGGAACCAGACAGTTAAATGTAGGAAGTAACTAGCATTTATTTTAAGCATTAGCAGCCGTTTTCAGGACAAATTGCATTAGTACGTGCAACAACAAAGACCATTAAATAAAGAAAATACAAGGTTGAGTATCAAACTACTAAAAATTTTTAGCCGCACCACTCTATCTAGTCTTTCTCTTGCCAAATCAACAACAATAAAAATGGGTTCAAGGCGGGCTGCTAACGATTCCCAGATACCAGCTTCAAGCATCAATGGAAAAATTCAATAGCAAAGAGGTAGCCTTGTCCCAAGAGCAGAAATCATCCCCGCTGATAAATTGCCATGAGCAAAAATGTGGCAAGTCACCTAATACACACACATCCAATGAGTCCCACATTCCTATCTTTATCTTCAAGATAACGGATGTCGTCTCCTGCATCTTTCCAATTAATGAGTCAAAAGCAAATTAAAGACTATAATTGATTATCCAGATTTGTTATCTTAATATAAAGGTATAAAACATAATTCTGTCAGTCAAAGTTTTAAAAGCTTATGATATTACCTCTTGGGCCGGCTACGGTCTTCCTCATAGTCCATCACTCCACCAGGCTCAGAGTAGATCTCCTCGTGCCCTCGGAAGTCAACGTCGGCCTGCTTACAGTGTGTAACTTCTGCCACAACGTAAGTAAGACACATCGACTAACGTATCCCGGCATTTGAATAGTTCTAAGACCAAACTTGTGCGAATTTTACAAGATAGATAACTCTCTCTCCCTATTCCTCTTACATGATCAACAAATGCAAGAGCACCTAACCCCCATCCCCAACTCAAAAAAGAAAAAAATGAAAAGAGAGAGGAAAATAAAAGCTAAATTATCATTGCAAATGCAGTGAGTTCCCACTGGCTCTTTCCAAAGGCATTCATAAAAAGATAAAGTGAAACGAAGAATTACAAGTCCCTCTCCCACTCCCACTCCCACATCATCATGTGTTATAAGTCATTGGTTTAGGATAGAAAAATAAGTAATGAATCCGCCCCAACCTCCAAAACAGAAAAGGAAAACACAACCCATTCCATCCAACTCTCATGCTGGGTAATGAGTCCCTTTTCTGAATCTACTTTCAGGATGACTCCAACTTGCTTCAAAGAATTGAAATCATATGATGTGGATTTCTGTTTGAAAAAGCTCATGCAGGATCAAAACTAAAAAAATAACTAAATAAATTACGCATTTGCATTTCTATGTCCACTAGCCAACTTGTGCAACTTATTTGTATGCTACTAATATGTTCAATAAACTGGATTCAACAGACCTTGAGAGAGAGGGACTTCTTTACATCTTCCGCCTTATCCTCGAGGTCCTTCCGGTGTTTCTTGTCTAACTCATTCATAGTATCTGCCCATTTTATCTTCTCTTGAATTGATACTAGTAGATTGTCTGATGTAGTCAACCTAAATTTTCATTCATATGAAGATGTTAGATACCCAAGAACCGTCAGATTGTTGCAAAGATAGATGATGTTTATGATTCACCAGTCAGATTTGACATTTTGTAAAAGATGTTTAAATAAAAAAATCATGTCTGAAACCCAAACAGAACACACTTGACTTCATCTTGTCAGTGAATTTAAGCTCACACAAACACAGACAAAGATATATATATATGTATATATATATATAACATTATAGCATCCTCTTGATATGCATGAATACCAAGGTCAGAGGTACACCAAGATTTTTCGTAATTGCACACATGGAAACACCGTATAGGAACAATCATAAAACTGAAAAACACAGAAGTTATATGCATACTACTTGAATTAGAGGCTTTACCAATTTGAGAGTGTTTGTATCATACTTCCAAGCTGTTCAGGCCTCAGATCTCTTCCGGCAGCAAATTGCACCTACATTTCAACAAAAGCAGCAGATTAGTCCATTCAAATACCAGATAGAATTCATAACCCACTGAGGATACTGAACTCATACCTCAAAGCATCTCCGCAACTGATCCAGCTTTCCTCTAACTATCCCCTATGAAAAGGAAAATGAACACCAGTTAGACAATCAGCAAATTCCTCCATTTCCAGAGTCAGTATCCTGACTCTCCTTTTCTCAACAACTTACCCAAACCCAACCAACCTCCACCCACTCCCTACCCTCGTTCCTTTCCCAGAATGATAATTTTGTGTGTGTGTATATATTTGCAGAATATACTATTTTTGGGGCCAGGAGCTCTGAAAAGACAGACTTTAATTCCAAATTAACTCAATTTGTGGTCGAAACAATTAATTAGATTATTCAAAATAAAAATAACGAAAAAGGTTCAAGAAAAGAAATTTACCACCAGAAGGTGATACATGAAATTTGAAACACCACTCGCATCATATGTAAAACACAACCAAAAAAAAATGACAATTCTTTCACATGTAAAATACTGAAAACTCTCTGAGATAAATAAACATTTTCCTCTCCCCTTTGTGATAAGGTGTTAAAAACAACACAAAAATTATGTTAGAATACAGTTAAGTCAACGGGATCAGGGAACATGCTAAAAAAAAAAAACAGAAGTATACCTACCACATACATGCATTCATTGATAAGAAAATCTTCAAGTTCTCGAACATTTGTAACATCTAACTCCTGCATTAGTTGATCATAGGGTAGTACCTGGGAAAAAACATATCAACTAAAACATGTGAATTTCAAAAGTAAAACATGTTAAAAGAGATATCAACCTTGTGTTTTAAGAGAACAACAAAATGGGTAAATCAGATATGATGCAGTCTTTGAATGAAGTACAATATGCCATATGTACATAGATAAAAAATAAAAAATAAAAAATAATAGCATTTTGTACCATCAAATCTTAGCAAAGAAATAGAATATGCCACAGGACTTAGCAGTCACTGGCTTATGCAAAAATGTATCAGGTTCAATGGGTTGTAAGAAATTTCCGATTGTCATATATCCAACCACTTTCAACTCCATGTTATCAAAAAAATTTCATTATTTCACCAAATATACAACATAGTAATTCAGTTACATCAGAGATTCATTTCAACTCCAACCAGTTGACAATCATTAGGAGGCTTCAAGGATGATCATATTGATTGTCACGGAAACGAAGACTTTCGAGAAGAAATATTGGACTGGGAAGAAAAAAGCAGGAAAAGTAAAGTCTATTTTGACAGAAAAGGATCGAAAAGGACTCATAGTTTCAGGAAACTAGTGACCTATCAATTTAAGACAGTAAATTGCGCATATATATATACATGCATAAAGATACTGCACGATACCTTGTTTGTCTCGGCAAGTGTAAGGACAGTAAGCTGCTTCAGCTTGAGGACTTGATCAGGAACCAATGATGGAAGACGACCAGTATTATCTAGAAATCAAACAGGTTCAATTGTCAAAATTCCACAATAAAATGCCATACCGCAGCATAAGGAAAAACATAAAATGAAGACCAAGGAAGCTGTTACAACAATAATTTTATAATGCAGGAAGGGTAGTTGCAAACAAAATCTAATCATTAACACCTTTGTTCACAACAACAAGAATAGAAGTGGAAGCAGCTAAGCAGGCTCTATTCATATCCCACATTACCTCCAAGAAGCCCTCAACAGCCAAAACTCTTCATTGAACTCTCTAATATAAAGCATTATGAACACATAAAAGATCAAACTGCAAAAAAGAAGAACATAGAACGAACAAGCAAAAATTAGCATGCTTACTCTTGTAATCACTCCATGTCCCATGTGCAAACAACCGAAGAATGTCAAGGTACGCAGAGTTTTCAGTTCCTTCAAGCTGCACACGAATTCTTTGGTCAAATCCATAAATACACTGAATTTAAATTTTAATAAGTACTGAATAGCTGATTCTCAACAATATATAGTAACATTATCGCATTTTTGATAACACCCAAAAGTGTACGGAAACAAAAATGAAACATGTGTTGCAATGAAACAGAAATCAGGAAAAACATCCAGTAACACGTAATAAAATTTAGTTATTGCAACTGCAAGTTGATGATTTTGCAAAAACTTGAAAAGAATGCCACATAAAAATTATCACTTTGCCATAACCGAACATAAGTAAACAACGATCATAATTTCCTTTCTTAATCTTTTCCTCGAATTTCTCGGCAACCAAATAGAAGGTAAACTTCTTTGACGCGCATAAATTAATCTCAAATAGAATCAACAAAAAAATCATAAAGAAACAGAAACAAAAATTTATGAATAGAAACCCTAAAAAACAACAAATTCACAGAAAGTAACCTCGGCAACATTAGGAACAGCGAGAATCTCAGAGAAAGCAAAGAGCGACGGCTGCGAAGTGGCTTCGACGACGATGGAGCCGAGAGCAGCGCGCCCTTCTGATTCGAAGCTTGCTTCACGAAGTGATCGATCAGCTCCGCTTGTCTTTGTTCGATGTCCATCTTAAAAGAAACTAAAATAAATAAATAAATTTAAAGAGACCAATAGTTTTAGGTCATAAAAAGAACGGAAATCAGGGGTTCCAGTTTCAATGAAGAATTCGAACGGATCCAAGGTTTTCGAATTTGTATTGTTCTCGACGGGCTGAGAGAATGAAAGAATGAAGGATGATGCTTATGAAGAAAAAGTTTTGTTTCTGGTGCACTCTTTCTTGGAGAGAATTTTACAGTACGCCCAGGTCTCAGTATTACCAAGGCCCAAGCGTGGTAACAACTGACGTGGCAAGATCACACATCATAATAATAATTGTTCTAGGCTGGTGATGTGTACACTTCAATACGGTTTTCCAAAATTGAAACGGTCAAGATAAATTTTTCAGTACTAATATTTGTAAAATTTTATAAATATTTGACACTATTTGATAAAATTCTATTTATTTTAGAATTAACGCCAGTTGGAAACAAAGTAAATGTAATATACACCTTAAACTAAAAATATTTATCAGCGACGTTATTTTTATTAGATTTTTTACCATTAATTTTTTTATTATTTAACTATTTTATAATATTTTGTATATTTATTTTTTAAAAAATAATATTATAATAATAATAAAAAAAAATTTAATAGAAAAGTTCTCGCTCATAAAAATTTTTCATTTTAGTGTAGGCAACATTTATTTTTAAAAAATAGAGTTTAAATATTTTTTATTTTATTAAAATATTTAAGGATTATTAAGTATCCATCTGGTTGACTTTTTTTTAATAAAAAATGTTAAAAAATTTTTTAAATTTTTTAGATGCTATTTGATATATATTATAGAAGAATTTTTTACAATTAAAAAAATATTTTTTTTAATTAAAAAATTCTAAAATTTTTGTTTTTTGCTATACAATTTTTTAATTTTTTTTAAAAGATAATTTTTAATTTATCTCCAACCAATTTTAATAATTTTTATCACACTCTCAAAAATTTTAAAAGTGTCCCAAATTTTAAGTTCAGCTGTGATGTTTTTTTGAGTTGATCATGTAAAAAGATAATTTTAACCCTAATAAATTTAAAACTAATTTTTTATCTTTTTCCTACCTTCTCGTTTTTTTTCTTATATTCTTCTTCCCTCTGATGGCTATTCCAAGTAGTCACCATAGCTGCCACAGGTAATCTTTCGTAACTGTTACAAATAGAATTCGCGGCTGCTGACCGTGAATAAAGGAAAAAAAAAAGAAACAAAGGGAAGAAGAAAATAAAAGAACAATGAAGAGAGAGGAAAAAAATAAAGAATTATTTTTATTAATTTAAATTTATAAAAACATTATTTTAACCTTTTAAATATTTGTAATAACAATATAAATTAACGTTTAGGGGTGATATGATGACTTTTAAATAATTTAGGAATGTGATGAAGATTATCAAAATTACTTTGGGTAAATTGAAAATTTACCCTTTTTAAAAAATAAATTTTGTTTAAGATATTTTTATTTTATTTTAAAAATTTTGTATTATTTCTATAAAATAAAATATTAAAATTTGTTTATTAAAATAGTTACTTAATTTTTCTTAAAAATTACTTGTGACAATAAAATAATTAATAAATTTTTGTTAAAAACTCAATTTACAAAAACTCTCTAGATAAAAAATTTACTTCCAAAAACTTCATTTAAGAAGTTATATAAAACAAACACTAATAATATAAAAAATAGGGATAGCTTTGTCCATTTTTAATTTTCCTAACAATGTCATATATAGACTCTTAACAGACACTTGATTAAATGTTAATAGAGTGTAAAAGTTGTAACATTAAAAAAAATAACTTTAGGCTCCTTTTAGTTTGTAATTACATAATGGAAATATTAAAAATACTAAATAAATAAATATTAAAATTAAAGAGATAATGTAAAGGTTAGAAAATGGTAATGTAAAGTAAATAAGAGATAATATAAATATTATAAATTTAAAAATTATGCTTAAAATAATAAAAGATTTAATTAAAATACAATAAAAAAAAATTAAGAAAATGATTTTTTTTTTTTGTTGTTTAATTTAAACTAAAAATTAGATTTGATTAAAAAACAATTTTTACGTATTTCAAAAAAAACAAAATTTTTTATTTTTTTTATTTTTTATGTTTAAAAACAGGAAAACTTGTTATTTCAGCATAAAAATGTAAATCAAACGTGCCCTTTAATTTTGCCAATAACCAAAAACTATTTTTGAGAGATGAAGAAATGGAACCGTGTTATAGGAATCTTTTATGTTTGCCGCAGGAAACTCGAGTCGGGCGAGCGTCAGAGCCCAAGGCCCAAACATACAGGAATCAGCGTGCTTCTCATTCACACTATCCGAACTACTATAAATGTTAATTAAACCAATAGAATTTCGCCACGTCATAAGAAAGTACGTCATTTTTATAGACGCGGGCAACTTATTCGCTGTTTATTCCGCTTATGAGCATGTCAGCGGAAACACGATATAGGAACCCATCATAACTGTTGTTTTTGTTTTTGTCACTTCAAGCCTCCTCCTGATGCTAAAGAAATTTAAGTAAAAGAATTTGCTCTCTCTAGCGCATCGAATCACCTCTCAGAAGCGGAAGTTTGAAGATGGCGAGTTCCGTATCCGATTCGCATAGCAACAGAGTAGCCGTTCAAGCCACAAACGACGATGCGTCTGCCAGTAAACTGTGCGTATTTTTGTCTTTGCCAAATTTGTTTGTTTACCCTATTTAACCAGTTTCTTGCCAAGTTTCTATATCACTGTTTGGTTGTTAGGAAAAGAAAAGAAAATAAATAAAGAAATGATTTCGTTAAATTTTCTGCTTCATTTCGTTTGTATACTCAACCTATGATCTAAAATCCTCTAATTAACTGTTTCTATGCTCAATTACGTGAAAGCATGAATTTCTTAGACGAAAATCTTTTCACATTGCTTGTCACTGCACTGTACCTTCAGTTTCTGCTATGAATCTAAATTAATAATGATTTGCTCTACGTTTTGAAGGTCCTGCGTCAAGAAAGGATACATGAAAGATGACTACATCCATTTATTTGTAAGAAAACCTATGAGGAGATCTCCAATAATTAACCGCGGTATGACTTATGTACTTGAAAATGTATTATGAGTTAACGATTTAGCTTTCTAAATTATTCGTAGATTTTGATTTGTCTTCTTTTGCTTTCCCACGTTTAAGGTTACTTTGCCCGTTGGGCCGCTCTTAGAAAGCTTCTCTATCAGTTTCTTGATTGTGAAAGTGATAAAGAATGTCATACGAAGAAGCAGATATTATCCCTTGGAGCTGGCTTTGATACTACGTGCTTTCAACTACAGGTGCCTGGGTTTCTCTCTTGCTCTGCTTTTTCTTTTAGGAAAAAAATTGCCATTGAACATATATGTTCACTGTTGTATTATTTGTTTTCTTCAAGTGCTGGATACATTTGGTAATTTAGATCTATTGCGTTGTGGACCTGTGTACTATTTAGACCTGCCTTCCATATTTTGTAGTAGTTTTAATAACAGTTCTCGAAGATTCTATGGGATATTTGCTTCAGTCCATCTACTGATTTGTAAAATTTGCTAATCTACAAGTTTTATTTTGACAGGATGATGGAAAAGCGCCGCATTTATACGTGGAACTGGATTTTTTAGAGGTGTGAGTTATAGATACTCTACTTTTTATCCCATTTGGAAACTTGCTTATTTTTGCGGTGTAGATATGTGTTGTTTGCTGAGTTAAGTCTTAAAAGTTATAGTGTGGAACTGAAACTTTCAAGCAGCACTTAGCTGTCTAGCAACAATTTGTGGTTTCTTAATTTATAACACACAAGAGATTTAAGTTATGTGTTATTTGTTTATTATGTAACTAATATGAAAAACCATTTATTAGGTAACTAGTAAAAAAGCAGCAATTATTGAAAACCACAGTCAGTTGAAAGACAAAGTTGGTGCAACAGCATCAATCTCACCAGGTAACCACATCCGTTAACTGATACCATGGCTCCAGCAGAGTACTCTTACCATATTGAGTGATCACTAATGTTTTTGAAGTGTTCACTGTGATTTGTCATATACTGACATGAAGGTTGCATTGCAGTTATTTTCTGCGATTCACTGATAAGTTTGTACAAAACTTCCTCAGCAATGCCCTTCCAGCTCGTCCTTTATTTTAATAGTCAAGAACATGGAACAATTATGATTGAAATATCTAACTTTTCTATTACGCTATTTCTTATCTGTGACTAAGCAGAGAAAGGAGAAGTGCTTAGTGATCATTACAAGCTGCTTCCTGTGGATTTGCGGGATATACAAAAGTTAAATGATGTCATAAATCTGGCTAATATGGACCCAAGGTTGGTGCATAGAATTCTCGTTTGCTGTGGTTATGCATGTTTCATTATGATATTTTTCTAACTCTTCTTTACTTATAGATGTCTCTTTTAGGATTATTTGTTTACTAAAATTTTATTATATTGATTAAACTTTTTTTCTTCTTCTTGACGATAACTACTAGGATGGTTTCAGTTGATTTTAACTCCTTTCATGCATATCTACTTGTCAAGACGATTCTAGTTGATAGTAGTATTGAGGTTATATGATATATGATTCATGGAGAAAACATTTTCTATGTGAGACTTGAAAATTTTACATCTAAGGAATTTTTTTATTTATTTTCTTGTCATTATATATTTATTTATTTGTTTTTAATTTCTGTATCAGTCCTAAATATTTGCCTTCATCCTTATGGATTGATTAAGTTGCTTCATCTGATGTTTTATCAGCCTGCCGACATTTATAATTGCAGAATGTGTTTTAATATACCTGGATCCAGATTCAAGCCATGCCATAGTAGGTTGGGCTTCAAAGACATTTTCAACAGCAGTATTTTTCTTATATGAGCAGGTTAGGTTCTATGCCTTGTCAGACCTGAATATTTTTCTGTCTGTTGCAATTTCTATGGTTGCTAAAATATATTGTGGTTCTTTAACAGATCCATCCAGATGATGCTTTTGGGCAGCAGATGATCAGAAATTTGGAGGTTTGTTTTCTCCTCAAAATAAGAAAAACAAATTTATAAGTGGCAATAATTGCCCCAGTCTTTTCTGTTTCTCATTTACTCCAGGAGCTGGATTTATATGAGTGCTAAACATGTTGTTTTCTTCTTTTCTGTTTAATGTGCATTTTTTTGTAGTTGATGATAGGTGGAAAATATATTGAAAGCAGTATGGGTGAGAAGTAAGGAACTGCCCTACATGAACCAACTAGGAGGTTCTTAAAAATATATTGTACTTAACTTTCATGTGGAAAATATGTTTGGTTATGTGTGTTTAGTTTTATGAAGATTGTTTTAAAAAACTTAAAATTAGTCTGTGCAAATTGCTTAAGCATTCCCTGAGGGCATGACATGCGTTACATAATGTGGTCCCTGTTGCTTTGGGCACTCCTCATTCTATAGCTGCATGGCAAATTAGATTGGTGCACATAATCCTCATATTTTATGTTAATATTTCATTGCTTTCAATAAGGTTATGATGTTTTTTCACCAGTCTTCTGCAATTTCTGTTCCAGGAACCCATGCTACATATATAATGTCTCTTATGCTTTTATGTTTCAGAGTCGTGGCTGTCCGCTCTTGGGCATTTATGCTACACCAACACTACTTGCAAAGGAAAAATTATTTCTTGATCAAGGTTGGCAGGTATGTCTTTACCAATAAATGGTATCTCTTGATAACTGCTATTTTCTTTTTCTTTTTTTTTTTTTTTCAGTAAAATAAATGCATAAAGTGTAGATGAATGATGCTTTACTCATTCGTAATGGAGAATAACCCAAAATTATAGATTTGAGGAGTTGTGTAGTTAGGAGAAGACAGAAACTGGATACACCAGTTAGTTTTGTTGATGTGGCACATATCTGATTAGTGCCTTAAAATCTCTGAAGCTGGAATTTATGTCAATAGGAAAATCATGAAAATTGTATGGATACTGCAAGGTAGGCAACTGTGCAGATAGTTTGATAAGGACCCTTGATGAACCTTTAGAATAAAGCATTTAATCATCTGTTTTGTTTACACTGCTAGATTTCAAATTCATGTCTAAGCCATTATGAAAGATGGCATTGTCTGATGTTTTGCTTTTCCTTCTTTTGCCTGTTGCAGTTCTACTTTTTAACCTTCTGTTGTCTGTTATTAGTTTCCAAGGTCTAATGTTCATGTAATAATAATACTTTTGTGATATTTACTATTTGAGGTACCAGTTTCCAAGGTCTAATGTTCATGTAATAATAATACTTTTGTGATATTTACTATTTGAGGTACCAGCAAGCTGTTGCCTGGGACATGCTGAAAGTTTATAGTACTTTTATTGATACTCAAGAAAGACGCAGGTATCTGTTCTATTTAATCTTGAAAAATGTTTCAGCCAATTTATTCAAGAAGTTGATATGCTTTGACGGACATTAGGAATTAGTCATTGATTATTTTGCACTGCTATATGAGATCCAAGCTAAAACCCATTTTTTTAAAAGCGAACTTGTATGTCTGGAGTGTGTTTTCTTCTTTGTGCATTTTAAATATATACTAACACATTCAATAATAAATTTTTGCATGTGTTAGCATTTGATAAACCTTTTTCCTGATGGCATGCTTGCTTGATATCTAGTTCTTGATGTGCTACAGTTGCTATATTGTGCATCTCATGGAAAATGGCATGAAAAAAGATTTAAAAATGGTTTAGATTTTTTAATCTGTCTTTGGTAAATTATTTTATGGAATCATTCCCATCAAATTAGAAAAAAAAAAAAAAAAAAGAAAGGCTTGTTTGCATGGGATTATCTTTTATTGAGCATCTCATGGAAACTGGCGCAAAAACAGATTTAAAGTGATTTAGATTTTTTAATCTGTTTTCTCTGAGTTATTTGATGGATTCATCAGCAAATTAAAAATAGAAAGACTTGTTTGAACGGCATTATCTTGAATTGTCAATAGGTTGATTAGCTAAATAAAATCCGATGATAGGATCTTGTCGCCTTTTTGTGTGTTGAACTGTAAAATCAATACTGAACCACTGTAGTTTCAATCTGGTTATATCAGTTTCGAAACTGCCGTTTTAATGATTATTGTTAAAATAAAATAATAAAATATATTTTATTGAATTTCACTTGAATGTTCGACTAATTACATAGAAGTGCTTTATATGGGCTAAAATAATAAAACAACATAAATTAGAAATTCTAAAGAAACTAGAAAAAGACTAATAACATTTAAATGTAAGACTAAACCTAGTGAAACTAAATAAGTATAGCTTCAATTCTAACACTCCCCTCAAACCGAAGATGATGGAGCAAGATTGAGTTTGGAAGCCAATGCAATTAAGAAGAAGATTCCAAAATAGCTATGAGAAAAAAAATTAGTAGTAATGCCTTCAAAAAGCAATTAGAAAGGTGTAAGGAGAAAACTAAGTAATAATGCCTTCAAAAATCGATTAAAAAAACCCATAGTACATATGAGGAGAAAACCAAGTAATGCCTTCGAGAGGTGAGAAGTAGTGCCTTTCATAGCCCTTCTATGGCTAAAATAATAAAATAGTATAAACAAAGAATACAAAACAAACTAGGAAAAGATACTTGAACTAGAAATATACTTAATAGACTAAATCTAGTGAAACTAAATAAGTATAATTTCAAGTCTAACAATTATATTTGCGAAGAATGAAGTTATTGTCTGATATTGTGGAAACAGACAGCAATTATACACTCAAAAAGGCACTTCATGTCAATTACAGTCATGTAAATGGTATTTTACTGGCTGTTATGAATTTAACTGTACAAACCAGAGTAGCTTCTGCCATATAATTTGTGAACCACTCTAGAATTTTATGCTTAGGTGAATGGATGTTATTTCTGACAGTTTAAATATATTTCAAAGTTAAAATTAAAAATTTGGTATCTTTCCTTTTGCCTTTTTTGGTTTTGCATATGTGTGTACGCCACTGCTGCCTTTTGAAGATGCTGCCTTTACTAGAAAGGAGAATCCCTGGGTTTCCTTTAGGAAGTCTTCCTTTTATGATTCTCCTTGAATCACCTATATGATATAAAGTCCTCTTTCTGTCCATCTCTCTGTTCTTTTTATGTTTACCTTTCATTGGGAAGCTTACCCCTTTTCTTTTAACATTCTTCAGAAGAGTCTCAACTGTGATTTCTGTGTTTAGGATTGAACGGCTGGAACTGTTCGATGAATTTGAAGAATGGCACATGATGCAGGCAAGTGAAGCCTTCATTCTGTTTTTAGCAGACAACAAATTATTTCTTTTAGTTAATAAAATGGTCTCGGTTCAGAATCTGTGCGCCTGCACCAAATAGAATTATCTCACGCATGTACACATAGGGGAGATTGAGAGGTGTAAGGCCACTCCAGTCCAGCTGTGTTGGCCTGCTAGTAACAAAATGTCCCATTGTTGGTAATTGGGAGACTGACTTACTGCTTACATGGTTTAGTGATGGTTGCATAACTATCAGCTAAGTGTCTACGGTCATCGCCATTGTCATCGTCATCAATTTATAATTATCATTGTTATTATAACTAATTTCATCTCAAATTGCTTATTTTCAGGAGCACTATTGTGTGGCTTATGCAATAAATGATGCCATGGTATGTCTATATATGAACCTAAATATTGCTCTAGCTTGTCTGCCATGGAGTCGTGTACTCTGTATAATTTTGATTTTCCTTGATTTCTTTTTTCATATATAGAAAGTACCAGTCAAATAACTTAAAACAATTTTCCTGCAGCATGGATCACTGTTAGGACACACCAGTAGTATGGGGCACCAAAACTTTAGCTTTGGTTTTGACCATTATATTTAATAACATTATATGTGTACCCGATTCAAGCAAAATATCCTGAAAATCACCAATTGAATTTAATTGGAGTTTTCTTGTTTGGCTCAATGCATCCAGTGTTTAATGATAACGGAATGAGATATATGCTTACTTTATGTTGTTTGAGAAAAATATAAAGGTTACCTCACACCAGAATTATAACAAATGACAGTTCCATGATAGCCATATTCTTGTTTTCTTTACATGATCCAGGGTCTGTTTGGAGATTTCGGCTTTCCCAAAGAATAAGAGCACGTGCTCAACTCCCCTCACCCACTCAGCTGCATCGCCATGGAAGCATGAAGATACTACTGAATTCCATAACTCGCTCGCCAAGTTTGGTTAAACAATTAATAGTAGAAGAGCACGTGTGATCGACACGTGCCTGTTAACAAGTCAGGGGCCTTTGTCAGGTCAAAACAAAATGAAGGCTCTCAAACCGAGTACTCGGTCTTACTGAAGTCTTCTAAAGTATGCGTATCCGTTTATTGTTTGTTTGACACCGGAGCCAGAAAACAGATTTATTTTTATTTTTATTTTTATGTTTATGTTGGGATATTATCAAATTCATTTGATGTTTGAGATAGTATCATTTAAATGGAAAAAAATGTAAAATGTATCAAAAAACCTCCCTGGACTGTTAGTTGATCAACTCTTAAATTTATAATTACTAAAATACCCTAAAACTTCATTTTTTAGAATGAAGAAAAAAATCCACGATTAAAATACATTATCTTTGTTGGTTGACTTACAATACTAGAGTATAATGATATGTCTCACTTTGTAGTTATCTTCAACAAGGAGCAGTAAAGGATGAGTTTCTTAAGCGAACTTGAATTTCACATCACCGAGCGTCTCTTTTTCAATCTTAGAACCACTAGATATAGATGAAGGCTTATCATCCAACTTAGGCGTCTCAAATTCATCACCTTTGTAAAACCTCTCAATAGAAATTTCTAATTTAATGGTACTGACTTCAATTGCTAGGAAGATAATCTACCAAACTATTCATCGGCAAAACAACAAGCACATGATGAGCATAAAACTTCAATTGTTAGGAAAATAATCTACGAATTATTCATGGTGAGCATAAAAGGTTTGCAATATCTAGCCATCTTCTTCGGCCAGATTTACTTACAAATTCTTCCAAGAATATGTTCCACTTGCTTTTAGAGATAAACACAATACGAAAAGAGTTTTGAGATTCAAGCCGAATACCCAACTACTCAACTTTATTTTTTCCTTTTTGCCCTTCACTTTTTTTTTTTTTTTTCTTATTGCATGCTATATAGATGCGAAAACCATCAAATTTAGGTTACTGAGTTGTTTGCTTTGGCTTATTGTATGGAGAACCAAAGATTTGAAGAGAAAAAACAAAGAATTGCGATCGTCGTGGTGTAGCAGCGGAGGGTGACAGTAGATTTGGGGAGAGGAAAAAGAAAAGGATTTGGCGGCAGCAGCGCGAAGAAATAAGGAAAAGTTAGGATTTAAAGAAGAAAAAGGAGAAGGAATTTTGTGGTAGTTTAGAAAAGGAGTCATTTACTTCTTTACCATTTAATAAAACGGTCAACTAACATTTGACTGTCTAAAGAAGATCTTTGATACATTCACAATTTTTTTTAGCCAAATGATAGTATCCAAAACTTCATGTTTATGTTTATGTTTATGTTTATGTTTACGTTTTACCCTCTGCCAGCTGTTTGGCAAGGAAAAGGTGGTGGGACCCTTATGGCATCGAAGGTACGTCTGAGTCGTTCTTTCGCTTGGTGGGGTCTCTGTCATGTGCGAATTGGTTATGAAATCCCCTTAATTTTCTTCCCTCTGATCCCTTGCATTACTTTTCATGTTTTCTTTCCGGGATGACCAAAATGCCCTTGTGCTTGCTGGATGGCAAAATCAGTGACCACCGTTCCAAAAAGCGAAGAATATAGTATATTCCTTCTCTCTAGGTAGTTTGGCCGAAGTGTTGAGACTAATGACTGCTATAAGCCAAAGAGATGAGATTAGAATAGAATGTATTATACTAGCAGTGTGAAAGAAAATTGATAGTTCAGGTTGTGCATGGTCGAAATGCCACAAATAGGAGGGAAGAGTTGAATTTGTTGGGAACACACATCTCATATTAGATGAAGGATTCTGCATCTTATGTGGTTCTTTTATATATGGCTTGGTGGTGGTGGTGGTGGTATAACTGTACGTATGCTGAAGCTTAGCTTTTATTTAATGTTAGGTTGTTGACTGAATTTGGGCCTTTTGCGAAGTTCTTTGTTTCTGGAAAGCTAGATGGTACAATCTTTAGGAATATGTTGATCTAAGCAATAATTTTATGCTAGATTAAATTAAATTGCCCCATTGTTCTTGATTCACTTATCTTCTAGGCCAACGTCACACAAAATGAAAATTTTTGTCTGCTACCTAGGAAAATAAAGAAATAAATGTTGGATATATATTTTTTTATCAATAATCCTCCGGTCTAGAAATATGTACTTGTTGGGTTAGAACCAAAGTTGTTTAGCTTTATGGAAGAAAACAGTTCCATCATTTTCTATGGATTGCCGCCTAGTCTACACCATTTCTCTTTTACTTTAAGCGGTCTGTTTGGCCGATGATTCTGCTGTTGCTTATAACAAAACCAAAGTGAAAGGTGGGAAAATAATTAATTGGCTATGCAGCTTTTGGCAATCGTTGTTTTGTTTGCAGTTGGGTCTCTGCTTCTGCTTTGAACTGCTTTTAATATTTCTGCATTGCGTTTCTAGCTGGTTATATATAACGTATCTTTGTCGCTTTCTTCTTATCTTCGGGAGCAATTGCTACTATTTCCCATTGTTTAATCTTCAGTCTAGCCTCTGGGTTTTTTATTCATTTAAACTGATAATCTTATCTTATTATTTTACATAAATAAATATGATCTAAATTATGGTTGGACGGTCTAGATCTGTATAATTCAAAAGGGTATGGTCAAGTGGAAACAAGGTAAATCATCTTCGACTTCTATCATAATCTTTGATCCCAATTTCCCATTTGAGGAAACTAGAGTACTAGACCAAAAAGAAAATAAAATAAAATAAAAGTAAAGGTAAAGAATATTTTGTTAGGAACATATATGTAATTCGCCAAGAATCAGATTCCAAATGGGCATAAACATGGAGATAAGCAAGAAAGGGCCTTTCACATCGTTAAGTTATCTGTCAATTTTAACGGCAAAAGTTAAAAGCCAAAGCTTTTGAAAGAAAAATTGGGGAAAAAAAAAAAAAAAAAAGGATAAGTAGAAAAGAAGAGAAAAGAAAGAATGCATGTGTAGGTAGATGCTTGGGTGCAGTCCAGTGAGACTATGGAATAGAAAGTCAGGGAAAAACTTTCTTTCACCGTTTTCAATTTTGCCTTTCACCACCTCACTTTTCTTTATTATTATTATTATTATTATTTGCTTTTCCTTTTTCTTGAAAAGGATCAAATATTTATGCCCCTCTAGCTATCTACGCTGCATTGCTAATTATTCCTAGAACCAATAAAAAAGGAAAATCGAGTGCAGCAAAAGGAAAGAAGAAAAAAAAAAAAAAAGAGCAATCCAATCCCAGTTGCATGGTTGCTTTAGAAAAAAAAAAGAACTGTCTAACTTTTCTTCATAATATTAACAACATAAAATTTGAAATTACTGAGAATTTTTAATGGTATATGATAAATTAAGGTTGTAGAGATTAATAATAAATTACATTACATCAAACTTTTGCTTTTTCAGCTGAAGGGGGGGGGGGGGGGGGGGGGAGAGTGTAAAAATCGGTAGTAAATTGGGCAATTTACAATATTATATTATAAAAATGCATAATGTGCTACAACTGACAAGAAAACAAAATCCAACAGCGCACCTTAGGATCTTAGACTTAATAATCAACATCTGGGTCCAGACTCATATTTGGTCCACACTCATATTTGGTTTCAAGGTTCATAATATTACATATTATTATTATTATTATTATTATTATTATTATTATTCCCATTTCATTTTCATGCCATGCCAATCCATTGCCAGCAAACAAAAATAAACCTTCTGATTCATTTATGCATAACTTAATACTCAATTTTTTTTTTTTAATTTTAATTTTTAATTATTATTATAATTATTACTCATTCAACTTATTATAATTAACCCTTATAAAATCAAAATATTTTATTTAAATCACCCACTAAGTGAGCGACAAGTGCGCTGCATTTGTGAGCCTTGTTTCTTATACTACTACTACAGAGCGTACAGAGCCTACAAGAAGAGGAGGAAAAAAAAAAAAAGAAAAGGGAAAAGAAGAAAAGAGAGAGAGAGAGATATAAAAGGCTCCATCTCTCTCACATCACTACTGATTCACTATCTGAAGACACAAAAGAAGTGAAATCAGGCACCACCACCACCGTTCACAACATGGGTTGTACGGCATCCAAACTGGACAACGAGGACACGGTGAGGCGGTGCAAGGAACGCCGTCGTTTTATGAAGGAAGCCGTTTACGCTCGTCACCACATGGCCGGTGCTCACGCCGATTACTGCCGATCCCTCCGTCTAACCGGCTCCGCTCTCTGCGACTTTGCTGCCGGCGAACAACTCTCTGTCTCCGACCAAGCCCCAGCCGTTTTTATCCACCCGCCGAACCCATCGCCGCCGCCGCCGCCGCCGCCGTCATCTACAAAATCCACAGCCAATCACGTACCTCCTCCTGTCAAAACATCTCCCAGCCTCAGTCCTAGTCCAAGTCTTCAACAGCCTCCACCTCCACCATTTTCTCCTTCTCCTCATATGATCTCTGCGGCTCCAAAACGACACCGTAAAACAGCGCCGAAACTTCCTCACATTTTATCGGAATCGAGTCTCGCTTCAACTCCCAGAAGTCAAACGTCTAATTATTTTTTCCCAACAGCTTACCAAGTAAATTCTACTTACTCGAGCACGCCTTCGCAAACTTCATCTGTCTGGAACTGGGAAAATTTTCGCCCTCCATCTCCTCCGGACTCCGAATACTTCAACCGAAAAGTCCAAGAACAATTGCAAACCGAAAAAAATCACCATCTTGACGCCGACCGGGAATCCGGTTCCGAAACCGAAAGATCGGAGTACGATTTTTTTCAACCGCAACCAAACAATCGGTGCAATCAAAAAGAAAATGAAAACCCCTTTTCGGATGATTACAATAATCATATGACTAGTAGTGTTGTGGACGAGGAAACGGAGAGAGAAGAGGTTCAGTGCAGTGAGTGGGGGGACCATTACAGTACTACGACGTCGTCGGACGAAGAAGAAGGAGATAAAGAATCGAGATCGGAGATGGGTGCCCGGTCCGATTTCGGGTCGTCGGTGCAGCAGCAACCGATTTATACCAAAAAATCGGACGATGGGGTGTCGTCTTCTGCCAGTTACAGGACCCGGGAGATCTCCGACATGAAATTAGTATTGAGACATAAGGATTTGAAGGAAATTGTTGAAGCGCTTAAAGAGAATTTCGAGAAAGCGGCAGCAGCTGGAGACCAACTTTCTGAAATCTTAGAAATCAGCCGAGCTCAGCTTGATCGCAGCTTTAAACAGTTAAAGAGTCAGTTTTATAAAAATTATTATTTACAAATTTTATTTGTTAATTATATCATTTATTATACTAACATTTTCTCTTGATATGTATATTCTTTTTGGTTGGTTGCAGAAACTGTGTATCATTCGAGTAGTTTGTTCAGCAGCCTGAGCTCGAGCTGGACCTCAAAACCGCCATTGGCGGTTAAGTACCGGCTCGACATTAATTCACTCAATGAACCGGGCGCGCCGAAGAGCCTTTTCTCCACTCTAGACCGGCTCTTGGCTTGGGAGAAGAAGCTCTATGAGGAAGTCAAGGTACAATTTTAATTATTATTATTTTGGGAGGGAACTTTGTTAGGGGTTTTTTTTTTTTTTTTTCCCCTATTTTTAGGTTAATTTTTGAGACAAATAGTTAGTTCAGACAAATTCAAATTGCGGACATCTTCCGCAGCATTTGACTGTAGACAGATATTAGTAATATACAAAATTACCCTTGTAGTAATTTACCAATAGGCCTCTGGAAATGGTGGGAGATGAGACCCCACATGGTCACCTTTATGTGGGATTTTATCATTCTTGGGGCATTATCGTGACTTGGACGGTTGTCGTTTTATCAACTTTTTGATGTAATTATCTTTTGTTTCCTTTCATAATTACAACGAACGTGCTTGTGGGTCTACTACTCGAAAAAAAACCATTAAATAAATTGGATAGAGAGGAAAATGTGTTCAAGGATACAGTTAAATGAACAAGCGATTTAATGGAATTTATTGTAGGATGCGGAGTGAGTGCTAATGCAGGCAACAAAATTGTTTTGAATTTCAGGCTAGAGAAGGCGCGAAGATTGAGCATGAAAAAAAGCTGTCAGCTTTGCAAAGTCAAGAGTACAAGGGAGAGGATGATACCAAGCTAGACAAAACAAAGGCTTCAATAAAACGGCTGCAATCACTCATTGCTGTCACATCTCAAGGTGTCAATACCACCTCAGCTGAAATCATCGGTCTTAGAGACACTGATCTTGTTCCGCAGCTTGTTGATCTTTGCCATGGGTAAGTCCCTTTTACTTTTCAATCTAAATTTATTTGTGTTGCCACTTAGTATCCAAATTTGGAGTGCCTGAGTTTTTTTATTGATCATTTTGGCCAAATTATTACTGATATTGAACTAACATAATAGAATGATCTGGGTTTCTTACAATTTGTTTCTCTGGGTAAATCATTACAAGACACTGCTCTTTGACTTCTTGCTTCATACTCCATATGAGCAGACTTGTTATATTCTCAACTGGCAGATTACTAGCCACCTCCAAATATCAGATAGTGGCCCCAAGACTGCACAATGCCTACAGTTCATTTTCACAGATTCCAGACCTTTTTGTGGGCAAATGCAATTCATGAGTGGAAAGTTAGGTACATCAGATTAAATTGATATGGGCCACCACCTTTGTCTCTTTCTGATAAATTAATACATACTGTCCCTACTCCCAACTTCCTACCCTTCAAGCTCTCAAAGGAAAAATTGTTAAAGAACGGCTGAATGTGGAAATTTAGGTCAAGTTTCTTATTATTGTGTCATTCTTCTAAACAAAGTTATGTTCATTGTGTTCCAATCATTCAACCATAAATGACTAAATAGTTTGCCTGATAAGCCACACCACCGTAAATTATGTTATTCATTGTGTTACACTGGCAGAGTGACGTGTTCTTAAAATTGTTGCTTGATTGTCATATTACTTTGCTTGCTGGGTGTCAGGGCCTTGTATACAATTATTAGTTTTAGGCAATCGAACTTAAATGCTCGTACTGCCCCAGGAAAGTAACTATTTTATAGAAGATAATTGTTGTTGAAGGAAATAAAACTTGGATCTTACAATCATAATATCTGATTGTATTGTGTTGTTGCTGATATAGTAAGTTTATTGGGAAGTTCAAACTGATTTGAACTTAATCAATGTATTGTTATACATGACATATTGAATGCAGGTTCATGTACATGTGGAGGTCAATGCATCAGTTCCATGAAGTTCAAAACAACATTGTGCAGCAAGTCCGTGGACTTGTGAACCAGTCAGCCAAGGGTGACTCAACTTCTGAAATGCATCGTCAGGCAACTCGCAACCTCGAGTCAACTGTTTCTGCCTGGCACTCCAGTTTCTGTCACGTGATAAAATTCCAACGTGATTTCATCCGCTCCCTACATGGCTGGTTCAAGCTCACCCTTCTACCTGTCACAAATGACAACATCAATGGCAACAGCGAAACCTCTGAGGCATATGCTTTCTTTGATGAGTGGAAGCTTGCTCTTGACCGCGTTCCTGACACAGTTGCTTCTGAAGCTATAAAGAGCTTTATAAACGTTATTCATGTGATATCTGTAAAACAAACTGAAGAGCTGAAGATTAAAAAGCGAACAGAAACTGCATCAAAGGAGCTGGAAAAGAAGGCTTCAGCTCTTCGAAACATAGAAAGGAAGTTCTACCATTCATACTCTATGGTTGGTATCGGACTTCCTGATACTGGACCAGATACTGGACACGTGTTAGATGCTCGAGACCCACTTGCCGAGAAAAAATCTGAGCTCGCAGCCTGCCAAAGGCGGGTGGAAGATGAGATGCTGAGGCATTCCAAGGCGGTAGAGGTGACAAGGGCTATGACTTTGAACAATCTTCAGACAGGATTGCCTGGAGTTTTTCAAGCATTGACAAGTTTCTCTGCCTTGTTCACTGAAGCACTTGAATCAGTATGCACCCGCTCATACAGTATAAAATAGATAACTACCATAAAATTATCCACGCAAAATTTTGAGGTAAGCTGAAATTCATGAGAGCTGGAATTTTTTGCCTGTAGGCTCCAATAATTATTGCCTTTTTTTTTTTATTTGTTTGGTTATGTTGGAAAAGGGGAAGTTGATATGTAAATATGTGGATTTTTTTTATTTTTGTGGTTTTGTCATCCTCTTTTTGGCAAATGGAAGGAGAATGTCTTTTGTACAGGAAATTGCTTGGATAAATCATAAATGTATTAGAGGTTCTCAAGTTCAGCATATGAACAAGTATACAAACTAGCTTTTCTATCTTTTCTTTTGGGCCCATCCAAGATATATATTCTCTAATGTAATTTCTAAAATTTGAAATTTATTCTTTAGGAAGTTAAAAGTGGAAGAAAAAGATAATAAAAAAGGAGGGTGGGAGAGGGAATTGTAGTTTAAAATTAAAGCAGAAAATAAAAAGTTTTCTAATTCCCTCTTCACTGAGGATATGCAGCTTAGGATTTAGGGATTGTAAAATTTTCTATGAATTTTCAAACTCATGGGAATTTACAACTAAGGGGAGAGAATTCAAATAAATTTATAGAAAATGGTGTGGAAATAGGAAAAAATTAATCTCCAATTCAAGGAATAGGGCAGGAACAAGAAAAAATTAAGTCTCAATTTATGAATGGGATAGGAATTAGTTTACTTCTTCCCACCTTACCCTTATTTCATTTTTCATTAAAACATAATATAAATATATCATAATTTACAAATTAAATTTTATATATGTAAATATAATTTTATATTATAATTTTTAAAATTATATATTATAATTAAATGTAATTAGTACTAAAAATTATAGAGTCATGAATTAATGTTATAGAAAATAGAGTACACAAATAAAAAATTAAAAAAATCCTGTATTATGTTTCCAATAATATATTAATAATATTTTTAGTTAAATTAATTAAAATTTTATATTATTAAAATTAATTTATAAAAATAATATAAAATAAAAAATTGATAGGAAATGGGGAATTTATTTTTTATGCATGGATTCTTCGTCTTATACTATTAAATTTATTGGGAATAAGGCGGAGAATGAAAATTAAAATAGAAAACGGGATAGGGAATGGGGCATGCCTCCTCACCCCTACCCTGTCCCATTTCTATCGCGTTAGACTTTATTTTTACCGAAATACCCTTAAAAGATAAATAGTACTGTCCTAGTTTCCCTTTAATTATTTATTTATTTTTTCATTATATATACAGTACTAGTAATTGAGGTAGCAAATGAGATTCAAGCGAAACATCATTAGCTAGCTTGTGAATGATAGAATATTTCAAAATTGTTGTAGAGCAAACGAGCAAGCCAAAATTGACTCCTAATTTGCACAACTTATTTTAAATATGATTACTTGCTACTCTGTTTATCAAATTCAACGAGCCACTGATTTTTCTAAAAACCAAAAAAAACGGAGATTCCATATGGCTTTCAGGGTTTCTGGCCATCCAGAGAGTGTATATATATATATATATATATATAAATATATAATTAGGATCCAAAATAACATTAACACTTTAAAAAACTATAAATTCAATATTTTCTTGAAGACCTCCAACCAAAAAATTGGATGGTAAAATTATATTCATTTTCAAAGCATTCGCTTGTGAATTCTGTTAGGTCCTCAAGTTCAGGTGTGAATTCTATTTATTATATAGTCTGTCAGATTGTCAGCAAAGCCAATTTCAGATTATTTTTCAGGAACCAATATTTTGTTATAATTTACAAGGCAATGAAGAGGATATGATAAGATGTAGACTGTTTTGCCATTGAAGAGTGGAAGAATTGAGGGGACCAATTTTCATTGAATGAATTCAATACTAAAAGCAAAAAGAGAACAGAAAAGAGTAGTAGGGAAAAGCCAAAGAAGGCTGGCTATCGTGTCCTTATCGCGAGCCTCAATCTCAATTCTCCACTTAATCTTTAAATGAAACGATGTGATAAATTTCTCATTTCGATGAACGTCTCATCTCATTCTCATGGGTTGCTTGCACCGTTACCGTTAACGTTATCATGTCATGTCATCATCTCGTAGTCTTTACACATTTTAAAGCAGGAAAATACCTATTACCCCCCTAAATTTTGACTGACTACCCAATTTTTCCCCTAACGTTTAAAACATATCTGTTATCCCCCTATCTCTATTTTTCTTCCAACTTTTCACTTACATAAATCAAACCTAATTCGAACCAGTGAACCGAACATTTGAACCATCAAACCAAATTATTATTTTAAAATTCAAATAATATATATATGTAATTATTTATATTTTTAATTTTAAAATAATTTATATTTAATATTAAAATTATGTATATTTAATTTATGTTATTAACTAATTGTTAAATAATAACAATTATATGTAAAAATTAAATATATTTTTTTAAATTTTAAAAAAATAAGTACATTTATAATCAAATTTATATTATAAGAATTTAAAAATTAAATAATAATAATTATATGTAAAAATTAAATACATTTTTTGAAACTTTGAAAATTAATTTTTTTAATAATAAATTTTAATAATTTTCAAATAACTATAATTTTTTAATTATAATAATTAAATAATAATTTTAATAATTATATTTTTTAATTATAATTTTAATTTAGAAATAAATTTTATATTTTCTAAAACTATAATTAAAAATAATTATAAAAAACTATTTAAAATTATTTTTAAATTAAAATTATAATTATAATTATTTTTAAATTAAAATTATAATTAAAAATTATTTTTTAAATTAAAATTATTCCCAAATTAACTGATGAATTATATTCAAAATAAGTTAATAATCAAAATTATATAGGATAATTATAATTATTAAATTTAAATCATTTCTAATGAATAAATTTAATTATAAACAATTTATTTTTTTAAAAATAAATTTTAAAAGTTTCAAAAAATGTATATAATTTTTACATATAATTATTATTATTTAATTTTTAAATTCTTATAATATCAATTTGATTATAAATATACTTATTTTTTAAAAAAATTTTAAAATTTTAAAAACTATATTCAGCGTTTACATATAATTATTATTATTTAACAATTAGTTAATAATATAAAATTATTATATATACTTAATTTTAATTATTAAATTTAAATTATTTTAAATTAAAAAATTATAAATTATATCATATATATAAATATATATATATATATATAAGTTCTAAAAGAATGGTTCGGTTTAACGGTCAAGTATGGCTCGGTTTGATAGTTTAGATTCGATTTAGTTTGATAATTCAAATTGGTGTAGGTAAAGGTAAAATTAGAAGAAAAATAGAGATAGAGGAGTAACAAGCGTTTCTCAAATCTTAGGGGGAACTAATTAATTAGCCCAAAATTTAAGGGGTAACGGGCATTTTCTCTTTTAAAGCAAATGCAATATACTCATCATTCTTGCCTCGCAAAGACAATAGACAAACAATGTGATGTGATGTGATTTCGGGAACTGAGATTTTTTATGTGAACAAAATTCATAAGTTTTCCCTAAATTATTTATCGACTTAGCTTTGTTCTGTCCCTGTAATTAATTAATGTATGATTCCACTTAGAATCTATGACTATTGACTATGACAAGTTGAACAAATACAATTCAAGTTCATTTCTGCAACAAATAAATATAAATCTTTTAGGCATAAAATAATCTCAATGCAAGCTGATCGGATTTGGGTACTCTTTTTGTTGTTTACCAATTCCAGTCGTTAATGCCGATTAAACTGCCCATAGCCCAAAACATACACGCCCGGTGGGTCGGTCGGTCGGTTTGTCTTCTCTAATCGTTACTGCTACTTCATATGCCCACATACCACTGGCACAACCCAAAATTGAATATTATTTTGCTTCAGTTGGTATTTTCTAAAATACAAATTTTAATATTATTATTTTAAAATAATATTTAATAACATAATTCTTATTTATATTAACGTGACAACTATATTGTTGTCATAAATTTTCTTTTTCTTTTTCTTTTTTTTTTTTTTACATAGGTGGTAAAAAATAATATAATATTGCCGCGTATCAAAGTTTATCCCATGAATGAGTTTGTATCCCTGATGTTTATTGCACAAAATTAGAGAGTTCCATTCATTACACGTGATTTATACCTATCCACAACTTATCCGCGAGAAAAAAAAAAGGAAACAGAAAAAAAAAAAAAAAACAAAGAAGTTATTTTCTGCCTTGCCCCTTTGTTTATTGATATATAATACATATGCTTAATTTATTAGAAATCATCACTCTACTTCAAATCACAATAAAATAACTTATCCTTATTCTGATTAAAAATAAAAGAAGACAATAATATTTTAATTCTTAACTTTGATAAAATAACAAACCAACATATACCTTGATCAATTTTAACATTATAATCTGTGCTATTATATTTGTCGCTCATTCATTAAAATTTTTAAGAATACAGTTAAAAACTCTAATTTCACAATAGTTGATAAAAAGTTTCCAACCTAACACACTTCTACTATTTCTTGTAGAAAAAATATATCTTCTCTTATTATTTTCTTGCTATCAACTAAATTCTTTATTTCGATTTCAAAGGCTTAAATTCTTTATTTCAATTTCAAAGGCTTAAATTCTTTATTTCAATTTCAAAGACTTCTCTCCTTTGTTACTGATTCCTACCATCTCAGCTGTTGTTCTTTCATATACTCTTCAACAAAAGTCACCCAAAAGATAGATCATCAAAAACACGAACTAAACTTACGAAGCATGACATTCATACCATGATTTTTGAAAACGAACAACAAATATTATAGGAAATTCCTTGAGTCGATTATTGTGGCTTTTATCAATAGATTTTTAGACATGATTTGAAGAAAAAAATTATCTAAGAAAAAATAGAAAAAGCGGCAATAAACATGACAGAGAAAGTGACAAGAAAGAAGAAATAAAAAATAATAAAAAAATAAAAAGATAACAATGAAGATCATCATGGTGACAGCATATTTGTAAATGAGAGGGGATAAAGAGTGACAATGAAAGGCATAGATTTGGTGATGGGTGGTAAATAATGAAAGAAAAATTCTAAAGAACGATGACAAATATAACAATAAGGATTAAAACATTACCATTGACCAAAATATGTTTTGATTTGTTATTTTACCAAAGTTTAGGGACTAAACCATCGAAATAATGACTTCTAAAAAATTAGACGTATATATATGTCAATAAATAGGATCACAAAGACGGAATACAATCTAAAAATAAAAATAATGACTTTTAATAATTTAGGCCTATATAAGCTATCTGGATAATATTAACTCTTATCTCCCATATTTGAGATGACAATTTTGTCTGCGTGACAATTACGTTCGAGGTCATAAGAGTCTATTACGATGCCTGATCGATCAGGCAACGTAAAGTGCTTTTAAACTTAAAGCTAATTAATTAATTTTTCCAATCGCAATGAATAATTTGTTTGTTTCAAGTGACTGCGAATGTGAGGTCAGGAGAATTTTACCAGCACAGGCTAAGGAAGGCAAACTCTTTTGCAGGATTAACTATTGATACATCATACAACTGATCACAACAATCCTTTTTTTGAGCTCCCAACTAAAAGAACTCGAAGTCCAGATATTTACCTCCAGATTTCATGTCTGTTCCTACCATTCTTTTACTGCTGCTGCTTACCCCGACTGGATCAACTCCCCCAAATTTTCCCGGAAGTTCAGCCTCCATTGGTCTCGGCACTTCTGGCGGTGTGCTGCACCTTATTAAAGCCCAATTTACACCTTCAAAAAAAGGATGCTGCTTGATTTCAGTTGCACCCCTCTTCACCCCTAACCGGTGTTGTGGTTCCTTCACCAGCAAACCACGTATCAAATCCCGACTTGCATAACTGGTTGCCGGTGAGTCTGGGAATCTGAGTTGTTGTCCTACCACGTTGAACAATGTAGCACGGTTTCCTGAACCTTTGAATGGGGTTTTACCATACAGTAGTTCATGCAAGAAAATGCCAAATGTCCACCAATCAACTGCACTACCATGGCCCTCTCCCTTAATAATTTCAGGGGCGAGATATTCATGGGTTCCAACAAAGGACATGGACCGGGCTGCAGTAGGCTCTGCAACAAGTTCCGGAAGCGTACTAGATGGCAGCCCAAGCTCAGACCGAGGTTTACGGTTTTTCTTCTTGTTTTTCTGAGGGAATATTCGAGGAATAAAGCAGGCAGGCTGTATGCATACGGATGAGGGTTCAATACAGGCAGGCTGAACACAAAATGCACCGCCAGCTGCTCGTTTTGAAGGATCTGAATCCATTGATGAGGTTTTTATCAGGGTGGGGGAAACTGTGCATCTTAAAGAAAGGTCAAAGTCAGAGAGCATTATGTGGCCATCATCACGGACCAGAACATTTTCAGGTTTCAAGTCTCTGTAGACAACACCAAGCATGTGGAGATACTCAAGCGCCAACAATACCTCTGCAGCATAAAATCTGAATATAGAAGGAAAGACAATAATTTATTATCTATAGGATAAAAATTGCACCAAATTCAATGAAAACTTATTTTTAAGACATTGAGATGATAACACAACAGTATCAAGCCTGCAATTAGGCAATGCAGACAAAAAGGCCATCTCAAGTATGACAAAGACCATTCAACCTTTACTAATTAAATCTATAGGTTTCTTAATCAAATGTGATGACAAAAACACAAGGGATGCCTAATCTAGAATTGTATGAAATTGAGTTTAATAGTGCACAGAGCAACTTAAGTTTGGTGAGCATTCAGAAAATGTATCCTGACGAACTAGCACCACCTAATGGTGAAGATGACTTGAAAAGTTGACAAAGAATATTAATTCTTAGAAACACTTCTTAAGCATGCTGAGAGCGTCAACACTATCTGAGATGAAAGTACCTTGGGCTTGAAGGTAAAAGTGAATTCCAGAAGCACTGTCATCCTATAAAGTGGAAACATGTAATATAAGATCTCTATGGGGCCAAAAACTGAGAAACAACAAAATCAGGGAAGGAAAAGGATTTTACTTTAGCAAGCCCACTAAATCATACTCAAACACATGTGCAGGATTAATGTCACCCAGATGTAATAGAAAAAGAAATAACAGCTGGCACTAAAGACACGTGTCCTTGTTTACCATATGTGCAGGGTTAATGTCACCAAGATGTAATAGGATCAATATTGCAAGGTTGTCTCTGTTTTCGCCTCAGAATTTTTCTAATTACTATATACTGCTTCCATTGCAAAGCTAAACCAAAAAACCATGACATATAACATGCCAGATTCCCCTAGCTTCTATCATGTTGTTTCCTTATTATATACTTAGTTCAAGTGCAACTCAGCAAGGAGATGAAAAACCTGTAACTATTGCATACAGCACGTGAATCAACAACCAAGGACACCAACCCAAATATTGTTCAATTAATTTATCAACGACTGTCAAAATAGCACAAGAACAAGAAACAGAACAAAGACAAAGCCCTAGCTATATGCACATATCTCAACATGCAGAATATACAGGGGAACAAAATCTAACACAATTATCATTTGGAAATAAATCATACCGTGCAGCATACTCAGAGAAATGTTTCCCAGGTTGCCTTTGCCTTAAAGTGTGCAAATCACCGCCTGGACAATATTCCATGACCAAACAAGAGAATCTATCAGTCTCAAAGTGCGTGTACAGAGTCGGAAGAAATGGATGGTCCAAGAGCTGCAAAATCTCCCTTTCTGTCTGAGCCCTAGTTAACTTCTTCCTACTTGCAAGGGATGCCTTGTCCATTACTTTCATTGCAAAATAACAACGAGTACTGCTCAGCTCTGAAAGATAGACGCTACCAATGTCACCACAGCCAAGTCGTTTGAGTAATCTAAAATGACTCATGCCTAAGATTCCATCACGTGATCTGATGGCAAGAATAGCCTTCCACCTAGGATCATTTCCCTTGTGAGGTTTATTAGCACTCCCAGTAATGTTACTCCAGTTACTATCATCACTAAGACCACTACTATCACTTGCTCGGCTAATACTAGTCTTCGCACTCTCAAGTGAATCCCCTCTTACACTCCCTTTTGTACTCTCACAGTTCCTCTCAACACTAAGCATGCCATCACTTGTAATTGCATCACTTCGGTATGTGCTAGCACAACTATTGACAATGCTCATAGCCGTGACAACACCAGTACTGTCAATGCTACTATGTGGACTTACATTGCCACTTGGAGGCAAAGAAGCATCCCACACACATTCTTTCTCCTCAGAATCTGGTGGAAGGAGTGAGTTCTCTGTATTTTGTGAGGCACGAGGAACTGAAAATGGAGAAGACAATGCGCCTAATTCACAAGGTTCTTCAACCAAACTTTCTGCTGGTGAAAGAACAGCTGAGCTTGTCTTCTTTACAGGAACCCTGATTGAAAGATCTTCTAAGAAAGGTCCCTTCATTGACATGCTCTTCATCAGGCACGCAGCATCAGATTTGTTTTGACTGATTGGTACATACACTGTTTTCATTAGATCTGTATCAATAGGTTCTGCAGGATGACTAACTCCAGAGAAAGAACTAGGGCCAGCCTCCTCAAAAAGTTCATCACTTCCCTTGAATGCCAAAGTATCAGGCATCATTTCTTCTCTTTCAGGCAAAGAATCTTTCCCCTTCCATGTCCTCACAGGTGCGAGAGAATCCGAAACCTTGAAGTCTCTCATATTATGTGATCGAATCACTTCTTCTCTCACCATATCTCTGTGCAGATTTGATACCTGACCTACTTCTATCCCCAAGGATGTGCATGAATTTGATACCTGGACCGCAATAGGCAGTTTTACAGGATGCACCTTTGATTCTGGAATTTTTTCCATCTGTGATGATTGTATAATTACATGGACTAATTTGTCAGCAAAAGAACCCTGCAAATGGAAATAAGATTTTGTTTAATGACTATTTTCATTTCACTGGTTTGATCTTAATGGTATTTAAAATAATGAGCTGATACTTCATTCCTCATTCTGAGTAATCAATCCATATAAAAATAATTCTTCTCAATGAATGTTACACAATCAGTATACGAATTTCCTCAAAATAAGTCTACTCAAACAGCAGCTGCTAAAAGTAGAAATATCATCCATCCAATCACACAAAAGCAAACATACTCTAATTATATAGATGATAAATCAAGAAAAACATCAAAACTGAGGCACCCACAATATATTATTTTCTATCAGGTTGATCTCTAGATCGCAATAAATCTGCTTTCACTGGCATATAAAGTAGCATTAGTCTCAATTGACAAGAGATATTCCATATCCATACTCTGAATCAGACCCAAAAGAAGTTACGCGATTCCACCAACCACATTTCCTTGCAAGAACTGGAATATTAACAACTTAGAAAAATCTAGCAGAAAAAAAGGGCAGTTCATTCAAAAGAACGATCAATTTTTTGAGTAGCAATAAGCTTGCAAATACAAAACCAAAATCCTTACCACTAAGAGAGCTAGAAAACCATTAGTGAGTAGAAAACCCTAATATGAATAAATGGTCGGAAAGCTCACCAGATCAAGCAGATGACTTGTCAAATCCTTAACTTCACTAACAATCAAGCAATAAACAAAAACGGGTTATTAAATCAAAACCCCCCTTAAGAAAAATAATTGATTAAAAAAAAAAAGCGGCAAAAAGAGCAGAAGTTCAAAAAGCGAAGAATGCGAAATTCCCTAAATCTTCGTCTATTCTCATTGCAGCACATCCCGAACATACACACTTGAATTCTACGCAAAACCTTCAACAAAAAAGGGGAAACAAAGAAGAAAACAAGAAGAATCTGAAGCATTCAAAGTCTGTAATGGTACAGAGTGTGATCTTGAAATCACAAAAAAGAAAAATAAATAACAGAATATTCATTTCACTCAGGACACAGACACTGAAAATTGAAGCCAAAAAAAAAAGTAAAAAACGCACCGGTTAAATCAACAACAAATAATCTGTACGGACAAAGAACTTGCAAGCTTACTCGAGAATCAAATAAGCAAGCATTTCATTTCATTTCATTTCGATTAGGGTTTCCTCTTCTCTTGAGCTGGAACCTTACTGTTTTTTTCTCTCTCCCTCTAAACTTTCCTTTCCTCTCACTTCCAAACTTCGGAAAATGAAAATCGTAAAGTGAAAAATTATAGATTTGTAGAGCCCGAGCGTTTACAGCTCGAGCTCCTTCTTTCTCTTTTCTCTCTCTAGACTCTAAACAGACTTCTCTGCAATTGCTGCAACTAAAGCCTTTGGTGCTGGTTACTGTAATGTAAACTTTTTCTTTTCAGGTTTTTTTTTTTTTTTTTTTTGTATGGGCAGTGAGCACTTTAGTCGTGAGTGATGTGTGTATTTGTTGGAGAAGTTGGTGGGGACCACTCAAAAGTGGGGCCGTGCTGGCCCCATATCTGTTTCTCCTTTGAGCTACATTTATTTTCAAAAGTGGGGACGGGGGCGCTCCTCATTTCTCAGTATATCGGGTTTGGATTTTCAATTCGATGACGGATTTGAATTGCAACTAACAGCCGCGTTAAAGGCGCGTGAAATTGTAGGACCGCCCTACTTGCTTTCTGTCACTTGAACTAGGCGTTATTGAACCCGTAATCTAACATCGAATTCGTTTTCCGAACTTCTTTTTTGCCATGGTCATAATAAATTCATTTGTAGGCTAAATTGTCCCTTTGGCCTTTGTCCTAATTTTAGCTCTGTGCTATAAGTTTAGAGAAGCAATGATACGGACAAATCTATTACATAATTTAAATATATTATGGTTCTAGAATATTATTGTAATTATTATTAATATTACTGGTTTTTATGCTATTTATTTTGCTATTGAATAGCTTTTTAATATGGTTGGTGTTCTAAACATTGAGATATCTAAGGAACCCTTTGGAATTTAGTTACAATATCTTTTGTTTGGATCATAGTGTATTTGGTTTCTAAGAAAATAAGAGGGTGAAAAAAATATATTGAAAAAATTATAAAAATATGTTATTAATAATATTCATAATATATTTATTTATAAATAAATAAGATGTTGACGTGACTTTTTTTTTCATATGAAATAGAACTCTCATCACACACATCTGTTCACTTTATTATTTGTGTAACATATTTGATTATTAAAATAATACTATAAATTATGAATTCAGAAAATTATGATAATTCAAACAACATTTATTAGAATTGTGTTTGATCAAATATAGATATTAGTAAATTTTTTACCACAAACCAAAAAGAAAATATATTTGATTTATTAGATTTTATCTTTACATTGATATAATTAATTTTAACTTATTCCTTTGATCTATACATACAAGTAGGAAATCACATTTGCGTGCTGATTGGAGAGCATATGCATATGAGCTCGTAACGAAAGAAGGTGCGTTGACACGCTCCAGCATAGGAGCGTCTGGAAGACGGCATCTGCATTGTAAAAATGAACTATGAAGAGATATGTGCTCCCAAATTACCAGAATTAACAGTGCCGTATAAACAGAGCATGGCTGGTGGTTGATGTTGATGTTTCCATAAAATTGGTAAAATACACGGTCCACCACGTCGGCCAAAATGGGCCCAGCCCATCCAATATAATAAATTATTATTTAATTTTTTATTACCTTGATGTTTTCCCTTGGACCCTTACCGCGCCTACACCGTAGTTTCCCTATCGAGAGAAAAAATTAAAAAAGAAGGTGTAATAATATATAGGTCCATAAATTATTTATTTATATCAAATAGATATCCAACTAACTGTGGATGAAATTATCTAATACCTTTAATGTAAGGTCATACTTTTTCATCATTATAATTAAAATTCAATATTATAAGATTAATCAGATTATTTTGATAGAAATTAATATTATATGTCTATTTAATATAGATGAAAATATTATGTTATTACTTAAGAAAATATAAAAAATCAGGGATTTGAGTGTTATTATCCAAAATATAGAACATAACAAATGAGGGAAAAGAAAACCGAAACAGCTTCAGGAGAAAACTTTGACCAGATAAAGCTCAAAAAACCTATTTATTAGAATATGAGAACGATCCCTTTGATAAACTCAAAGCAATGAATTTATATTATTATTAAACGTTTAAACTGAAGAAATTGGTATTTTCTGCCAATAATATTTAATGATGGAAACATTTTCTGAATCTGAACAAGACCCAGTGCAGAAATAAAGATTCCAAGTGATGAAGAAGGTCCAGTTTATTGTGGGAAGGATTAAAACGACGTGGTGTTGACAATACTCAAGCACTTGGTAGATATTGTAGGAAAATGCCTGAAGAAAAACGGGTCAATTTGGACATCCAAGAAAAGGACGTATACGCGTGCATGGTCAATCAATGTCTTTGCTTGCATGGCAGTCAATAATGGCCAAAAAGAAAAATGTTAGGAAAATGGGTTGGGATTATAACCAATTAAAAAAGGTTTGAGCAAATATTCGAGTCAGTGTGAAGTCAGATTCTGCACTGTTATTTGTTCTATTGTAGTCGCTTAAGACAATTTTTACTCCATCGCTATGTTCCTCGAGGTGAAAGGACTCAACGGTTGTTCCTGAAGGTTTTGAGTGATTTCAATTAAATGGTTAAAGTTAGCAAATAGCTTTGGTTTAGAATTCGTACACATCTCAAATTTAGATTTTTGATATAATATTTAAAACGTTGTTTTTTTTTTCAAAAAAAAAAAAAGAAAAGAACGGTGATGTGGCAAGGTAATGGAGGGATGATGTGGAACGTGATTGAAAAACTTTAAAGATTGTTGATGGTCACGATGAGTTGGTGAAGTTGTCATGTGAGACTCAAATCCCATGAAAGGTATCCCTAGTGATTAAAATGATTAGCTCAATATTTTACTACTCAATTGCTAAAAACTCATACCCACAATTCAGAAAAAGAAGTGTTTTGTAATCTTTTGTGGGCCTTGTAGTTGTAGTTGGTTCCCTTGCTTTTTGAAAAGAGGAAAATTAGAGGTTTGAAAGTGTGGGCTTTGAGTATTGGAATTAGGAAAAGCGAAACAATTCAAAGGTGGGTTCTTTCATGATTCCTTTCTTACTTAAGTTTGGTCCACTATAAGCTTTTTCAGTGCCTGTTCTTGGCTATTGCCTGTAAATCTTGCACCAAATGAGGATTATAGGTCTTACTTTTTCTGTTCTTCTTGATGTAAGAGACAGCCAAAAAAGTAATTAGCAGTAATTTTTTAATAATCTCATATCTTAATACAATTCTCCAGAAGTCTCGATGTTTTTGGCTTTGGTAATTTAGATTCCCCCTCTGCCTAAATTAATCATAGTAGTCGGGATCCAAATTTTTTGAAGTGTCAAATTGTTTCAAGATTTTAGAAACAGTAAAAAGTGCAATTTGAATAAAATACTATCGTTGTTCCATGAACTGTTTGGGCCAGGCTGTCCCAGTTCAGTCGCCATTGGCAGCCATAAGTTAGGCCCTAGACTAGCATATTTATAGTGTGGCCAAGATGGGTTGGCCCGAAAATTGTTGCCCTGCTCCACAATTTCTATTTTCCTGTGTACCGCAAATTTCAGTTTAGTGTCTATTTTTTCATAAAATTTCAACTAATTTGACACTCAACTCAACTTATTATTTGACATGTCACTCAACTAGTTTTACATTGTCTTGCCAAGTCGAATATTATCAATGCTTCATTTTTGTTTCAACTAATATTATTTTGATAAATAAATGTTTACGCAAAATATCCTATTTAGTAAATCTTAAAAAATCAACTCAATTTCCTCCTTCTTCATTATGGCATCCAATTTTCTTTTGTTTTTGATAGAGGCATTAAATTTGTCTTCTACAAACTCACCAAAATTAAGCAAAGACGTCTCATTACTTTAGAAATTCTACATTTTAAAGTATCATTATCCTTAATCGCATCGAAAATATGAACGACGACAAAACTTACACTTGGTTTTTTCTTGAAAAAAATCTTTTTACGACGTTATGACTATGACTAAAAGTTAGTGACAATGTTTTCATTCAACTAGTGTCGTTGTCTTCATCGCTTGACCGATAGTATATTTATACTATGATTTTGCAGTTCCATGCATTAGTATGAACGTGCTTGTGGATTAGATATTAGAAATGGGGTTTGTTTTATGTTGGGATCTTGTTGAATGGATTGTAAATTTTGAAATTTTTACAAATGAAACGCATGGCCCTGAAGATAAATTGGTGGAAACATGAGTTAAAATGAGAATATACTTGAATATGTGGTAGTTCATAGTCTTAAGTGGTGGGATCAATGGTTATACGAAATTCAATATTTCAATGTAATCAAAGGACTTAATCTTTAATTTCTCTTAACTTTATAACAATAAGATTTCATAGACTATTAAGAGAAAGAATGGAAGAAATGTCTTATCAAGATAGTTATATTTTGTTCCAAGTAAATATACTCTTCAAGCATTTGAATATGCTATTGATACAATAAAACTTGCACAAGAGGTTGGGAAAAGATTCTCTAGTCTCGTGTAACTACCATTAAATTCATTAGAATAATACATGAAATAGGTAAGTTTTTAATCATAAATTACAAAAATAACTTTAAAGTATCTAATTGACCAAACTTAATTATAATCCATGTTTAATAAAAGATTAATTAATTTAGAGAAAAAATACAACCAATTTTGTGTCGATCAATATTTAAGAAATGCTAACCTCATGCAATTAAAAACTATTTTATAAAATTTGAATACAACTAAAAAATTTGAGTTGTATTATTTTAAAGATTTTGGATATGACTCAAAAATTTGAGTTATATTTTGAACATTTTTAATATTTGAAAATATGTTTGATATAAAAATTGAAAACAAATTTTGATTTTTAAAAAGTTTGAAAACACATTTGACAAAATAATAAAAATAAGAATAATTGTATGGTTAAAATTATTTGTAGAAATAAATGTAAATTAAAATTTTAGTAATTGATTACTTTAAACTGTTATTTTTAGTATATTTATATAAATAATATATTAAAAATTAATTAAAAACTTACTTCTTAATTTCATTACGATGAAATCATAAGAAATCTAATATGTAATGAACACACATCTCTCTTTTTTTATGGCAGTAATATCATTTATCTATAAATAATAAATTCAAAACTATTAGATATTAAAAAAAACAGATAATATTATTATGCCATAGATGACATAACTAGAAACTGTAGTTTCTTCTATTGTCATTATTTTTTTACCTGAAATATTCGAAGAAGTGTACTTTTTTTATTACTTTAAGAACTTATAAACATAAAAGTACATTTTTCTTGTACACAAAAATTTATAATACATAGCAAAGTATTGATTAAAATATATCAAGATAAGAAATTTATATAAAATAAAAATTAAAAAAGTTTGAGAAAATATGGAAAGAGTTATTTTTCTGGATGTGATAGAAAGAAACTTATAAACGAAATAGTTAAAATTTTAAAATTTTTTAAAAATCATAATTTAAAAGAGTTTTAAAAGTAAAAAATATAGTTGAAAAAAGAAAATTATATTTGAATTAATTTTATTACAATCAAATAAAAATGGCAAAAATTTATTATTTTTAATTTTGCACCAAATTTTGAAATATGATAAATAAACCGTTTTGAATTAAATTTAACTAGTTTTAATTGAACACATATTTTAAGAATTTATTGTATTTTTTATTTTTAAAAATACAAAATCGTATTTTCACCATTCGAAACGGAGCCTAAAATTAACGAGCGAATTCATTATTGGCAAATGGTGTTTCGACTAGGGTGGCCCAATTAAAGCTCATTCCCGTAAGCCCAACCCAATTTACTTGAAGAAGCTTGGTCCCTGGGCCGTCCGTTTAGGGAGACTTGACTTTTGCCTTACTGTCAAGTCTTAACTACCAGTGTAGGGTCCTCGGGTCCCACGCAGTATACGGAGGCACTATAAATACGTAAAGCGCCCCGTTGATAGTTTTATCCACTCCGTACAGTGCCACGTGTTAGTACCAGTCAAAATCTCCGTTTCGCAATTGAAGTTGACTGAAACTAGACTCAAAACCGCCGGTTCCACTTTTTGTCCGTTGCCAAAACCAAACCAACCACCGCCATTGTTATTATTGACGTGTTGCTTTCGTTCTTTCATTCTTTTTCAAACTAACAAGTCTTTACAATTCTATGCTCAAAATCCTCAGATCCTTTTTGTTTTTAGTTTTTTAATTTTTCTACGGCAATTACGTATATATACGTGCGCCATGGCGGTGGTATCTGCGGGCACGGAGAGGATCGACTTGTCAGGACATATGGACCGGTCTCCGTCGCGATTAGACTCTGGCGTGGCGTCGGAAGCGGTGCCCTCAGCTAGTGCTTCCTGCGCTGCGGAGTCACCCGATCGCAGCTATCAGTTCAATTCTTCGCCAAACCCTAATAGAGACATTGAAATTCAGGTTCAATTTGTTTGTAATGCGGTGTTAACTGTTTGGTTGATGTGAAAATGTTGAAAAAGGAGAAGCACAGTTAATTCTATGAGTGGTTTCTTGCTATTCACTCTTAATTATTTTCAATTTGTGTTTTTCGTTTTTCATTTTCTATTTCTTTCTGCTGATATTCACGAATGTGAAAATATCAACAATTATACTAGATGGTTAGATCTTTATTTTTCTTGTTCTCTTTGTGATGTCCAAAATTTGGTTTGGCTGCGTTTGATCGGCACTTGGAGATTGAATGATATATTGTAATTTAATATGACTTGAATATCAGGGCGTACTTGATATTAGAATTGGATAATTGAAGAAAGACGAAATCATTTCTTGAACATAACCATTGAGCTTCTTTTACGTGTAAAATCTTAAATGAAACGAAATTGATAGCCCATGATTTCCATTTCTTTTAAACTGAATACATATGTTTGGTACTGTTGATAATTTTATTGAGATTTTGTTAGTGCATTCAGGTTTTGCATGGTTGATTATGTTTTCAGTAATTGAAGCTGTCGTAAGTTTAATATGGGCAAGAATGAAGAAGCAAGATTATTGTCTTAGTTTCATAAGAATTTAAGGTCCAGCTCCTTTCAATACTACAGGCCAGTGCTTGTGACCTGGAAAACTGAATCTAATTTCAAATTTTGTGATTGGGATACATTGTTCCACTGGGGCTTGTGCATGAGGCCTCAAGTGGACTTTGTGAGCATTAAGAGTTCATAATAGGAAAGAGCCGTTTGTTATATCTTTTCTCAAAGGATCGTTGAGTCCTTGATTTTTCATTTTTTTTGTTTGAATTATTATGAATGCCTCGCATAGTGTTATTTTGTTTATTTGGATGCTATGTTAGCGTTATGAGTCATGCATATCTCATATACTTTTATATTACAGGCTCCAGCATCATTGAGAAGTGAAGAGTATCGGCAACTGTTTCGTCTTCCACCAAATGAAGTAAGTCAGTTTAGGTTTTTGATCACTGGTCCTTTCAACTTATCTATGATTGGATTAATATTTATTAACTTCTGTTATTATAGGCAGAAGGTTAGTTGATAAGTATGCCTCATTTTTTTCTAGGAGTTGTTTTAACACTTGTAATTGAACATTAATTGTACATTCTATGTCTCTTATTTTTTTAATTCTTAAAATGATTTTGATGTTTGAACTATGGAACTAGTAAATATGATTTTAGAAGTTGACAATCTATCGCTGGGATTAAAAATGTCATCATACAGGGTGAAAGAAATTTTATACCTATTTGATTTTTGACTCCTGACTTATACCAGTGTTTTAGTTGAAGCATAGAAGATTGTCTCTATCTGTTTCTCTCCTTGCAGCAAACTGATAACAGGTTTTGCAATGAAACATTGAAAGCTCAAATGTTTATTTATTTGTTTTTTGTAACGTACATAAAATGTAAACCAAATGTTACTTGTAGAATTCTTTGATTCATATATGTTATCCTGAATATTGATTGAATAGTTTTTGCTGTGCATTCTCTGTATGCCTATAATTAAAAATATCATCCCATTCCCCTTTCTGTTTCACAGTTAGTTCTCTGGATGCTTTTGGATGGATCTATAATGTTAAGGCATGTTTATGTTTTAACTTTATCCATCTTTTCTTAATATTAGGTGCTTGTCCAAGATTTCAATTGTGCATTCCAGGAGAGTATTCTTCTTCAGGTAACTTTGATCTCGTCTCCTTTTGCAAAACGATGGTATTATTTCATCTATGTCACCATTTTTGGTTTGATACATTCTTGTAGCTTGGATGTTATTGTCTGCCTGTCCTAATCTTTACAAATTATTGACCTGTTGTAGGGGCACATGTACCTGTTTGTCCATTATGTTTGCTTTTATTCCAACATATTTGGATTTGAGACAAAGGTAATTTGAAAGGTTCATTTTGATATTGCTAATTGCAATTCAGTATTTTCAATATCAGCCATGTCTCGGTATTTTTAATGAGTTCATGGTTCAGAAAATTATCCCATTCGATGAAATTACAACTGTTAGAAGAGCAAAGACAGCCGGGATCTTCCCTAATGCAATAGAAATTTTTGCTGGAGGAAGGAAGGTACTGCTATGACCTGACTACTACTTTTGTTCTATACTAGATATGTTATTCTTTTGAGGGCATCTTATTTGTTTGTTTACTTCCAAATTTCAGTACCAGCTGCAAAGTCTAAACTCACTTATTAATTTGACAGTACTTCTTTGCATCATTTCTATCCCGGGATGAAGCGTTCAAGATCATTAATGATGGTTGGTTACAGCATGGTAATGGTTCGCAAGCAACTGCAGAGCAGCAGGTAATTGACATCAATGTACTGTTTTGGGGAATATTGCAGTTCTTTATGTGCACAACTCCTCTTGCTGACCGTATAAGCATATCATATCACTTCCTTTTGTCATTGGCCATAGTTTGCAAAATACCTTGTGATACAGAATTTGATGACGTGTACGTATAGCATATGTCATATGTAAAGTAACATTTTGTTTGAGTGCATCTTACTGTAAAAATTGTAACGGTGCAAGTGTATCGTTGAGCTTTTGCAAATTCAGTGTTTTAGTTTTGTAATATTCCTACTACCCCACATCGCGTAGCATTTTTATGTTATTGTCGTGCACTGTAAAAGTAATAGGACTTACAGAGTTGTGTGTTTTCCTTTTCTCTTGGTCTTTTTACCTCAGGATTCATCATCTGAGACTAGCAGCCCACAGAATGGACCTATTGTAATTGAAAAGTTCAATAGCTCTAAAGATCTCATTGCCGAATCGAATTCTAGGTAATTTTTTATGCTGAACTGACATTATATATGTTCTGATGATTCTGCTGTATGTCCTTGATCATGTATCTCATACAGGGATGAGGATGTCTTAAGCAATTCTAAGCTTCCACTTAATGTTGAAAATGATGCATCTCCAGCACACTTGGAAATACAAAATGATAATGTGGAGCAGGATGGTGAACTGGTTCTAGATACTGAATCTTGTTTGGCAAAGACTTGGTCATGGAAGATAGAGAATTCTGATGCGCCTAAGAGTTAGTCAATTAACACTTTTAAATCTTGGATCCTGACCTTTTCTGTACTTTATTGTTTGAATTTGTGTTCCGCGATGCCCTCGGCCTACTGAAGATCGAGTGATACATGGGGCATTGATATTGAGTCTGTTTGGGGTTTAAGAGTTATCTCAGATGACCTAGGAATATAGGTAGGATGTACACCAAACTTGGAAGATTTTATGGGGATCATGTGGATAGGAATCTATTTTCGTTGTTGTTTGGTAATTGTGGTTATGGGTCTGTTATTGAGCTTTGGAGATGATCTTTTGATTGACCTTTTCTGTTTTCTAATGACATTCTTAATCATTATGGTTGTCCAGTTAATATAGGATCTTGATTAGTTGATGGTTAATGTAAAGATTTCCATTGCTTTCTAGTACCCGCTTTGGAATAGGCCTCTCTACCATTGCTCTGCAATGGGTTTGAATTAGGAGAAATTATGATTTAAGGTTTAAGATGATTGAAGAAGAGTTGTTGTGAACTGATCAGCATTCAATAGACGAAGGTTGAAGGCCTAGAAGTTGAATAGTTGACAAATAAATTGTGGAAATATGTGGACAGAAATTAATCAGTTGAAAAGTCTGCAAATCTGCTTTCTTCTGGAGCACCTTTTGAACCTTTAAACAAAACAAGGCTTTTTACGAGTTTAGAAAGAGTTGTGAAGAAGGTTTTGTTGTGAGTTTGGGAATGATTATGTATGTCACCATATCATGTAATTCACATGGTATAGAACATGTTGGGGCACTGTGAAGTGCTATCTATAAACTTCAGACATATTACATTTTGTTGTATGATGTTCATTGCATTTTTCATTCTGCAGAAATTATTTTAAGTGCAAGGCATTTTTGCTTATTTGTTAACGCAAACTGTGCTTGACATGCAGTACCAGAATGTTATACGAAGGTTGCAGAAACCAAATTTCAGGTTATGTCACATATGTCCCGAGTTCTATCGTATCACTGAATTGTGTAATTTATTTTGGCAGGTTGGAGAATTAATATATTTTTTTAAAATTTTCTTTTTTATGGACTGCAGATGAAGGTAGAGGAGTTCTTTAGTTGGTTTTTTTCAGATGATGCTGTTAGTTTTATGGAATCATTTCATAGAAAATGCGGAGATAAAGGTAGTCTGGTCTATCCTCCTGGAATAGTTATTCCCCCAGTGCATGTTTCGGTTTCCATCTCCTGTGATTTTATGATATGATTTAAAGCAGTATTTAATACTTTTACCTTCGTTTTGCCTCTTACTTTTCAGAATTTACGTGCACAACTTGGTGCCCACATTATGAATTTGGGCATACTCGTGATGTGTCATTTCAGCACCCAATCAAAATATATTTTGGTATGATATTTCGATATAAGTTTTTTTTTTTAAAATTTTGTTTTTGATAAAAATTGGTTTAAGTGGTCTAAAGTTTTTACTGTTCCTATAGTGTTCAGTACTAATTCTTTTTTGTTCAATAAGGTGCTAAATTTGGTAGCTGCAAGGAGGTTCAGAAATTTCGAGTTTACAAAAACAGGTTTACATTTTCTGGCAATTTTTTAAGTTAAACATGACCGGCTTAAGGATTAAAGAAATATGTGACAGATGGTTCTGCAAACCTTTTGAAGCCATTCTGAATCTTAAAACTAAAGTTTCTGCCCTGCCAAGTACTGTGACATGACATTGCCGTGCACATTTTGGCACGTGCTTTAATTGGGAGTACACATGAACTAATTTAATCGTCGCATTGTTCTGTTTGTGTAACTGTTTGTTATTGTTCGTTGTGTCTCTCAGATCCTCCTCTCTTTTTTCTTTTTAATTCTTGAGCATAAATTATTGTAGATGTTTTTACAGTATACAATGTTGCTTTGTTACCAAATTGTTTGTTATTATTGACATTTGTTCCTTTTTTCCCCAGTCATTTGGTGATTCAGACATCACAAGAAATCAACGACGTGCCTTATGGAGATTATTTTCGTGTAGAGGTAAGGCTATAGTTCTGTCATCTTGACATTTATATGTAGCTTTAAGAATTTCCAGCCTGCATAGAATTTAATTTTGATAGGTAGCTAGTAGATTATAGATTCAATTTTTCAAGAAATCAAAAGCATACTCTGCACTGAGATTATTCATGATGTTAAATGTCCATACATTTTCTTACTTGTACACTATTCATTATGGCTATATGTCAAAATGAGGAATCGTCTAAGGAATTCAATTGATACATAATTATGTAAATAAAAACTGTAAAGGTATCTGGGAAATGCAATTCAATTTATGCTGTTATAACTGCTATTATGCTGTTCGAGTACCACCTTAGAAGTGTCTTTCTGATTCTTCTTGTTTTTCTTTTATCTTTTAAGTTTTCTTCTTTACGTTTAAGATTTCTGAATGCCATTGGACTTTTTCACTGAATGTGGTGTTCTTCTTTGTTTATAGGCACTTTGGGATGTAGTAAGAGATGACAATGAACCCAAAGAAGGCTGCCTTCTGGGCGTGTATGTGAGTGTGGCTTTTTCTAAGAAAACCGTTTGGAAAGGTTTGCCTCTGCTTATTGGTCTCTTTTTCTCCAGTTTTATATGGGATACATTAGATGACCATGTTAATATGGCGGACTTATGTTGTTCTGAGTTATTATGTTTTGTAGTGGAATCATCCGATTCGTTGAAAGAGTCATTGAAGCAGTCTGTCTGTAACAACCTTATATGTTGTATATCCGCTATTTCTCATGGTGCACCTATGTGCTCTGCTTGCAATTCACGAGTCCTTGCCTGCCCGTAAAACTGCCTCCATCTTATAAGTTTAGGTTCACTATGGCTGAAGATAATTACTCAAGACAGTAAAATAGTTACATTGATTTGATTGCATGCCATTGAAATCAAAACTTGTTCTTTAGTGTATACTTCAATTTATCCATTCTCAAGAAAATAAAAAATTGGAAAGATTGTATGTGCAGCTTTAAAGAATTCAGACTTGAAGGAAGAATGGAATTTCAAATTGAGCAAATTATTAACAATTTCATAGTCTGTGGCTTAAAGTATTTTTAGAGAGGTGCAAGGGGGGATGGTGCTTTGAATTTTTTTGGGTGTCTGTGGCTGTGGCTGTGTGGCTGTGTGGCTGCTGGGTTTTAATGTGCAGTTTCTGATTTGCTGCAATTCATAATATATTGTTCTCTTGGAATGAGAATGTATGAACTGGTGGCTGCAGGAAAAATAGTGCAGTCTACTTTGGAAGAATGTCGAGATGCTTATGCAACATGGACAAGCATGGTATTATTATCTTCTTGTTTTGACAATTTATGTTGAATTTGCAGTTCTTTGGTCATAGTTTAACAACTTGCAAATTACCCTTTCTTTCAGGCACATGATCTGTTGAAGCAGAAGAACCTTGAAAAGCCGGAAGGTTGGGTTGTGGTAGATAGTGGTATTTCTTTAGACAAAATTCTTTTATGGATGATATTGCTGTTTTGAGTATTGTTACATAACAGAACTACAGACTTTAATTAATCATTTTTCCAATGGCTTGAAGCAGAGGGAGGTCCTGCTAATAGTACAATTCGGAATGGTGATGTTCATTTTGAAAGCAAAGTTAACTGTGCAGAACCTTCAGATAACATAATAAGGAAATCACCAATGACAGATTGCTTGGAGGATGCTACCTTGGCTGCTAACCAAAGAGTTGACAATCTCTTGGAAGGAAGTTTAGCCAGCATTGCAACCGTTGCATCATTACTAGCAGAACCTATGACAAAATTCTGTTCTTTTGTGAAAGCCCAAAGCCGTGTTTCATTAATCCTAGTCATTGCATTTGCTGTGATCTTCCTGATGCAGGTATGCAGTTTTAAATAAGAAAATTCCATAAAAAATAATAAAATTATGGAAAAGCACATGGTTTTGTTGAGAAGAATGATACCGATGATAGAGTTGGTACTGGGATGCTAGCTCCCATATAATTTATCTGTTTTTTCTTCAGCCTGTGGATACGTTGTAATATTGTGCTTCATTCCTACAATTGATTTTTCCTGTCAGCTTCCTCATCACGTTTGAGGCATGAATTACATTAAACTGTGTTGGTAAATTATTTATTTTTTCAGGTGAGCATAGTTGTGCTATTAAATAGACCCCAACACATTCACATGGTTCCTCCACCGGATTACATGGTTGGTCGGGTAGGGGACAGGTCTGCTGAATCCATGGCTTGGTTGGAGAAGCGGATGCATTACCTTAAAGAAGAGATGCTTATGGTTGAGGCTCGGCTGGAGAGGATGTGGCATGAGCATGCAGTGCTGAAAGCTCAGCTCAAAGACCTAGAGCAATTTCATAAGCGTCAATAACTGGTTTTCTTTTCACTTTTCCCCCCTTTTCTACATTTTTTCCATACATAGGTTACTATTGATTTTATATGTAAATGTATATCCCTCGTTTCCTTACTTTCTTCCCCCTCCCCCACTTTTTTTTTTTTTTTTTTTTTTTTTGGGTTTCATTGAGTGACATGTAATTAATAAATTGAAGAGAATAACCATTAAAAATAAAAAAGGAAAGGAAAATAGAAGGAATAACTATTGATTTTAATAATGAGAAAACTCTTCATCAAAAGGCGTGCCTTTTTATTGAAAAATATAAAACATTGCGTTGCATACATGAACCATCTCACCGATTTTTTCGAGCATATGTTTCTTACCGATCTTGCTTAATTAATGCCAAAAAAAAAAAAAAAAAAAAAAAAAAGAGAGAGAGAGAGAAAAAACAGTGATTAGCCTCTGCTTCCTACGGTACGGTGTCTATGTCTCTGAAACAACAAAGTCTTGTGTTGGCTATGTCAATTTGTGTATAGAGTTGTCGGTGTCAATCATATGGCCACAAAAACCCCTAACCAGTTGTGTCCAAGTTTTAAACTGAGACTGGACCACCGACTTTCGGAGCCTGTAATTCCTTGCACGCAAAGGGAAATTGGTTATAGTACGGTGTATACTCCCACAATTTTTATTCATTTTTTGCTTTTTAGGGGAGCCCCCGCCTTCGCTGCTCTTTTATGGGATATCGTGGTACTTGGAAAATATTCTGAAAGTGAGTGAAGGGAAGAAATGATAGCGGGTCGGAACAGAGGGTAAAATTAAATAAATTATTTTCAAATAATAATAAGACCGTGTTGTTGTTATTATTGTTGTGGCGTGTTCCACATTGTTTTAATTTTTCACAGAAACAATATATTCTGTGTCGTACTTGTGGTGGTAGTGGGCTGCTGCGATTCAATAAAAAGGGGGGCTCTCGTTAATGAACCTTAAAAAGATAATAATAATAATACTGACGCGGCCTACGCGCTCCAACCGTCCATGTCCGTATCATGTTCATCATTCATTCTTCCGAATTTGCTGACTTACTAGCCAGCTACTTTTAAGTCTATAAAGTCATATTACCGGTTTGATTTTTTAATAATTGCAAAAATATTCACAGACATCTCAATTTGTAGGTTAATGACATTTATTTAGATAAATATTTTAGTATTATATCAGGCAGGCATTGTCATCATCAACTTATGTATGTTCAGTTGTACATTATAGTGACCCTTTTTTTTTGGTCCCAGAAAAAAAATAAAAGAGTTTGTAACTAACATATTGTGATGTTTTACAATATTTTTTAAGACTAAAGTAATTCTAAATATAGGAGGTCAAAATGTATAAATTCAAAATTTATAATGACTAAATCATGAAAAGAACATATCCAAAATAGATGGAAAAATGATTGTTATTCTTAAATTTTTTTTTTTCAAGGCAGTAGCAATGTCACTGCAGACCCTGACCTGGCCCTTTGCATAAAGAATTTATGCAGAATTTAGACTAACACTACTGTAAAATAATCTAGCATTCTATACCTAACATGGGAGGTGCTTTATACTCCCCACATAAACTTATCTAGAAGAAACCTGTCAACTTCACAATATTCTATAGAATAATCTGAAATTATAAGTTGAATATTGACAATTTCTAATAATTCATAGCATATGCTTATATGGATTAAGTTTTATTCCTATATAAATTAAATTAGTTGGGGAGAAATTTGCGAACCAAATAGCTAGCTTCAATTCTAATTAAATCTCTTGTTTAACTATCTTAGTTCTTTTACTAAACTATACTATAAATTTGTTATTATTAGCGGGTGTCTCCGTCCAAGTAACAAGGGAATTGGATCCGTAATAAAATTTTTACTGAAAGGTTTCCTTCAAGCGTCGTATTCAATTGAATGCACCGAAAAATCATGTTTCATTTTCAAGTTGAAACTTGAAAGGGTAAGTACAGAAGATGGGCCGACTACCGGCAGTCGAGGGAGCTCGTTCAGTACTTAACACGTGTTTTTTATTTATTTATTTGGGAAAAAAAAAAAAAAAGAAACAAAGGTTGCGATTTCCGTTCATGGCAATTGAATCTTTATCTATGATTGATAAGGCTTCCATTGGCCATTGCATTTGCAGTTGCCTTACATGCATCCTCAAATATTTAAAAAGAAGACCTTCAAAACAAAACGAAGAAAGAGACCATTTTAGTTAGGACATTTTCTTTGAGTAATGTATTAAGATCTTGTTAGATTTGTCCATTGTAAAATTTAAATATCTAAATTCAGAAAGAATAATTTATTTTATTGAAATTTTGCTGAATTATATTAATTATATTTGTAGTACAACTTGAATATTTAAACTTATAAAGTAATTGATCTACTCTCAAAATTAGATATTTAGCAGTATAATTTAGATATCTAAACTCATAAAATTATTTCTACTCATAAAACTAAAAGAAAATATATGCACATAGAAGAAAATAAGATGCTTAGCATTCGACTAATTGATAAATATTATTGATATTGAAATCTATGGTCTCAATATCTAACAATAAATCATGATGAAATTCTTTTCTCGTAAGTCAAATAATTTGGCAAAATGAATAAACAGTTAGAGGTAGCCGATTTCCCTAACAAAAACCCTATGATATTTAAGTTTGAAATTTGAGTTTTTTAGTAAGTGGAAGTTGTAAAAAAATTTTGGTAGAGTTTCAGTATAATATTAGTAATTGCATATCTTTTTCTTTCACTTTACCTTCTATTTATAGCAATCTTAATGAACTAATGATTATATTTAACTTTATAACTGAAAATCATAACTCAATCCTCATAATTATCAATTATAAATAATTATTAGTCTGATTCTCATAGGAATTGCAATTATACATTTATTGCCTTCATAAATTCTATTTGAGTTGAGCAAATTTTCTATTCAGTACTTAACCTTATTCCCATTTGAGTAGTAATATTATTCTGATCAAATTCTTCACTTAACAGTCACATTATTGGCATAACGAAAATCTTTAACTATGTACATATCCACACAATCATGCGGATTTATTGACTTGATTACTCTCAAACAATTATGATTTTTCATTTATTCTCTATTAATGCTAGTTCAGGTTAAATTTTATTAAACTGTTCTCATCATGATAGTTGAATTTATCAGAATCATTTGATTTGACTAGAACTATTTGCACTCCATAAAGTTGACTTTCTGTTGGACCAGGCCAAACAACTATTAAAAAAAATAAATAAATTTAATTAGAGAGGTGTCATTAAGAAAATAATAATAATAAATAAAATAAGAGTGCTAGCAAACACAAGGCAGAATAGAAAGAGACCACACATAATTCTTCTTGTGTTCTATAGGCCATAGCCACTTGTTGGCCTAACGGCCGGATGAGCGAGAAACTTCTCTCTTGATTTTACAGCACAATTCCTACAAATTAAATCACCATTCTCTATATATAAATGTTGCTTTAATTTTCAGATTAAGGTAGACTCAGTTTTGTTATTTTTATCATTTATGAAATGGCAAAATTCAAAATAAAAATGCCTTTTGTTTTGCCCACAAATTAATGGGAGACTCTCCGACTAAAATGTACACTTCACTTACTTTATATACAATTTGTAGGAAACTCAAGCCTATATAGCTCTACCGACCCACGGTTTTTTTTTCTAAATGGTAGAAAAAGAAAATCATCTAGAGCACAGCTTTGCTGCGGCTCTAAACGGACACGTGGAACTCTCAAAGCCGTTAACCAAGTGGAGATACGTGCTGAGATCATGACACGTGGCCACATTAACCTTGTTGAGGAAAGGCGAATCCTTAGTGCTAAGTCTTAACTCTTTTCCGATGTCAGCATATACCCACTGCGTGTCTTCCACGCGCTTTTGAAGCCAGCTTGGAATTCCTGCCACGTTAACTGCCGGTTTGTTCGCCACGTCATTATCATCAATCACGAAGCCCGGAACTTTTGTAATGAGATCATCCGAGTTCACTATACGTAGGATCTTGGTCCCACGTCTCTCCAGCTGGCATCTGAAGCTTCTGTTGCCTACACGTGGCCCACCGAACGAAATAACAGTTACCATTGGCGCATTGCTAAAGGTGGAGTTTATATCGTATGCAGTCAGTGTAGCGAGCGCAGCCCCGAGACTGTGCCCTGTGATCGTAATGCTAAGCGGCTCATCACCGTACATTTCCAAAACTCTGGAAATCTCCTTCCTCACCGTATCTTGTAAACTCGGGCACGACGGCGTTTTGGAGGTGTAGAGGCTCAAGAACCCGCTCTCCACCATGGCCTCAGAAGTTTTAGCCATGTCGGGAGGCAAATTCGTTAAGGTAGCACGTAAATTTTCCAGCCACTCTAAGCAAGTAGCAGTGCCCCTGTAGGAAATCACGACGTCACGTCTTCCCAATCTGGCAATCTCCTTCTTGTCCTGACAAACTGCCACGTAACCAATCCAGCTGGACTGCCTCGAAACCCAACTGGGCGCTCTGTCTATCCAGCGTGGCAAATGTACTCCGCTAGTAGCACGTAGGTTCTTGGTCATCCGATAACCAGTTTCTCCGATACCCGACTGCGTCAGGAGGGAGTTCCTGGGGTACTTACACGTGGCATAAGTCGGAGAAGAAGGATCAAAATCGAAAGAACGGTATGCTGCTTCGACGAACTGTCCGTAACGCAGAAGCTCACTTCGTAAATTAGGATCAAGCGGATCAAGTAAACCTTCCCAGTTGTTACTCCCTTGAATTTCCATCCAATTGGTACCTAATTTGACTGACTGATTAATAGAAGAGTTGTATTCAACAGCTTTCCACGAAAACTTTGGGTTTTTGGCGCTGAGATTGAGCTTGACAGAAGTAGTACTGGAAGTTTCGATAGAGGAACAATATATTTGAGTGATTGCATTTCGCTTATTAAAATGATCATCAGGAGATAAAACGCAAGACCTACCAGCAGCTACTCCAACAGCACCAAGCTTCATATCCGAGAGCTGTATATATATAAATTAGTTTCGCTATTTTATATTTCTATATATAGATATGTAGTTAGCTATGGTTTTCAGTACTTGACTTGCTGATGAGTTCTTGAGACGAGAAAGAAAGTGGAGTTTGGCAGAAATTTATAAAGAGAGTGGACGGCGAGGCATGCAAAAAGAGTAACAGTGGAAATTAATTAAGGAAGTACTAATTTTTAGTGGGGTGGATGGGGAAAAAAAATTTAATTGACGATTGATTGATACGAGTAAAAGATACTTATTGGGAATTTTTTTTTTAAAAAAAAAAAAAAAGAAAAAGAAAGAAAGAACTGCTATTGGGTCTACAGTGATGATGATGATAGTCATTGAAAAATGAAAATTAAAAGGGTTTCAAATCCAAAGGAAAACTAGGTTGAGAAAATTTTTGAATTGGTCCATAAACATTTTGGAAAATGACAATTCTCTTTCCGACCAAGTAACGACGCGCTCTGGTCCTTGGCACGTGAATTTCACGGGGACACGTATAGTTGTAGTTAATAGCTTTAATTAGATGTTGCGATTTGAAAATACCGTCTCTATATTTGATTCTTAAATGCACTAATTATATATTTTCTTTCATCAGTTATAGTTATTTTTAATTAACATATGCCTCCTCTAAAATTTATGAAATTGGCATCTTGATGATAAGGTTAGAGAAATTTACACATACCCCCCTGAACCGTTAACCTGACTTCCATTGAACGTCAGTTAACTGTTAGATTATGAATATTTTAACAAAATGGCAGAAACTTACCTCTCTTTCATGCTAACCACAATTGAGAGTTGGGGATATCACTTTCAGAGATGAAGCGGGGCTAGAAAAGATGGGTTCTGCTCATCATAGCTATGGTTGTGCATATAGATCCATAAAGGGCAACTTTCGCATCATTACCTGTTGATGTTGGTATCTATTCAGTTAGAGGAAGATACACCTATACTATTATTGAGTTAGTTCTTCAACATTGAGTCAAAGAAGTACAAAAATTGAATTCAAGAACAACACAGAACAAGGGTTTTGATATCCAAGTCATGTACTTGTTGGAATTTCATGCATGCATGTTTATTCTTCTTGAGGATTTTGCTAGTTTTTGCTATGATTTTGACTTCATTCACACTTTCATTTTGAGTTGGATAGGCAGTGATGTAAACTGAAATTTTTGAATGACATTTTGGTGTTTAAGGTTGCAAAAATCGACTATAATATTGTTTTGTTCTATGATTTTAGATTGTTTATAATAAAAACAACATATGCAATATGGGTCGTCTAAGGTTATGGAATACCATTTATTTTGTTTCGATTAAAAAATAAAAATACTGAAATTTTCAAATGTAGTGTCTAGATTTAATCTTATAACTAATTTAGATAATTGTAGATTATATTTTAATTTTGAGGTCTGAAATTGTGATTTTTATCTTAACTTTTGAAAATTATTTTAATTTTTAATGTATTATCACACTATCTTACACCTGAAATTAATTATCTTAATCAAAATTTGTTGGCTGAATTGATAAAAGGATGTTATAGTAATGTTCCATTTCTTGTAAGGGCTTTGTCCATTTTCTGGAGAACATTGATCCTTCTATGTCTATTTCGTTTATCTGTGATTCGTTTAATCTGTTTGTAACATTTTGTCGGTGCATTAATTAATTAAACTGGATTTTGTCTATTTTGTCCCAGATGAGCTTCAATTTTTGAATCCCCTTTGTTGCCAGATTAATTGTATATGAAACATGAGAATGTGAACTATTAAACTGGAAAATTGTATTTGTATGTCTTAATGTACGGAAATATATTTGTTGGTTTAAATAGCTATAACAACTTCAAAGCCAGAAATTATGGGCTGCAACAATAAAAACTAAAACCTATTTTGGGAAAGCAAAATACGCAGAAGCTGAAATAATTCTCTTTGGAGTTCAAATTGCTGTAGAAGCTAGGCTAATTACACAATTATAGAGTTATATTCAATGAATGTGGTTGGGTTGGTAAATAGAAAATATAGTAGTTTGACCAAAATTCTTTGAGTGATAGAGAAAGTTTTAAGAGTACTTAACAACAAAGGGAACAGAAAAAAGGGCTGTATTTGTTGATTTCTACCCCAAAATTGCTTGTATTTATTGATTTTCGTTAAGGAATCTTTCCTTTCCAAAAAAGGGGGTTACGTTGTTTTTACTTTTTCTTCCTTTTTAAGGTTACGGGCACTTTTTCATAATTAAGCTTATCGTCTATTCATTACTTGCCAATAAAGCAATGGGCCTGGCAAATCATTTGATTTCACAGGTCTTCAATATTAAAATACAATGCTACATTGATCATCTAACAGTTTAAGAAAAATACGTGTAAATTTTTTTAAATTTATTATTTATATGTAAATTTTTTAAAATTTGAAGGGAGGTATGTGTTAATTCTCCTTTGTAATAATAATTAGTGGTGGTTAATAATTTTTTTATCTTATCTTAAGAGGTCACGACACAAGAATTCTAATTAATTTTCAAACAATTTCTTAAATCAGTTAAGTGAGTGGAAAAGCCTACAGACATATAGAGTCTTACCCCTAGACTGAATTTTTTTCAAAGGAGAGAGAATTTCTTTCCTATGTCAGAAAAGCTAAGAAAAAGATGACTAAAAGCCAAAAAGGAAAAAAAAAATATAATAATAGCAAAAACTGAGAAGCAATCTACCTGTGCCTTTTGTATTTATAATATTTTATTTATTCGGAAGAGAGAAATTAAAGTGCTTCTTGTATATCATTAAGTTAATGATTAACGATAATAATACATATGATTATCAGATTAGCGTTATCTCTGATGATAATGGCGGATGCAACCATTACATCAGAAGCGAAAAAGGATATATACAAAACTAATTAATTTAAAAGAAAATTTGAAGAGGGAGGAAATATGCGTATATAAGAGGTATCTTTTGATTTAAAAAGGAACTAGCATCAATTCTTTTAATTGACGGAATACTTCGTGTGCTTCATTATAATAACTACCATTCTATTTAATATATAATAATTAATTAAAATAAAATGTTTTGATACTATTAATATTTTGATTATTCTCCTGGGATTGTTGATTAGTGAAAGACCTTCAAATCTTCTCAGGAAAAGCAATACGGAAAAAAGTTGAACGAAAGGCAACTTTTTTTTTTAAAAAAAAAAAAAAAAAAAAAATCCCAATATATCAGAGTAAAGACTGATCTAAGTTAGATAGATATGACTAACCACAAAGTCGATGGACCCTTAGCTTTGATTAAAAATCATTCTATCAAATCAATCGGATAAAGATTGTTTTAATTAATACTTTCTCTCTTTGAAAAGCTTGATAAAGATCCTTTCTTACCAAATACACTGGGCAAATTTCGCAGCCACAAGCCAAGAGTAGACTACTTTCTCACAAATTAAATCCTTGAATAGATGATCATTCCCAAATCATGTGAAATGAACATCTATGTATATATATGGGATAACTTTTGGGGATAGAATATTATGGGCTTCTTTACTTTTGGATTTAATTAATTACTTGCTATTAAGAATCTAATAAATTATTCTTTAATATATACGTTTTTACAAAATTAATTAAAGTAGTGTTGTATCTTTGAATGATGTAAATTTTATGTCTTAGCTAGATTAATGATTTGGGAAAGTGTTAACTATTGGTATTAAAAAAAACTAAGGACTACGGAAAATGTCAACATCTAGCAAATATGTAAGCTGAAATTTTCGAGTCTTTAAAAAACTATTCAATTATTCCCATACATCATGTTTTATTGTGCTCGCTTTATATCTCAATATTGAGATCGATTTCACTCAAAATTAATCTTGTTAAAATTCTGATTATATTTTATTATATTATTTGGTGAAAAGTGATAGTGAAACAACATATATTTATAAAAATTCATCGAACCATAAAAGGATCATAAGCAGGTGCATTTCTATTATACACTGTCAAAATTCTTACGAAAAAAATTCAATGTCCAAGTTCTTTGCACCCTTTCAGTCTCCACTTTCTCCAGAAAGGTCAAAAAGAATTAACCACACAAAGACAGGAATAACCAATTTGGTATTCTGAAAAATCAAATCAAATGAATGATTTTGTCACAACTTACAGACGAATTAGGAATGTACCGCAAAGCATGTGAGAAAACATGAATATGCCCAAATTGAAATAGCCCCACAAACAAATATCATAACACATTCTTAACAGGATTTTTCTTTTTCTTTCTTGAAAAATAGCAATAGAATAATATACACTCATAATTAAGAGTATACACAATAAATTAATTTCTATTCTCTACTGCTATATAGCTGCTATACATGTATTTTTGAGTTGGATGTGGGATGTGATGTGTGACGTTTGCAATTTGATCATAAACATCATATGCAATTTTATCCACACGCTAAAACCTTTTTTTTTTTTTTTTTTTTTTTTTTGGGATTCTCGAAGTAAGTGAGCCACAGTTCAGATAGAAGATATGAGTATCATTCAGTTTAACTAAAACCAGAAAAGATTTTCCTCTTTAAAACCTGTAATGGGGACCCAAAATGATTGCGTCCTATACATTTATAAATGGAGATTGACTCAAAATTCAAAAAGAAAAGCATATATATATATATATATATATATAGTTACTGTTGTTTTTGTGGGTTAGTGATTAAAAGCCATACATGAAGGATTAGCAAAAGTGATCAATAATTTCAGCTTGTGATGAGTTTGCAAGAGATATCTATGAGCTGTATATAAAAAATGTGAAGAAGTTCGGAGTTGGACCCATAAGGACGTGAATCATAGGGTTATAGTCAAAAGAGCAATCAATTGCTGTGATCCAAATAAGTGGTAGCCATCAAAGAAGAAGAAAAACATGCAATTATTTTGAGTTCCGCACAAAAAATGATGTGAAATTTGTGGGTGGTTAACTAATGTACATATCCTTTATTATGGGCCTTACCATCTATAATTTTCATCATCACAAGCAACACAATTTCATATATTTATATTTATAATTATATATATATATATATATTTTTATCAGAGAGTGAAAACTATACTGTAAAAAAATTAAAAAAAATATTTTTATCATAATCATTCTTCATTCTATAAATATTTACGGAGAAAAAAACATATTTTTTCTATTAAATGAAATACATATTCAAAGAATTTTTACTTGAAATTAATTGATACAAATAATTAAGGATTCGTTTGATGTAATTTTTTAAATAGTAAATTTTAAAAAATATATTTTATTATTAAAATTTTTATAAATAAAGTTTTTAATAAAAATTTATTAATTGTTTAATTATCATAAATAATTTTTTAAAAATTAAATAATTATTTCAATGAATAAGTTTTTGATATTTTATTTTAAAAAATAATGTAAAATTTTTAAAATAAAATAAAAATTATTTTAAATAATTTAATTTTTTAAAAAATATTTAAAGAATTTTACGATTAAAATTTTAAATTTAGAATTAATAAAAAAAATAATTTTTTTTAATTCCGAAAATTTTTTTTCAAAAATAAAACAAACAAGATCTCAAAGTCTGAAAACAATTTTTAACATCAATTTTTTTTTAAATAATTAAAATGTCAAATCAAAAGGCATGGAATGCAAATGCGATCACCAAGTTCTTATGATTGCAGAAGGCAGTATTTTCGATTTGACGCGGACCCAAGCCGCATTGCTTGGATTTATATGCATGTAGATAATGATTACTGGCCCAAAAGGTTTTTGACTGAGAGGGTAACATTTTCTTTAGTATGGTCTAGTTACTTTTTTTCTTTTCTTTTCTTTTTTTTTGTTTTTTCCCCTTATTTCAAAATAAAATTATAGACAATAAAATAATCAACCATTTTTGTTTTAGCCGTACTTGATTATTTTGCTTTATCTTCTATCATTATTTGCCATATTCATTTTGAGGGCAGAACTCGTTTTGTCTCTTAAGAAAGTGTTTCTTGCAGTCTTTTTAGTAAAAGTTTTTCTTCTTCGAAGTGAGAGAGAGAGAGAGAGAAAGGCGCATTGTAAAAGCAATGAATTATTGCAAGAAACTTGAAAATTACACGGAAAAACTGTTTTTTTATAACGTCGAATAAAAGTTGGATCACATCCAAAATTTAGAACCCAGCCCACCTTACAAATTTTGAGGGAAAGCTTGCACCAAAACCCAAATTGAAAGGGCCCCCAACTGTACCTGATACCCACAAAGAGGTAAAAATGCTGTTAGCTTAAAAGTTAAAAAAATAAAGAAATAAGGCAGCCGCGATTATCTTCAGTATAATACTAGTAGTACAGTATACTATCTTCTATTGACCATGAATGCATATACAGCCTAGCCAAGCCAACCAGACGACAATATCCAGATTCAGAGTTACAAGTTTGTTCGTGTAAGAGAGGAAGAAGATATAATAATGACTCCTCCAAGTAACCTAATTTTAAGTTATGTATCAGTGTCTAAAATTGCATGCATCCTACAGAATTGATGCAGTAGTAGTTTAGTTTAAAGATAAAATTAAAAACAACAGTAAAGAACCCGAAAAAAAATTGACACACACACACATATATGAGTATGAAGTAGTTGATAATCTATTGAAGAAAGAGAAGAGTTTTTCAAAATGAAGACTGATAATCTATTAATAAGCACAAGGATATACATAATACACTGCGGATTTTACATATACGCACATATATATATATAATATGAATTAGTGAAACAATTAATGCAATGTAGCTGGGCGGTTCTTGCGAGAAGGACACTAGCGGCGCCTTGACCTTATCCTTATTTACAGAAACCAAACCATTCATTAATGTCAAAAAATTGTAATAAAATATAAAATAATTATATATAAAAATGGAAGAAGTCTCGTTAAATGAGGAGACACGTGTAAGTTAATGGATGAAATTAATGCATAAAAGTTAAATGGAAATGGCGGTAACAAAATCAACAGTAGTAAGAAATGTTAGAGGTCATTTTAACAGCCTGCTTATCGTTTTATCAATCATTTTCTTTGTAGCTCTCCGTGGAAACCCTAAGAATATAGATATTGATAGATCAAATTGGGATATGGGCGAGGTATGTGCTTCAAACCCCAAATTTTCTTTCTTCTGCATCGATTTAGATAGTAACTGTGCGATCTGACCCTATTATTATGATTGTTATATAAAATTGTATGTTCAGTATAGCTGCGGGTTATCGTTGCTTGATATTTCTTTTTGTGGTTTTGGGCATGAATTATGAGCAGATATGACTAGCTGTCGTATGTTGAGATCTTATACAGCATATAATTATTCGTATTAGTAGTAATAGTAGTATTATATGCTTTGTTTTGTTTCGGAATTTGGGTTGGATTAGCAGTATCATGTGGGGCAATCCATGCAAGCAATTCTTCTGAAAATATTTATGTAGAATGGAAATTATGTTTCAGTTAATCAGTCTCTTGGGATTGATGAATTTATGTTCCGTGTAAGCAAGCTAGCTAATCTGACCAAAACAGTAATTAATCCCCTTGGCACCGCTAAATATATATGTCAGCTGTTTCACCGTTTACAAATGCGCATGAAGCTCTTAACACCTAGCAGGTAGGTTCGTACGATTAGGATCTTATTAGGATTTTATATAAAAATAAGTCTAATAGTCGGTTGACCTCATCTTTAACATTTATTAACAATAAAGATCTTTTATCATAAAAGAATTTGTAATAGAAATGATTTTTATTATAAAGTCACGATATAATTCTATCAAAAATTTGTCTGGTAAAACTGAAGTTCGTTTTAGAGAATTTTGTGGCAAAACATTGTAAAAGGATTATGACATATCGCTCATACCAAAAAAACTCAAATAATTCTATCAACTAGTTAAAGTAGACTTGAGTGTTTATACAATGATTCTAATAGTCATGCTCACCTCATTTTTATCCGAAAAATTTATTTATATAATATGACATATTTACCTTCATATTTACAGAGGAGAAATTCAAACTTCAAACCTCTATTTGGAGATACTTACTTAGTAATCGAACAAATAATGAAATAATACATAAGTGTATATGTTGATAGAGAGATTTTCCAAATTTAAAAGCTGAAATCTTTTCGCATATAACTTTGGGGAGTCATTTTTCTTTGTTAAAAGAAAACTAAATATTAAATGTAACAATTCAATGACAATTCTGATAATATCATTCCTAATGAATCCGTGATCATCTTCTAGTTGAACCATTTTGTTGTCACACAAAAAAGGAAGAAATAAATTGTAAGACTCTTTCACTGACAAATGTGCTGTCATAATCTGATTGATGCATTGGTCTTAGTAGAGACTGGATTTCCAATTTATATACAATCTGTTTCGTAGTTGGTGGATTTGATATGGGGGTATATCTTCATCTTGAAACATGCCTCTTGCATTTCCATTTTTTCCTCTTTTAATATTTAAGTTTCTCCAAATGAGGGCCACGGTTCTGGCTTTGCCACCGCCCTAGTTTAACGTAGCAACACGTGGGAATCACATCCACTTGCTTAATGCATGAATGTAGAGAATTAGTCTTTCGTTCTATGCATCGTTACTTAGGATTAAGATGCACGATAAGTAGGCTGTCGTGTTCTTGCGCAGCTTTCTTATTCTTTAATTTTTTTGTTTCCGCAGGTTCATATTAATATTGCACCATTATGTATTAAAATTCAAGAGGTATTGATTTCATTTACACATGTATAGCCACTATTAACCTAGATGTGACTCGGACAATTTACCCTCTTTCTCCTACGTATTAATTGCGAAAGCACGTAGATTACCCTAGATTAAATTGCTATATTAAATAGGCCTTGTTGGAGAAGGGCAAAAAGTAAAGGCGTCAGTACAGATACTAGGAACAAATGGCCCATTGAACAACATATATAAATGGCCCCTAACAAAATTCTACTCGAACTGCTAGCTGCTGGTTGTTGCAAAATCTTAGAACACGGGGCCTTTCTCCGTCTATATATACAATATGTTTTCTGTTGCTCGTATCATCTTGCGTACTTACTTCCCTTTGTTACAGGTAGGTCAAACAATATACATAGCTCAGTAATAATATTAATAAATAGAACTATCATTAAAGAATTGTGCTCTGCAGAATGTATTTTGTGTTCTAAATTCTATATCTTGATTGTTTTAATATTATACTCACGCTCAATACATAAAACTTTTTTCTGCATCATTGTTGTCAAAAGGAATAGTTTTGAACTAAATGTACAATAGCTATCAAGCTAAACTATCCTTTGCCATTTAATATGCTGCATTTTTATTTTTTGTTTCTCGTGCATGGTTTAAATAATGAAACGTCATGCCTTGAGCTGCCTAATATATCAGATATATATCATCTGTGCTTTTGATTGCGAATGCAAAATCTTCTGATACGTGCAAAAATTAACTATGTGCACGTATGAACGTCTTGCACGTATGAACGTCTGTTATTTTGGTGTCTATTTCTAAATATTGTGCAATCACTATGTTCTTTTTCTTCTTCTTCTTCTGTTTTCTACTACACTAGATTTGATTTTGGCTTGAACCAAATAGACTATTAACTTCTAAGATCCAAGTTTGTTAATGATTATCAAGATTTGGCTGCACATCGTCAACTGTCAATTCGCAGTGTTTTAAATTCGGGGATACATCGTAGTATTATCTATAGGGTTGGTCACTGATGCGGCTTTGAATTTAGGTTGGATACATCCACCATACAAACCAGGCCAAGTTAAAAATTTCCATGCTTTTTAGCTTGAGACCCTAACTGTACCCACTTAGGCACTATAACGAAAGAGAGTCACAATGTTGACGCGAAAATGGGTTTTCTATTCCTTCGGAAAATTTATAACTTACATAAATATACTGTGTCTAAATCTTTTGATCATGAATAAAGGAAGGAATTTAGAGGTTCGTGTCAGTAAGAGAAAAGAACATAGGAACGTGATCCAATAATATTCTGGATTAAAGACATCATCGCTGTCTTACCCTTGTGCATGGCACAGAATTGATGCAGTAGTGTAGAAGATAATAAGAGATGAACCCTGTAACTGATAAGAGGAAACAAATAATGACGAAAGAAAAGAAGAACCGATTATTTGAAAGCTCAAAGACAAGTGAAGAATGAGAAAACATGTTATCGTGTAGAAGAAAAATTATACTTTGCCAACGTAGTCGATGGGTGAGCACAGAATAAAACATGCAAGTAATATCTGGCATAAATCAGAGACACGTGTAAGTTAAACAGATACGATGGACGGAAAATCAGATGGCAAAAAAAGCCGAAACAAATCGGTTAATTTACTAGCTCTATGATTCTAGTCATATCATTATTGCCCGCGATGTGACAATTTTATGTTGTAAAGCCTAAAGTCAATATTATTTTGGTGGTTTTGGCAATCAATATGAACAGATCCGACTGTTACCAGCTTCTGTATGCTTAGATATCATACTATATGTTAAACACACACACAGATATATATATATATATATATATATGCTTTGACTTTGAGTTTGTAGTGTACGAGTATCATGGGTAGAAATCCATGCAAAGAATCTCTGTAAAATATAGAATGGAAATTATGTAAGTTTCGGTTGCTCAGGCTGTAGGGATTGAGGTGGTCCAATAGTTTTAATTTTTCTTTTGCCCGACGGCTATCCCGTCTATTTGAACCTGGTCGTACGCTACTTACCTTGAATCCCAAAACAGTAAGTAGTATTCTTTATGTTTTCACTCTCTCTCTCTCTCTCTCTCTCTCCGTAACTCATTTTTTTTTCCTTTGTGTCGGAGAAAAAGTCGTTGCTGCACCGGCATAGCTGATTCACCATCTACAAATATGTGTTTAAATGACTAACACGTAGCAATTGTTTGTTTCACGTCTGCACCGCAGTTAGGGTAAGTTATACAAGACTCGGAAAATCTTAGAACAAAAGTTGAAATTCGAAGCTTCCAGTTGTAAATGTAATATTGTACGTGATGTAACGTATCTAGGCCGATAAACTTTTGACTTCTGTTACAGATGTATGTCCACATTAGTAGGCAAGTGTATCAATCTTCCTAATATTTTGGGCACAGAATCCATAACGTGGCGCAGTTGTCTCGTCTCGTGATTAATGAGCCTGTGACTTAAAGAGGCTAATAGTAACAATCACACGAATGAAAAGTTTTCTTTAAGATATGCATGCATATATATATATATATATATATATAAAGCTGAAATGGTTGAAATTATTTGTAAAATATTAATTTGAGAATCCTCAATGCATGCTTACATAGTAATTGAATGTGAGTTAATAATCTAGCTAGATTCATGCAATACTTAAAATTCCTGAGCTAATTAATTTTCTTTAATTTTAAATGTAGTACTCCTCTCGTAGTCACCCTACTAAGCCATTAATGCTATATATATATATATATATATATATTATGATTCATCATCTTCTACTATATACTATATACTATATATTAAATAATTATTGATTGTGAGACAATCCTAGCTAGACTAACCCCCTGACTAAATTATGAGGTTGAAATGTACGCACTGGAAAAAAAATAAAAGAAATTAAACACATCCGTACAGGTACAAGAAACAGGTGACCCCATGTGAACAATAAAAATGCTCACCCTCAACAAAATTCTATATGCAACCTTCTGGCTGCTAGGCTTTGCAAAATCGGAAAACACATGGGGCCTTTCTCTCCACCTATCTATCCATCCATCTACATATAAGTTTAATAAGTCCAATGATTCTTCTGTTTCCTCGTACCATTCCTGCAATTCTCTTCTCCTCTTTGCCCTGTTGTTGCAGGTGGGTCAAACAAAATATATAGCTTAATAATAATAAAATAAATATAACGTTTCGTTAAAGACCCATGCATTCTAATCAAACTATTACAATATTCTACACCTAAATTTCTTTTCAGGAATTGAATAAAATACATTGCATGTATTGTTATATTTAAATTTTTTTTTTAATTATACACATATAAAATTTTGTGTTTTAATTTTTATGTTCGATATTTCAAAATTTATACAAGAGCTTTTAATTTTAATTACATAGTATTTTAAATTTTACGTTCTTAACTAAGTGGGTAGATGTTACAATATATATATATATATAGTAGCAATCTCATATAATTTAGCCAAGTCCCTGTTGTCTTTCATATATAGTTGATGCTTAAAATTGACCATTTTGCGGATGTATGTATATATTATTGTATTTTAGATATCGTTGAATTTATAATGTCATCATTGTTTTCCTGAACTATGGCACCACAATGAAAAATAATTTCAACATTCTTTTTTGAACTTAATTAATGTCTTCCCCACGTTCAAGGGTCGGTGTGAAAATTGAAGAAGATGCTTTTCCTTACCCAAGTCCCTAGGAAGATTTAGCTAATCTCAGCTAAGCTAAGCTAAGCAAACCATTCATTATTTTTTTTTTTTTTAAAAAGAAGATATTTGATGCCTCTATTTGCCTAATAAATCAGATATAATTTGTTTTCATGTGAATAGTTTTGCAAAAATTAATTGGAATATTATAGATTCAGAAGAGAAAACTGCTATCGAACGTATGAACGCCTGTTATTTTAAATGTCTGTTTCGAGATATTGTGCCCTCACTATCTTCTTTGTTCTTCGCTCTGTTATCTACTATATTATATTTGATTTGATATTGACTTAAACCCAATAGACTATAACTTCTAAAGTCCAAGTTTGGTAATGATTATGAAGATTTTGAAAATTACTTGACATCTTTTAAGCCGCAATTCGCAGTGCTTTCTTCCAGGAAGCAGATTTGGCTGCATATATATATATATATATATATATATATATATATATATCAACCCTCAGGCGTATAACGTTCACAATTTTTTTCCCATATAAGCTTTTTCCCCATCATTGAAATTTTCCATTCTGCCGTTGAAGTTTTTAGGCACTAATGTATATATATATATATATATATATATGTAGCAGAAATTTAAGGCGGTTGACTCCACAATATTTTCTAATTCTTATAATACCAATGGATAGCTCTTAGGAATTAAAGGCCCGATTTCGAACATCTGACCCCTTAAAAAAATGAATTGATTTCGTCTGTGTAAATAGTATGTTGATTGCTCTAATTTGAAGTGTTTCCCGTGCTACATTTATTTTATATATATGTATACTTTCTCTCTTTATCACACCGTCAATCCAAACTTACTATATTATTCTAAACCTATTGACTTTTTGTTAAATTATAAAATTAATTGACTAAAATTTGTTCACCGACTTGGGACCACTCACAGTATACAAATATGACCTCGTTTTAGCGGATGAATACTTACAGCCATAGAATCCTACGCAAGTGTGGCCCAGGATGTGCCACCGTGTCGTTATCGTACGGATGGATGGCTACTGATTGGTGACGTTCACTCTAAGGTGGGTATTGATAAGGGTCAGCAGAACTTGGGATATCATCCTCAGAGACCAGTGTGTGTATTTCAAAGGTTAAACTTCTTTGATTGCTCAATTTCATCCACGTTTCTTAGTGGTGTCTTGCATGGAGGCCATTTGTCGGTATATACCTTAAAATAAAACAGAACAAAAACAAATCACTTGAAATATCTCGGTAGATGGGGGAAGATTAATTTGTAAGTGATAAATTCATAAAATATTAATTCTCGTCAAACACATGCTCTTTTATATATGGGTATTTTTATAATGTATACTCATTTAGTATGAATCTGTATTTTTTCTGCATCGATCATAATAGCGATGGTCTAATACAAAACAGTTCTAATATTTACAACATACCGTTGATTTTATAAAATTATTAGCTTTCGGGGCTATAAGTTTTGTATACTAATTTCCATGTAATTTTAAAGGTACGTAGAATTAGAATGAGTGCTTCAGTAAATATACGTAGAAATAGAATAAGTGTTTTAGTAAATATTAATTTTTATGAGATTAATAACCTCAAATATAATTTTTTTTTTTTTTTTTAAGAATATTTTAAATACTTTTAAAATTAAGTTAAAATACAACATTTTAAATATATTTTAAATTTTAGGGTATGTTTAATACAGATGTGTTTTTTATTTAACTTGATAGTATCATAACTAAAAGATTTGATAGCATTTAGTTTTTATCCAGAATCATCTATTTTTACACCTATATTTGTGTTAATGACTTTATTTCATAATAACTGTTAGAAATCACAACATTTTAACCTAAAATATAATATATATATATATATATATACTTATAATTTATGGAACTCCAAAAAGAAAAATTATGGTAATTATTACGATTTTTTAGTTTCATACTCATGCAACATATGTGTATATTAATTCTCAACTGGTGGTTTTGATTCTAACTTGTTGAAAAAAACATTAGTTCGAGAGTCACATGTATATTCTTAAAACACGCATGCACTGACAAAATTTGATACACATGTTGAGGAATATGAATTTGAACCTCAACCTTCTTATTTTTTTGTCTCTTTCAATCCACATCGTTACATCTTTATCTGGAAATCGGTCTTTACATGCGATCTCATCGAAAATTTAGGTTGTTTTAATAGTCTCAACAAAGTTATCCTCGGATCATTTAATTTTTCCTGCAAATTTTTCATTGGTCGAGGAGTACTAATTTTCAAGGTGACAAAAAAATAATACTGCATTAGCTTTGTTATAATTAATTATTTGATAGATATTACATATAGGTCTACGTTTTGTGATCCACATGGCATTCTTTCTTGATTTCATCTTGACTGCTGAGAAAGTCTATTCATTTAATTATGTGTTTAATAATCTTTCATATCATACAATTAACGTCTAATTTACAGATAAGAGTGTACTTAAAATATTGTGACATAATTTATGTTTTTCCTTCAATTTCTTTTCTTATCAATTGTTACTTGTTTTTCAATACTATTAGATATATTTATATAAAATTGACGTGATTACTTTAAATTGGTGCTCTGTATATGTTTCCCTGTCATAATCAAGTTGTATTAATCTATAGTTGTAGTTTTTGTTTCTTTAGTGGTTGGTGGCATTATCGAGAGGCACAGATGTTAATGTTATTGGTTGTAGTTCTCTTTCAATGTCCGTAATAGTTAAGAATATTGAGCTTAAAAAGTTACATAGTTCCAATGTACTTACTAAAAATTCTCAACATACATATATATTTGTTAACATTTGTTTTAAAACATAGATGGGCAACTTCTGGTGTTAAAAATAGTTACAATGTAGAGTGTGATAATCTTCATTTAATTAAAAAAGCGTTGTGTTAATATACATTAACTTAAGTTGTTAGCAATCATAAAGATATAGACACAAAAATATGCTTAAATTAAGGTTGACCAGTTTCTTAAAATTGTGGTCAGAAAACACTCTGTTACCGTATGGCATTTGGATAAACTATTATTAGGAGATACTTTTGCCTAACACTTCATTTGTCATCAAGCAACCCGACGAAGGGTTCACCATCTCATCTTCGTCATAACTTTCAGCCAAGCTCAAATTTCTAAATTAAGCTATTATAGGCAGATATATCATAGCCCCACCTATTACTGATCATGTGCCTTAATTATACACAAAGAATACGAAAATCCATTGCAATTAATGGACATTATTGTGATATTTTTCAGAGCCAGATTGGCTGTGTTTGGTATGGACGGCGCTTTGTTGGTTAGAAAATTTGGAAAAAAAAATAATTGTTATTATTATTTTAAAAGTTGCCGCATTCGGACGATGGCACGCAAGTAGTTTCTAAGGTCGGTGACAGTGCACAACACGCACGGTGGCATAATCGTAATTTCTGTGAAAAACTTGAGGGCATTTTCGTATTTGTATCCCAGTCACGTGTTATGATGCACACACCTGTATATATATATATATATATATATATATATATATATATAAACATTGGCTTTTTTCAAACGAGTTGTTATTATATACGCCGTTAGTATATTTTTATAACTTACAGAGTACGGACAGACGGCTAGGTATGTATAGTTAACGATCAACCCCTAGCACAAAAATGGCAAACGCAAAGTCTGGTTTCGGATACCGCGCATGTTAGTATTGAATGGAGAAAGTCAATGGGCATCTTTTGTTTGTTGCATCACAAAGAATGACACTGTGCAATACCGGAATGTGGCCGCACAACATATTTTTATGTACAAAAATTTTATTTACTTGAACCAATTTAATTACTAATTGACAAACTTTCTTGTCTCGTTTTTTTTTTCTCTTGTTTTGTCGTTAATTTTTCGTCTTTGTCACCGGAAATCTTACGTTGAAGCGCTCTCTCTGCTATGTTTCCGAGGCCCCTTTTAGCATAAGCTCTAAACGGACACCTGGAGCTAACAAATCCTCCGACCAAGTGGAGATATGTCTTCAGCTCGTGACACGTGGCAACATTGATACTGTTTAAGTAGGGGGAGTCCTTTGAGCTGAGTCTGAGCTCTCTCCCGACTTCGGCATAAGACCATTGCGTGTCTTTCACTCGCTTCTCTATCCAACTAGGCAAGCCTGCTGTCAGGTGCACATCTCGTTTGCTTGACACGTCATTATCATGATCAACCACAAAACCAGGTACTTTTGTTATCAGATCGTCTGAGTTCACAATACGTAAAATTTTTGTTCCTTGTTTTTCTATTTGTTGACGGAACCTCTTGTTTCCTACACGTGGACCACCAAAGGAGATAACGGAAACCATCGGCGCACGATTGAAATGGGTTTTGATGTCGTAAGCCGCGAGTGTGGCGAGGGCCGCCCCAAGACTGTGACCTGTGATCGTCAAACTAAGAGGCTCGTCACCGTAAGTTTGGAGTAACCTTTTTATCTCTTCTCGAACCATCTCCTGTAAACTTGGAGACACGGAACTCCCAGAAGTGTACAAGCTCAGGAACCCACTTTCGACCATGGGTCCACACCCGTCGGGACTGGACTCGGAACCGGAAAGTGGGGTGAGTGTGGCCCGGAGATTTTCAAGCCATTCGAGAGGAGTGGCCGTTCCTCTGAAGGCAATAATCACGTCTCGTCGACCCAGCCGCGAAATTACTTCTTGCTCTTGACATACTGCCACGTACCCAATCCAGCTGGTCTGCGTCGCCATCCTACTTGGCGCCTTCTCAATCCAACGTGGCAGGCTGATGCCTGACGTAGCACGTAGATTCTTGGTCAGGCGATATCCAGTTTGCGGAAGACCGGACCGCTCAAGCAATGTGTTTTTCGGGAAGTGGCATTTTGCATATGTAGGGGACGCAACGTTAAAGTCGAATGATTTATACGCAGCTTCTACGAACTCTCCATATCGTAGAATCTCGCCGCGCAAATTTTCGTCTAATGGATCGAGAAGACCTTCCCAGTTTCTAATGCCCTGGTATTCCATCCATCTCTCGCCGAGTTTAACCGGTTTAGAGGTGAACCGGTAACTGTTCGAGTCACGGTCAACCGGGTCGAGCAAACGCTCCCAGTTCTTGACAGGTTGGTAATTTATAGATTTCTTGGTCTGTGTTAAGGGTTGGGTTATAGTGCAGCAACGAAATGCTCCCTGTTTTGAAGATGTAAAAGGAGATGGGAGCTTACATGGCCTCACTGCAGGTTTCTGGGAGAGCTTCATTTTCTGTATTTTATGTCTGAGGAAAGAATGTGATCAGAAAGAACAGAAGAAGTTTCTTGATGCTAGTGAGAGAAGTGAGTTGTGATGTCGAGGGAATGGGCGGAGGGCATTTATAAGTAGAGAAAGTGGAATGTGATTTAACGAATGGAAAAGGCAAGATAGAGAAGGGAAGTGTGGAAGGAAAAGTTGATTGATGAAAAGAGCAAATGAAAAATATTATAATACTCATTGCGACGCGAGTTTGTATAATCTTGGGGGAAAAGGTACGATATAGGAAAAATATACTGTACATAAAAGCATATGTAGAGAGAGACAGTGATGCAGAGAAAAGTTAGGTACATACGGTTGGTGGGAAGTAAGAGTTATAACTGGAAAAACTGGGTATGGGGGTCCACAAAATTACTGATGAACAACGAGATGATGATCATGAAAGAGAAGATATGGAATTTGTGGGGTAAGTCACATCTAATGGTCCACATTCAATCAAGCGGCTGGATACTTTGACTCTTGCCGAAATTTTTCTAAAAATTTTTGACGAATCATACTTTCCGAAAGTATAATATCGTAATCAACCAATTAATTCGAAACCTAGAAATATGTATTCCCAGCTAGCTAGAGTGCTAGACCCATCTTGGGTTAGCTGGCAGGAATTAGAGAAATTACATAATCAATGTTTGATAAAACTGTTTTCTTTTCTATGTTTTAATTAATGAGATGTTTTAGACTTGAAGAAGAGAGATTAGGTTGTGTTTGCAGTTAAGTGGTTTGTTTCACCCTAATTGTATTCACGTGACTTGTTTGGACGAACGAGGTATCCAACAATAATACACGTTCTGTTTCATGATCTTGTTTGTTAATTTACGTGATGAAATCGACCGAAACTATTAATCCCAGTTACAGTTTTACATGTTAATCTCATGCTTCCAATAAATATATATATATATATATATATTACTTGCACGTGCTTTCATCACGTTTGAATATTCTTCTTAAGAGAGTTTCCACTACTGACTGGTGTTTTCATGCGTTTCTAACATACGAGATCGAATTAGAACCATCTAATTAATTTATTTGGTCGTATCTCGTACCGTATCTTATACCTTATACGTATGTTTTAATTGATTTTTCAGTCAATTCAAAATCAGTATACATCAATAAAATATCCACTCAACTGGGATTTAAGCACAAGAAAATTCCGAAGCCAGTGAAATTTCGTTATTAAGAAGATTTCTCGCTTGCTTGCAAAGAAGTTGACCCATAAGCTATGTATGGTGTATTTTAGAAGATAATTTATTAACACACACACATACATATATATATATATATATGTATTAAGACCAAACATTTTGGATATTGCTCTGCTTATAAGCTGGCACGATCTCAATACTTTCCATTTTTCTTTTCCCGAATTTGGAAACAACAACAACCTGAAATTCAGGAGTTTGGAATAATCTTAATTTGTTTGTTTATTTTAAAATTACCTTAACCATATTTTTTAACTTGTCTTGTTCAAACTCTTTACAGTCAAATGAGAACAAGCAAATCTAATTCATATCTATATCTATCAGCCATTCGTCTATAATATCTACGAAAGTACTTAGATCTTTTATTAGAAACCCATTTTGATGAGTTGAAAGAGATTTATTACGTATGAAAATGACTTAGTATTCTTGTTTCTTTTCAAGTTGTAGAATTAATTATTCCTTATAAGTTTCAGTAATGGGTTTTGCCAAAGTTAGCCGGTACAAGATTTTTCTACTATAAATTTAATTAAATTAATGCTTCATTTAAAAGAATTCAGACATTTTAATATCAAGGGATGAAACTATACTTAGATATTTTAATGTTAATTGCTAACCGCAGTAGCTAGCTAGATCGAATATTCTAGGCAATCGGTCGAGAGACAACGTATTTATTACAACATTACAATATGATGAGATTTCATATGTGTGTATATATATATAATATTGCGCCGATCGAATCACTAAAACCAGAAAACAATGTTCTGGTGGCCTGAATTTCATACCAATTAATTAACTAAGTTACTCTAAAGAGCCATGTTTGGGAAGATGGATTCAACCCTATGCGATTAATAAATTTTATGTTAATAGACCTAATATTTTATCAGATTCATGCACTCAACAGATAAATTCAAAAAATTTCTGATCAGTCATTCCACAAGTAATCCTGAATAGAAAAAGATTTTTGTAAAGAAATAAAAATAAAATTTGAAATTTTTAGTTTAAAATAAGTTAGGATTCTACTGACTATATCCCAAATTCTACATAAATTCAAATTCTTAATACTGTTAAAAAAAAGTTGTGTATATATTTATAACCCTACACATAGAATTTTTTTTCTCATAAAGAAGTAACAAAAATATAATTTTCATTGTGTGATATCGGAAGATATAATTTTCAGTATCAACAAATCAATTATATTGAATTAGAAATATAAATTGATATGATGGTATGTTATATATATATATAATTAATTAATTATAGGACTCTTTTTAATCCGGTGGTTCAATTCCTTTCCAAGCCTAGCTATTAGAAAATGAATATATATGGAATTAAATTGGGAAATATTGTTGTATGACTGCATCAATAAATTAACCAGAAAATTCCAAAATTTTCCATTAAAAATGAAGCAATTATATAAGTTTATAATGAGATCAATTGTGACAAGTGAATTGAAGTATAGTGATACAAGCATGAAAATTCCACCACATTAATTAATCATATATATATATATAATATTAAGACTGAATCGGGAATATTTATAGTAAATAATATATAGTACTCACATGCAAATATGATTCATAATAATCATTTTAAAATTTTCATCTACATAATCTAGCATAATAATAACTATTAACTAATATTATTTATTATATATATATAATTTAATATAAGTACACATCTTTGTTTTCTACCTCATTTGCATTTAAAAATTGATAAGAGAGTGAAATCTTTTATCTCAAAATTTTTATTTCGCAAAATATAATACAAGAACAAACCTTCATTTAAAAATTTTTTATTTCATATAACATGATGTATGTATATATATATATATGAACAAGCTTTGAGATATTTCTTATTGCACTCACATTTGAAAAGTTGAGATCTTTGTTTAAAAGGTCACCTAGCTTGCTAGCTACTAGCTAGCTAGCTAACTGATCGATCTTGAATATTTCATTGGAAATGGTTGAAGGTACTTTAATTATACGAGTACTTTTTGACTTAAAAGACGAACAACGTAAGGAAAATGGACAGCCACGTCGTATATTGTCGTCTAGATCAGAGAGAAGGGTAGCTTGGCTAGCTAGATTTCCCGGTGCCGTCGAGAAACCAATATGTAGCTGGATAACATGTGAAATTAAAAATGAAAATACAAATATTGTTAAAAGCATGCGAATTCCATTTCCAGCAATTTGATCGGAGATCTACCTTGTTTCTGCTTTTTGTGCTCTACAATTTAGTCCCTTTTCATCACGTTTTATCATCAAAAACTAAATTACCTTATTCGGGTGTTATTCGCTGTAACATGAATAAAATGGGACCCAAATAATTTCCGTAAATATTGATTTTAATTAACCAATGATCAGATCATCGCCTTAAAAACTCTGCCGCTTGATGGGACTGACTTGATTGAATCTGTTGGCCGACTGTGTGTTAATTAATTCACATGCTTTCATTTTGATTTCAGCTAAAAAGATTCTTCTTTGAAAAGGCCACCAGAAATATATGTCGAGAAAAAATAATAGACTACTGTTTAATTAATAGACCATACGTACATGACATACGCTCTCACATGCTAGCTTCCATGTATCGTTTTCATTTTTGGCCCTAGCTAGCACACACACATATATAAAACTTATAGGTCTAAAATTTTACTTTCGGACGACCATTATTATTGGGAAATGTATCACGAGGCATAAAAAACACGCTTTGTTGATTATTTACAGGCCCAATTTTTTTAAAATTTTTATTAAATTAAAAATATTAAAGCATACGATATATATATTTATATTTATATTTATATATATATATATAATTTTTTAATAATTATTTGTAGTAATAGATGTAAAATATATTTCTTACGTAATACATATTACATAATCTTGAAGGTTTCTAATTATGTTGGAAAACTTTTAAGGATCGATGATATCGGTTTGGGAAAATAACTGAGGTTAACGTATTCTACATCGAGCACCTGAAAATATAGCAACGAAGTCGGGACAGCGTCTGCTTCAGGTTAGGTACAATACAGCATCCGAGACGAATCATCCTTAGGGAGGCAGTCTAGTCCATGGGACTAAGAGGTTTTATGGTGGATGAAGAAAATAAAACCCCGATCGAAAATTGCGAAAATCAATTGCAACTTCATTTTGTAACCACCCACCATCTCAACTTTTATCATGAGCGATTCTGACAGAAAATCTCCACAATTGATGGAATAAGGTACGCAAATTTTTACTGAGACAAAATTTCTAAAGAACCAATTTACTCTTGCTAAAATATCCTTGCTAGCTTAAATATTGGATAATCCACGCCGAAGAAGTTGGTTATCCTCTGTACACTGTTGTCTTACAGGTAAAAGAAATTCAGAAGGGGAATTTGAAGATTGAAGAGTGTTATTTGATATCGAGGAATTCAATTTTTTAGGCATCAGCAATATCATTAACTCTTGCACTTCAGGTTTCGTATTTCTATTATATCCACTTTGCTTTGAAATAAGAAATACAAAAATATAAAAACAGAAAAGAAATTAAAGAATAAATTCATTTCATCATCAACAATACCGCTGAAAAGTTAATAAGAAAACTGTTGCTTATAGTTATGATATGATGAGACGAATTTCAACCCCCTCAATGTGAATCAGAGAGGAAGGCTTAAATATTCAGACTGATCTAAATTGTATTTGATCAAATTCAAATATAATCTTGCTAAACTCTTATCTCAAAAGTATACTTATATATTAGTTCTCAATAATATTCTAAATGATTAATTGTATTGTTTTAACATTTTGAAGTACAAAGTTAATCTTCTACATTTTAAATTAAAGTGTGAATACTAATGTATATATATAATTATAAATTATTGTGTCATTTATAAAATTTTCTGTTGTTTTTTTATCAGGGTAAAATATGACAAATTTTAGGGTTTCTTGATATACATATATATGTTTTTTTAAGAAAAATAACCTTTTATATCAAGTTTCGCGATCGATTGATTGATTGATTTTTCCCTAGATGCGATATTAAAAAATGGTCCTATTGGTTTAAATTAAATGATAAATAAATACTATTGAAAACTTTCGAGGTGGTCCATCAATAGAGAAGGAGATGTGTGTTTTTAATCTTTCACTAAAAGTAAAAATGACCATGGGGCCGACCAACTGAAGAATATCAAATCATAAATGAATGAAAACGTTTCTTGATTAAATTGGCCCTATATACGTATATATATGTATGTATGTGAACCACACATTTGATTATTCTCTGCTCCGACCAAATTAAAAAATGATTTATTCCATTCCACGCTCAATTATCAGTATCAGCATGAAAAATTAATCAATTTCTTCATCAGAGAATTGGTCCACACACACACACACACACAGAGCGTACCAGTAAACTAGTCTTCCTCCAATTTACGAACTTGGTTCTGAAACTGAACCAAGTATATCTAGATTGTCTTGTGTACGTATCACGATCAAATTTTTTTAGTCAAAATATATGATTAATTACATTTCATTTGTTTTATTAACCCAATTAAATAACTAGTTATAATACTTCAAATCCTTGAAATGGAAATTTATATATGCAAAGAAATTAAAATGTAAAATTAATGGGGAGGGAATTAATTAATATTATTGATACCGCACTGCACTGCATGCATGCATATTGTAGAATCAACAATGCATAGAGAAAACCCACCTAACGTTCTGTTGTTGGCGAAGCTTCGCTATCACGCAGAGGAAGAAAAGAGAAGAGAAGTACCACGAATAATATTGATCACTCAGTTCTTTACGTACCAATTAATTGCAATTTGTATGTTATTAGTATTGGGTTGGGTTTCCTTCTATTTGGAGATGGCTCAAATTTTCTGTTCAATAGTAACTAAACCCAATTAACTAAAGGACATTTTAATCTTTTCTCAAGTAGAGTTTAGTATTCTTTTTTGCTGCAACATATATATACGTGAGTTAAGAAGAGAGAGGTGAATAATATTCACCGTCTAGAGAGAGAAAGGCGGCACTGTTCATCGCCTAGAGAGAGAAAGTACTATTTACCGTCTAGAGAGAGAAAGTACTGTTCATCATATAGAGACGGTACTGTTCATCGCCTGGAGAGAGAGTCGGTTACTGTTTATCGTCTAGAGAGAGGCAGAACAGTAAACTTGGGATAATTTTGATCAAGTGGTTAATTGGAAATCGATTCGTGGTCCGATTGAACTGAAATTTTATCAGCAGCTTTCTAATTCAGAGGAGTAAATTCTGAACGGTGGAAATTAGATTTAGAACTCTTTTTCTCCAAATTTCGTGGTTGAAAGTTAGGCCACTATTATGGTGATGTTTTTCTTGAACTCTCTCTAATTTCTTTGTGAAACTTAATTGTTTGCCAAGATTGTGTGATCTTGAGAATATTGTGGATGTGTACCTCTAGTTCTAATTAGAAAGAAATTGTGTATTCCCATTATTTGATTATAGTGGAGATTTTCGGGTGGACTACGGTCGTTTTTACTTCTCACATTGGAGAGGTTTTTCATGTTAAAATTGATTGTATTATCGTTATTTTGTTGATGATGTGGTTGCTGTTCAAGAATTGATTTTGTGCCAAAGATTGTTGCTCTATTTGTTTGTTTCTTATTAGGTTCACGCAAAAGGAGATAAGGTAATTATTGTGCTTCCGTAAATTGGTTTATATTAGTTTATCCCAACAATTAGAGCATCCAATTTAATTAATTAATGACCTTTTCTTTTTATATATATATTTTTTTCCAGTTTCAGTTTCAATATATATCAACTTTTGCCTTCAATACTTCACTTCTTTTGGTTTTCCTTTTATTTCTTTCTTTTTTCTAATTTTCCAATGTTGAAATAATTAATCATACTAATTCTTAAGAGTTATTGCATCCACTACTTCTCTTTATATTAGGGGAAGCAACATCAATTCTCAATCTCACAAAACTGTGGTTCAAAATATATATAATTAATCATACTAAGTATAATAAATCTTGATTAATATTAAAAAAACTTAAAATATATTAAAATCATCAAAATTTTGAACTAAGTGCAATCTATTTCTACTCTTGAATAATTAAAAAAAATTACATCCACCATACACATGAAAAGATTTAAACTCTTATTTATAAAAAATTAGAAAATGAATATTTATCATTAAACTAATGAGTAGTAAATATATCGTCAAATTTGAATAAAATAAAATAAAATAAACCATCCGACAGTAGTTATAAATATTAGCTGTAAATATTACATTAAATTTAACAATCTCATAGAAAAAATTTCGATGCGTTGTAATAATAATAATTGTAGATAACTTATTATATTATATGATACAATAACTGTAGTATAGTATGAAACCATTCATAAAACTTTTTAACACCATCACATTAATAGACGTTACATCCCACCGGCCCAAATTAGTGGCTGGAACCTCTAACCAATTCCGCATTTTGCTTGTTTACACTGGTCAAAGTTCAAATCAAATAAATCAAAGACACTGTGGTTTCCTCCCTGGATTACTGTTCCTTTGGCAAATAGAAATTTCAAAACACGACAAAAATTTTGATCATTATCTTTTTTTTGGGGAACGTAAATATCTGACAAAAAGCTTTTGTTTAACACTTCAAATAGATATTGTCGACTAAATCAAAGTCTCTTGGGCCCCACGTGTTTAACGCTACCATATTATTTGTGTATATTTTTCCTTCAAATAGAATTTGGTTTCCCTAATCAACTTCATTTTCTGTTCATAATTCTTGTGTAAAATGGATACCAAGTTCTGAAGCAAAGGTTTTTTTGTCAAATTCCAAAACAAAAAAGGCATGAGATGAAAGTATTCCTTCATTGCCTTTTGGCTTTGCCGTGTAAATATATACCCACGCGACCCCACGTGTTAATCCATTGTCCACACGTGTGTTTTTACACTAATTGCTTTTTTTTTTTTTAAATTTAAAATATCCAAATTTAAATGTGTAAATAATACGTTTATTTGACAGTCTTAATATAAATAGATGATTAGATGACTTTATATAATATGAAATAAATAAAATTTACAGAAATATTTTAAAATTTACACTTTAATAAATATTTAAAAATTTCTTAATATTATTTAAAAAAAAATTACAAAACATGAATGACTGAAATGTTTGGCATAAAACCAACCGCTTCACTTTTTTTTTTTTTTTATCTCATCGGTCAAACTTGTCTCCCGAAGTGCATAACAGTTTTGTGTGTGAACATTTTCTTCATTTTTCTTGCTGTTGGTACGACATGAAATCGAAACTCCCAAATGTGAGAAGCGAGTGTTCTCAGCTTCAATATTTATTACATGTTTAATTTCGGACAAGATAGTTACTTTTGTCTTAACAACGATTGACCAATATTACCTGTTCATATCACATGTTGACAAATGAGACAAAATTTTTTAATCTTTGAATTGGGGACGACGGCGTATTATTCAAACAAGGCCGCCACTTTGTTAATTACTTCATGGGCCAAAACGACAAGTATATATTTGTCCACTCTAAATGAAAACTCCCTCTGAGCTACCTGGCTACTTCTTGTTTCCTTTCTAGTTCAGGGTTCAGACTTACTGGTAAAAACTACTTCTTCTTCTTCTTCTTCTTCTTTACATTTTGTTAAAGAGTTAAATATTTAAGAATACATACGAGTCGACAACTTTATAACCTTCTAGAAGAGCCGATTATGTAGGCCGCATTTTGCATGTGATCGTGCTGTTAGTTAAGAAAAAAATTAGTCATCCTTGCACACGTAAGCTTGTGTTATTAATATATATATATATATATATATGTATATTACATACACTCACACATTACATGTTTAATAATTTGATAGGGAAATTAAAGTTTACCACGTGTCTGCTTAATTTCAACATCAGCTTTTGCTCGTTGGGGAGAGTAGTCTAGTGTACAAACTTCCTTCTTTTGTCGAAGAACGTTCCAAGAAAAACCGTTATGGGATTTTATAGGTCTGTTTTCTGTTGTTGTTGTATTTTTTTCATTGTTTTCAGAATAACTGTTTCGATGCTGTTACTTTTCGTATGTTATTTTTTTTTATTGAAAGAAAAAAAAACACTTACCAATTCGCATCAATGAGATATGAAAAAGAAACTATACCTTAAAATTTGTAAGCAAACAAAATTATTACAAAATATATCAATAGATTGAAAGTTAGAATTTAGTTGTCACTCATTCTTCTTTCGGATGATGTTCGAGTATCAACTTAAGAACTTGTTTACTAGCTTAGAGTCAAGAGTCGGAATAACAATCATCCATTTATACATGTATGAGTGCTAAAGATGGAAATCGTAACATCTTTGTGGAGAGTCGACAATGAAGACTGGAGGCTTACCTAGTGATCATGGATATATCTAGTAAAATTTGGTACCAATTTCTATTTAATTTTAAAAACACAATTAAAGAAAGTATACACCAATCTTACAACTAACGTGATTTCAATGGCGAAGCAAGTCAATCGGTAGTTCTAGATTATCATAATGCTTGCTTTGAAAACTCCTGCGAAGTTCATTTTTCACATTCAATAATTGATTGTCTTCAAGCGGTCATACCGTACTTAAAGCAAAGAGAATTTACCACCAAACATTTACAATTTAAAATTTAATGTTTTGCGTTGCATTGGCATAATTTAACCAGGTCCCTTAAAAGAATGTAAAATTAAAGCATTGCCGGACCCGTCAGGTAATGAGAATCATCAACTTGCTTGCAGCTCGAATCACGCAACATGAGAGAAAAAGAAGAAACACAATCAACTCGAAGCATAACTTGCAGGTACAATTCATACACCGTCCGCACGACATTGTTGCAATCTATATACGTTTCCTTGCTATTGATTCACCATGTCGTGATCAAAATTTGGGATTTCACAACTTCAAATTTCACGCCGAGGCCGAGAATACATTGTACACAAATTTCTTTTGGTTTTCATTTCCCTATTGCTTTCAATTTTGTAAATGTTTGTTCATACTATAACTTTAATGAATTAATTTTTAAAAAATCAAAATCATCATGTTTGAGTAATCAATCTCCAGTACTACTAGCTTTTCTGATCCACTGTCTGACTTGTTTTCTGGGATTATTTCTTGCTCTTGATTTTCTGGAACCAGAATTCCAGTGCTTACTACTACTAGGCATATTTGAGGAACCGCTGGGATTTGTTTCTGCTCGGCATGGCTGCTCTATTTGTTCTTGTTCAGTGGTTTCATTCGGTGACGTAGGCGATGTGGCTGGTTGCGGAAGAAACATACCTGGCAAAACAACTAGATCCTGTTTGGGTTTAATTAGACCACTCTTTTCCCGCTGCAATTTCAGTATGGCCTCAAATTTCTGTCTTCTCATGTTTTGTGAATCAGAGTGAAGGAGCTTATTTATATCATCATCAACTTCAGTTCCATGAGAACTCTGAAATTCAATGGACACAAATGATTAATTTCACCAACTTTCTATGAAAATAATAATAACATTAATCTATGAAATAGTGAACCATTGCTAGAGCTAAGCAACAAGACCATACAAAACTGAATTGCCTAATTATTAATGTTCACAAGGCAAGAACAGAGATTACAAAGTGGATGCACAAACATGAGCATAATACATAGCTCTAAAACTTGAAACATCAAAATATCAAATTTGCTGATCCACCTGGACTGAATGCAAACCTATAATAATATGCTTCACCTAGCAATAATTTATCATACAATTCAACAAATCATTCTCAGAAAGCCCATCCAAAAGTATGCCCATGAGTAAACACAAGCTGTATCTTTCAGTTATCAACATGATCCTGTGTTAATTCAACCAGCTTTTACTACCTCAGCTTTATCTTGGATGCCCAATGCAAAAGACGAATTAAAATGTGAAAAGAATTTTTATCATATTTTATGAGATAAGAGGACATACCAATTGACAGGATTGACTACCAACCAAGTCAAGCACGTGTTCAAGATCTTTGGCATGGAAAACCTTTCGACAAACTGGACAGTTTCCCATGTTTCCATCCATCCCTCCATGCACGTCTAACAATAGCAGTTAATTATAATAAATACCTAATGAAACAATGTTTAACTTCAGAAGAAATCTAGAAAAAAAAGGGCGACAGTTCCCACTCCAAATAGAAACAGGACCTTAATTTTTTTTTTTTTTCTCCAGTGAAGCAGAAAATTATTATTCACAAGAAATGGACAAAGAACTGGTAAATTATTTTAGTATCAAGCTTTAAATTTGACCTACCGAATGTCCCAATGCAAAAGATACAAATATAAGTGCTATAATCGATTAAAACTAGAACTCATACAACCAAACAATTTTCTTATGACACCAAAGACGCCTTAAGAGAATTTTTACACTTCCAAATTGTCCTAAAACTTTTAGTAGTACAAAGAAGCTAACTCCCCTTCCAATTCTGATCAAAGATACCTTTTTGATTTCCCATGCCTCTGTTAGGATGCACAGCTGCAGATGAGGCATTGGTTTGTTTCTCATTTTCAAGCCAATTCCACCACCTAATAATGCACTCACTGCAGAAACAAATGAAATTTAGAAACCAAAACCAGTGCCTTATATCAAGTAGAATATTAGGAGTTGAGATTTTACCTATGAAAGCAATGGAAGCAAGACATCAACTTCATAAATGGCAAGACTTTGAGCTCGTCTTTTGGGAACAATGGCATCAAACATAATGGACAATCTCCATCAGGGTGATTCATAGCAGAAAGCTTTTCTACCAATTCCTAGACATTTATCATAATCAGTGTCTGCAAATACATAAAAAGGCCATTTTGGACTAATGTACAGAACACCAACTACGCTTCATGATTATGATAAACATTCTCACACTACTGCTTAGTAATTTGGAGTCTATTTGTCAACAAAAACTATCCAAAGTAATTCATCAATTGTAGTCTCTCACTTCGATGTGAAATGAATGCTAAAACATGATAGAAATCACGACTGGAGTCAAAGAAGGCAGATTTAGAAGCGATGATACAATATAAAAAATTGGCTTATGAGCAATAAAAGAGTAATATCTCTCCTGATCATATTTATATATGAAAAATTACATGCAACATTTCTTTACACTTACCTTTACAATTATATCATAAGGTATACTAAATGCAAACACCCAACTCCTAAAACAATTCATATATTTCATATTAGAAAAACAAATGGCATTACCAATACTGAAACAATAAGAAATGTCAAACGACATACTGTGTTCCGATGCTCACTGTAAGGTAAACAAAATTATAATGTTCACAACCCAAATTGCAGCATCAATTACCTCACACAACGCTACAAGCATTAAACAAGAGGAGAGGTCATGTGCTTTGTCTTGTATGCTACTTATCAAATATTTTTGCCTTTGATCATCAAGACCCTTGGACTCTATAATTTGGATCTGAGGTGGATTGTCAGGATACTACAACAGCAAATACAAAAAAGTCAGCATGTAAAGTAATCACACTATAAATGAACTTTCACGTTTCAAAAACTACACCAATATCATGTTTTGTTTAAAATTGAAGTGTTATGACTTCATGAAGTCACTAGACTTCAAATATTAGTGGAGGAGTGGATTGTCCATATTTGTTTATCAAATAATTTAACTGCCATGCTTTTAAATCGGCACAGTTTCCAAACGAAGCCTTAGCTATGGAATTTAGTAACATAGAAGATACTCATTGATAAAAATACCTTAGGGCCAGCTCGTATGCTGATAACTGCTTCCACAAACTACAGGAAACAACAATATAATAGTATAAAACAAAATCAGAAGCAACATATATCGAAAGAGACAGAAAAATAGTGTGAAAAATCAATGGCACTACTTACTAATCCACAATAAACCTAAAACAAAAATTCTAAGGTATCTATATAAAATAAAAGCTAACTAATTAAACCTAGCAGTTTAATCAGTGGTAGAAACGAATAAATCCTCATTCGGAACGAATTGATTTACTTGAAGATTAAAACAAATTATCAAAATCAAACTTTCCATCCATTTTCTTAGCCAAAAAAATGATCAGATGAAGAAAGAAGAACCTGCTGGGAGGAGACATCGGCCGTTCGAGGTTTGATGAGGAGATGAAGATGGGGAGGATATGAATCGAGAACAACGCAGTCGTCGCCGTATACTGCTTGTACGGCTTCCAACTCCATCAACACTTCCTCTTCATCCGCCATTTGTATTTCTGTTTGCATAGGCTAGAGGGTAAAAGACAACTGGAAGCGGCTTTCGGATTTGCGAATCGCAATTTCCGTGTAGGCAGTTCCATTTATTTAGACTTCGTTATTGTGGCGTGATCTTGTTCTTGCGGAAAGACCGTCGGGTCCCATGGTAAATTTATTTGGGAAATTAAAAAAAAGTCCACTGTTTTCCCCGTTTTCTCAAATAATCAATGTTTAAAATGTTTTTAAAAAATGACCAACTCACTTTTTCTTAACAAAATTATCCTTAATTACCTAAACCATCCTAATCCCTAATTTTGCCTCAGTTTTACGATTCCGTCGTTACCAAACACTCAAGAAAATCGAAATAAGAAACTAAAACCACAAAAATCTAAATTTAAAATTCAAAATCCTTGACCGGCATACATAAGCAATTGTGACTCTGTTGATGGCGGCGAAGGATGCTGGTTGACGACAATAACTTGTGTGGAGGTAAGCTTAGATCTAATGCTAAAGTCTGTTAGGGCTTTGTAATTTGAATAATTATGAATTATTCTTGATTTTGTGAAGTGAAACCTACCTTTATTTCTAATATTGTTTGGATGTTAAGAAAATGTCACAGAAAGTAAGGAAATGGAAGTTTGTGAACTCAACCGTTATTTTTAAATATATACTTGGTTATGTTAATGTTAAATTAATTCGTGATTAACTGATATGAAAAATGAAGTAGTATGTATTAATTAACGTTTACTAATAGTTCGACAGTATTCCAAAAAATTCCTAATCAATCTTCATAGGTAATGCTCTTGGTTTGCCTTCAATCAGTTTATTAGCCTTATGCTTCGCTCTATTCCCTATGTTGTACAAGTTTTTGAAGTAAGGTTCAATGCTAGGAAAAATCTTTTGCTTTGCGGGTCTATCACCCCGATTGGTTTAGTTAGGAAATTTCCTAGTTTAGTATGCCCATATCCCGTAAGACTTCCATCGTTGCAAGCCCTTTCCACTCGGTGTAGGCTTTCGATTTTGTTATTCCGTTAGCTTTTAGTTAGTCATTTAGTCAAAGCGTATGTCCCTTTCAAATCGTTCTATCATTTGAAGTAGAAGCTGGGGTAGAGAACTATTGGTATAGCAAGTGAATGTGCTTGCAGTTATGTTCCCATCCCCCTACCCCTAACATTTAGTCGGATTCTCTAATGTGCACTTGCTTTTCCTGGAGTGATTAGATTGAGTTCTTTCCTTCTGTGGGTTTGACGTAGTCTCTCATTCCATTCCTCCCTGAAAATTGCGTATAAAAAGGAGTTTCGTAACCTTTTAATCGGAGAAGTACTTTATCTTTTAACAGCATTTCCACAGCAAGGAATGATTTTTTCTTTGTTCCTTCAGGTTGAGAGTGTGGTTAGTATGGTATTTGTTCTTAAGGTGATGGTGGATCATCTAAGAAACCTTTAGGTCAGAATGCCTATCAGTCTTGGTGGTCTAGTACCCTTCTAGTTTTCTAAGCCTTCGAAGACTTCCTGGTTTAACTGGCCCCTAACGGAATCCATTGTCCTTGAGCTTTTAGCAATTGGATGTAGATTCCATCTCTTGGTCTGTCCTTCTATTCGAGGAAATTTAGATTGATTTTGTATCGGCATCGGCTTTTTTTTGCTTTAGCCAGTGTACCAACTTTCCCGACTTCAGTCCTTCTTTTTCCTTCTTTTTTTATTGGAAGCATGAAGCATTCTTAATGGTCAATGGCTTCTATCAAGATAGCCTTACCCCAAGCAAGTAAGGATTTTTCTTTCTTCCCTCAATCGGCTTAGTGATTGAAGCTGCTCCTGCGGTTGATCGAGTTCAGCTAACCTTGAGTGGTAAGGTCGTACTTTGATAAATTCTCCTAGTTTAGTCAGCCCTCAGGTACAGTGCAATAGCTCCACGGGGAATTAATCATCGTCTAAGAGCCTCGCAGCCCGAGAATTCCGTTATCTTTCTTTCTCTCTCTTTCCTTTTTCTTAGCTTAGTCTGCTATTTCGTCTGTCGGATGTGCTTTCCTTTCTGTCCGTGTGAGTCTTTTATTCTTGCCTCTCAATTGGTTAATAGGCCCCGTCCTGGAGGGCTTTTCTTTCCTTCTATCATCTCCTACTCTAATTAGAATTCCAAAGGGATCCAAGTCAAAAATTACGTAAAGTAATAGCGAGCTAAAGAGCCTATCCAGCATTTCAATCTTCAATCCAACCATCTCTTTCTTTTTCTTCTTTTCTTTGTGTTACTTTCTTACTCCCATGCTTTCTGTTGGTCAACAACCAATCACAACTTCTAATTTTTTTTAAAGTATTATGAACAAAGAGATTATTCTACTCAAGACCGTTAAGTCTTTTTGTGAAATTGCAGTGGAGGAGCAAGAGCTCGACCTAAAATACGAAGTGACAGGTTCCCCAAATAAACTAATAAACCATCTCTTATTTGAATCCGCAAGGGACGTCCTGCATAGTTCTCTTCGAAAGGGCATAGCTCAAATTTTGGCCAAAGAAAACTTGGCCTTCCTCTAGAGAATGGCCCATTCTAACCTAGTAGATAAATTAATTGATACATGAGTAATAGATGAAATAATCATTGTAAAACCTCTTGATCTTATGCGTATATACAATTTTTTGGACGATCTGATTCGTTTTAATGTGAACAGTTCTTGCTTTTAGACAGTCTTAACCTTCTTAAATGTCAATTAGTAATCGTAAGCCTAATGTTGTCGATATTAGAAACGTCTTCAGTTCTTTTATTCATTCCGTTTAATCTTATTTGTATTTTGATTGGGGAACGAAGTGGATTGGTCGGCTCTCTAAGGGAGTTGACAGAAGCTCCGGCCTAGAGACGATCCTTAGGTCGGACAGAGGTCTGAGGAAAGCCCCGGAAAAGTTCACCCTTTTCTCTTCTGTAGCCTTCGAAGGCTAAGGCGAGGCTACCCTATATCGTTTCAGGTAGGGGGTAGAGAAGGAGAGCGGGTATGAGGGCTTCTTCCTTGAAAAAGATTATCGTAGATCTGCCTGTGGCTTATTCTTTGCTTTTGCTTGTTGAGGAAAATAACACATTACAAAACCAACCTTTGAAAATGTAAATGGTAGGACTATATTGACTTGTAAAGTGTGTTTTTCCCAGTCATTTTTATAGATATAGAAAATACGAAACTATTCTCCTAATAGTAATTGGTTGATATGATTGAGAATATAAAATTCCTTTCCAGTCAGATTTAAAATACGATAGTCTTTTAGAGAAGAAAAAATAAGGGGTTTTTCCATTTTTTGACATTATTCTTTGTGCATACATTTATGATTTATGCAGATAGTGGACGAATTGCATCTGTGGCTATTGCAATCTTTGTTGTTGCTACAATTAACATCGCCGCAATTATTGCCTTGTGTTTTTTTTGTGAAAAAGAACCAAGATAAAGCAGAAGAAAGCAAGGGATAAGTAAGTTCAATATATAAAATTTTCTGTTACTATCTAATAATTGCCTCCTCCTTACTTAGGGAATCATTCCTGAACAAAGATAACCATTTCTGTAATTTTTACTTAATTTTTTATATTTATATCTTTAATTGTTACTACTGTTAAGAAGTTGATGCTATGAGTAGTTTACTTGGAAGTAAGTTGCCCGTAAAATTGAAAACTATAATTATATATTTATCTTGGGAAAAGAGTGGAACATACCAAAAGGGATTACTTGACAAATGGAAATGAAAAGGAGATTTTTGGAAATCTTGATATGTTGTGTTACATCAAATTTTGTCATTTAGCTGTGATTTTATTCTTTTTGTTATGTGTTGTGTGGTTTTCATTAAGATTGTTTCTGTTTTCTTTTGGCTTTGTGATTAGCTATTGCTTCCTCTTTCTTAAAAACTATAATCAAAGATTTTTCTTACAAGGGAGTAGAACGTATCAAAAGGGATTACTCAATAAATAAGAATGAGAAGAAGATTATTGGAAATCTTGATATGTTATATTGGTTCAAATAGTGTTATTTAGCTGTGATTTTATTCTTTCTGTTATGTGTTATGTGGTTTTTATTAAGATTGTTATTTTTTGGCATTGCAATTAGCCACTGCTTCCCCCTTCTTGCGCTTAAGTCTTCAAGAAAGTTATTGTTCCTTTTCTTTTGAATTATTCACCTAACTTATGATATTTCTGAGGATGCACTTGTCTAATAGTTAGGCTTTGGAACTTACAACTTTATGGCCTCTTTTCTACTAAGTAAACTGATCACACGACTATAGTTAGAGTAACAAACCAAAGTATTCCTGGATGTCAGATAGGAGATTAACTTAAATAAGTGCTAATTCATAAAGGACACTTCTTTTAACCAAAAATATTTCTCTTCCTCTCTCTCTCTCTCCTTATATATATATATATATATATATATGCGAAGATCATAGCCTTTGGTTAGGCTTTTGGTATTAACCATGTCCACTGACACGAAGGGTGAGAATTATGTTGGTTTGTAACTGTTTGGAGCGTTTGCCTCTTTATCTTTCTCTCTCTATCCTTGTCCATTTCTCTTCACTATTGCTTAAAATTAACCATTTCCTTTGACCTTACATATGACTGACTTGAAGAAATGCAGTAAGGATTATGTTGATCTACTCCGTGTCTACTTCGCTAACGTGTGAATAATGTGTTTTGAATAGCTTTGATGGTTCATTACATTGTGTTCCTTGTAAAAACTTCATTTTGGAGGAGCCAAGATTAGTTGATAAAACCATATAAGTTTTGGTTAAGGTTAAGTATGTTTTAATAATTGTTCTCAACCAGTAATTAATTAATCAGTTGTTGCTGTCTATTGTAGATGTATTTGCCATGCGCTGCAAGTAGTGAGTCAATCTTTTAAAACAAGAATTTTATGACTTATCTTGATTGACCTTTGATACCTAATCACATTGGTCTAAATTTATTGTAAAAACTGAAATATCACATGAGCTATTTGGACTTCTGAATATTTTCTTTTGTGCTTTAAATAAGATTTTAAAGTATGTTGCCACTTGTCTCTAGCATGTTGTGTTTGTATCATAAACCACGTTGGAACATATACTGTATTCAAACAATGAAATGCTTTGTATGCTTTTGGTTGACCCCATAATTTTTGTAGATAGACCTTTTTTTAGTATGTATCTGATTCTGGTATGTTAATGAAATATTATCTTAAGTAGAAAATATAAGCCCATTATCCAAAAATGTTTATGTGATGAACTTGCTAGGAATGCTTTTGCAATCATATGTCCTAGTTGTAAAATATGTATTTATTAAACAACAAAGCATAATTACATTGTTTGTGTTTCCAATTATACCATTTTTCTTTCCCCTTTTATTTTATTTTTTGCACTAATTAATAAAAGTCTTAAGAAAACATTCTCTAATTTTTGTTATAAATGAAGATACCCGTAAATCCTCTCTAATAATTTTGTGTAATCTGAAAAAGGAACTATATTCATGTGGTAAAAGGTTGATACAAAATTTAGGAATTAGGTCAGTGTCTTGTAATTATGTGGAGAGTAGATAAAGTTATGCACGTTGTGATGGGGTGCAGTTGAACAATAGCCTTAAATTAGGAAATTCCTTGGTAGTTGCAATTCAGCCAGCATGATTGAATTGGGGTTCAATAGGCTTGAAATGGTTTTGCTCTTGTCCTTTTCATATGCCCACCGACAATGATATTCTGGTTGAACGTGAATGCTAAAGCTCTCTATGGACCATTTAGGGTCATTATAGCTTTAATACTTCTTTCAAGTAGAGGATAGAAATTGCAATGCCCCAATTGAAACAAAGATGCAAGGACAGTACCTTTATGCACCATTTTCGTAAAAATATCTCCAACGACATTACTGTTAGTGCTGGAACACTTCAGCAATTCTCTCTGATAGTGTTTTTCTTTCTCTCTTTTCAAACTATGCAAAGTAGATCATGTCAACATTTATTTGTAACAAAATATTTTCCTATAGTAGGAGATGACAGACATACATTCCTTTCTTAAGTTTCAGCATAGCTTAAACCTTGAAAAGCACAGAACAATGAGACCTATAGGATTGTATTGCTGCACCATAACTTTAAGCCAAGACTACTATTTATTACTAGGTTCGGAGTTCACACCACGAAAACCAACCAAAGAGAATTTCATTTGACTATTATGAATTTCATCATGATTAAAGTTGACGAAAGCCTGAAAACTTCTTAATAGGCCTAAAACCCCTACATTCAATTGTTCTTTCAATATCTAAAAAAAATGAAAAGCAGAAAATGAAGTTCTATTGCTTGATGGTTTTGATTTTGGAAATAGAAACTCAATTGATATTAGCCATTAATTTAATATACGCGTAACTCAAACAAATGGGTTTTGATATATTTGTTTAAGTAATAATCTTATGTATAAAGCTGAACAACATTAGCCTGAGTGGACCTTTCCCTATCTCTTTAGCCAAAATCCCTCAGCTTCTTTTATTGTGACTATGAGTTTTATTTGTTTCAGTGTCTTGAAAATCGAAATTACTAGTTAGAAGTTGAAATTTTCTAATTTGGGAACATTATTATTATTTATCAGGAGTTCTACTTAATGAATTTTATTGTTTTTTACTTTCATGATTTTAGGGACTTGTCTTTTAACAATCTCAGTGAACCATTTCCCAGGTTTCTAGCCACAACATTTACATATGATCTCTTACCAAAAGCTATCTCGAATTTTTCTATTTATTTGCTTTTATATATTCTGGAATTGTTTTTCATTTTCCTGATGTTCGATCTTGTTTTTAGTGTTGTGGGCAACCTGTTTATTTATGGAAGCAGTTAATTAAAAATTTATGGCACTAAATTGTTAAAGTTAATTAAATCATGTGATAAAACATTAGGCCTGCTGATTCTATGTTAACCCTTAATGCTATAGACAGGGAGTATCAAGATTAAGAACCTAAAACAAAATAATCAATTTTCAAAATTTACCAAAATTCCTTATTGGACACTTTAAATATACTTTCAAATGATTTTTAGTAATCAATTTAGTTGTCAATAAGGAAAGTTCAATTAAAATATTTTAATTGAAATCATCAATACCAAACATTTCCATGTTTTATCCAATTTTCTTACTCAACAGCAATTATATAAGTGATATAGCATTGACTAAACTTCATTCGTTTAGATTTCTATCTGTATTTTCTTTATTGTTCTACTGGATTTTATGATTTGTTGCTATAACAATAATTTATTTAATTATTATATGTTAGTTGTTGTTTTGCTGGATTCTTTGAGGTAGTAATAAGTTGCATTTCAATTGTTGCTATTATGCATTGTTAGCTTTTGTATAGGTTTTAGTTTGTTGTTGGCACAACCATAAATGTGTTGTAGGATTTGGATTGGGTTATTTTTATTTGGTTTTACTATATGTCCTATTATTTTATTGCTATATTGATTTACTTGTCAATTGTTTATCATTGCGAAATTATGCTCCTCCTTCATCATTATACATTCGTTGGTTTAATTGTTTATCTCAACTTAAGCAAATAGAGTTTCATATTTCTCATATCTATTGTGAAGAAAATAAGGTAGCTGACATTAATTGAATGTAGAGGCATATATACAATATATTGCTTTTATGTCATGCGGTGTTCTTAAATCTCTTGACAGACACAATGATCCTTAAAGTCTTCATTTGTTTATATGGGACTAGGCTCTGATATTACTTTGGGTTTATTTACTTTTTAGCTCTATAAGGATGATGGCAGTGCCATATTTATATATTTTGTCAACATATTATTGGTTTACCAAGTTGAATGTGGCTTTTTGGTTGATGACAGGGGAGAAAACGGATGCACTTTTTCACAGATTTTAAACAATGATAAAATCAACAATAAAATCAGCAGAGTGTTGTTGAACAGGTTTGAAATTTGGTGAACTTATTGACAGTTTACATATTCAGGTTTGCATGTGTTATTTCCCTTTCATTCGAAACTATAGTTTTGAAATTGATCGTGGATGTAAAAGGACCATTGCAAATTAAGAGATTTGAGAATACTTTGTAATCGCAATGTTTGATCGAAGGAATTTTTGTATTGAGGTGTGCTTGAACATATAGTGAGAGGGTGTAAAGTTGAAAAAATTTTTACACATATAAAGCTTTCATGTAAAGCTTTTGACATTGTGATTATAACTTATTTTTTTAACTGTTCTTTCTTGATTCTTTTTGCCACATTTGTGGGTTTAATTTTAGAATTGGTTACCTATCATGTTTTAAAGTTTAACTGAGATGGTCATGACTGAATGACAGGGATGAAAAGTGTATACATAGTACACTTTGACATACGAGTATACTATTCGTTTTAAATTGAACACATATTGTTAGGTCTTTGTTTGATTGACTCGAAAGCTAAATGATACTCTGTAGATGGTTGTTGACATATATGTGAAATTTTGGTGAACTTATTGTAACTTGACATATTCAGGTTTACATGTGTTATTTTGAAATTGATTGTGGATGTAAAAGAACCGTTGCAAATTAAGAGTTTTGGTCAATGTACAATGTTTTGTTCCAGGAATTTCTATACTGGGGTGTGCTTGAACATGAAGTGACTTGAAGTAAAGTTAAACAAATTTTTGAAATCATCAATTAATAATATTGAAGTTTATGGAAAATGTAATACAACTTGATATACATCTGTGGAATCTATGATTAGTAGCTGTACTTTAAGGTTAGGGTAATTAATATTCTAACTTAAATCCCCTATGGTATTTAATAATTAATTAATTAATTCCAATCCTAAAAGAATTTTCATGGCTGATAACCCTAAATGAGATTGTGGATATAAGAAAACAACATGCTCGAAAGTGTATTTTCGAGTATGTTATTTTTTTTTTAATATGTTCAAAAGTGTAGTTTCGAGCATGTTCATTCTATTTTCCTTGCTCGAAACTGCACTTTCGATTTTTTCAGATTATCCTTTGAACATATAAGAAGTAATGCATACATTTTGCATGCATATGTTCAGTTATGTATGATTCCTTTACTTGCTCTATTATGTCTTTTTATATAACTTTTTGACTTACGTGTATTATAGATCACTGAGATTTTTTATATGTTTTTTTACAGGTATGGATAGGATGATAACCACTAAGTTGAAAATTAAGCCTGCCGACCATTTTCCAGTCGTAGTGTCCTCGCGATCTCGGTCGCGTGTGTTGAAGCAAGTTTGCCAAAAACTGACTCGAGCCCAGTGTGAGATATTTCGGGGGACGTGCTTGGGTCACTTGCTAGAGCTAAAGGACATAAAGTTCTCTAGAAATTTGGTGCACAATATACTTTTACATGAAGTTGTGACAAAGGATGTTGAGGATGAGATGTGGTTTCTTGTTGGTGGGCACACTCTCCGTTTTTCACATATCGAGTTTGGCTTGATTACGGGGTTACGATTTGGTCCTTATCTGACTGATAATACTTGGGGGACAATCAGGCTCATAGATACATACTTTATGGGAGAGACGGCTGTACCCTTGTGGAGGATAGAGGCAACATACAATGCATTTAACTTTCATCGGATTGATGACTTTGATGCGGTGAAGTTCTCGTTGTATGTCATCTTGGAGCTTGTTTTACTTGAAAAAGGCCGACAGTATCATGCGGATATGTGGTTACTGCAGATGGTTGATGATTTGGAGCAGTTCAACCATTATCCATGGAGATTGACCGTATTCATATATATATTCCGATGTTTGAGTAGAGTAATGTGTACACAGTTGGCGACATACAAAGTTAAGTTTGCATAGCAAAAAAGAAAAGGGAAGAAGTATAAGAATCAATATAATCTCGTAGGATTTCCATTTGCATTCCAGGTATGATTTCTTTAGCAATATTATGTTTCTACCTGTGTGATAGTTGTTGAAAAGCACATATGAACTGATATAGTGGTAACATTACTTAGATTTGGATATATGAGGCGGTTTCTATAGTCGGGACAAAGATGGGGACACGCACCAATAATCGCCTACCTCGTATGTTGAGGTGGGTTGTGAAGAGGAAGAATGTTCGTGATACTGACTTGAAGACCTTTATATTCAATGACAGACAGGTTAGATTTACAAATCATACAAGTTTTGTTTGGTTTCCAAAAATTTTTGTTAGTACAATGGTTCATTTTTTGGCTTTTTTTTTTTAGGCAGCCCCCCCGCAATTTTACGTGTGCTGGAGCCTGACCAAATTGAAAGAGGAGAGCCCAATGTAATAAACTTAGGCTTTGATCAGGCATTGCAAGGGGAGTACAGGGCGATCTTTTCCTTGCACTTAGTGGTAATGGCCAAGGGGTTGACCCAGATGACTAGGCCGTGCCTAGCGACGAGTCTACTTCATCGAGAAACGCTAGTCCATTTAAGGTATCTTATACCTACTATATTCTGAAACACTTCACAGTATTAACTTATACTAACGTGCTTTGCACGCGACAAGGCTGAAAATAGAATTGAGAGTATATTAACAATTTCATGCTTATATTATAGACTACAGATCATGATACGCGTATCCCATCGCCCATGCTAGTACGGAAGAATAGGAGGAAGGTGAGCAGATTCAAGGTTTAACTTGTACAGTGATTAGAAGAACTTATTTTATAACTTTATACTCTTATGTCTGTAAGCTGATGGTTTTACAACATAATGTGGATCCGATTCCTGAGCCCTCGACTCATTCTCCTGTTGCTTCATATTCACACCACGAAGCCACTGATTTCGTCGATGAGCCAACATCATCTCATTTTGGTCTGATCCTACTTCGTGAGTTGCGTTCCTTACGTACTGATTTTGATGCCTACAAAGATGAGCAAACAGAAAAGTGTCATAGACACAAAGATATTTTACGTGGTCAGAAGGAGTTGTTACGGCGGTAAGAGAAGACTCTTACAATATTGGTCAGAGAAGTGAGTAATTGAGTTTGCTCTGAGTCAGATGAAGACGCGTGGATACTTGATAAAGATGCGAAGGTATGACCATCTCTTACGTATGACGCAATTTCTTTACTTATAAGTACCTCATACTCCAAAGTATAAGAATACTTTGTAATTGAGGTTGTTGAATTTGACGTTGTGGGGTTGTTTTGCAGTACCTCAAGCCATGTTTGATATGATCGAAATTAAATGTGATTGATTTTTATGTTCTGTTTTTTAGGATCTGTTGAAAACATTTAGGGGAGACTCTGTCCGTTTTATTTTAGTGTATGTTAATTTAATTGAAAATCCATGCTGATAGGATTTTTTTTCGTGACTTTACAGTTTGATTGCATAGGTCAGGACAGTGTTCATATCATTGAACACCCCCCCCAGCAAATGCCAGTCGATACGGCCGAGAATATAGGAGGAGTGGGTCACAGCGTTCCCCATATACGAACCCTTTCAAGGAAAAAGGGCCCTTGATCAGGAGAGGATGACCGACGTACGATTCAGCATATGAAATAGACCCTATGCGACTAATTCCTGAGGAGATGTGGATGGAGTATTTAGAGTGGATGAGCTCTCCAGAGGTTTACATTGAGAGCCATATTATTAGGGTGACACCGAGTTGGGTAAGCGTTGTTACTGATGAAAGACGATGGTTAGAGGATACGGTATGCAACATAACCATGTTTTCCCATATTTAGCAGGTTCAAGAACATATCTTCTTGAATTTTTTTCTAGGATATTAGATTTGATCTAACAATTTCCTTAAATTGCAGCATATTGATGAGTAAATGTTACTGCTATCCCATAGACAGGGAGCATACTCCGAACAAGTGCCCCAACGATGAACTGTACGTCTACACACCTTTACGTATGTTGACCCTATATCAAAATTGTATTTATTGTTGTTAATATTGTGCATTAACTCTGAACTTATTTTTGGCGAATGGTTGCAGACCTATCTACGGTGTGTATGGAAAGATTATTTTAAGGGACGTTTGGCAAAAGGAAGCTTCCCTCTGAGCATTAACATTGAGTCACATGTAGAGGGCAGAAAGAGCCCTGTCCATCGCCCATGGTGGACTGTTAATGAAGTGTTCATACCCATTTGCATTAGCTCCAGTCATTGGGTTGCGTGTGCAGTACACTTCCAGAGACGACGTATCACGGTCTATGACTCGGCGCCCTCAGTACATTCCGATCAGGAGATGACCAACATTATGAGGCCTGTGTGCGAGCTTATGCCATTTCTGCTACATGATGCAGGTTTTTATGATGTGCGGACTGAGATCGAGTATCGCGTTAATCCGTTCGAGTTGGTTCGCCCAGTGGATAGAGTGCCTCATCAGGAAGTGTCTGGAGATTGTGGGGTTTTCACTTGTATGTATATATATTACTTAGAATTAGACAGACCTCTCGATTTTTTATCATCATATGGGTCATTTTTTAGGAGGAAGATAGCCATAGAGTTGTGGAGGGGTTAGTTGTTGTAGACAGTTGGTGTAAATATATTACTGGATGGATATTTAATAACAATCATGCTTGATGCTGAATCTGTTCAAAACTAATGATTATTTAGGACTAAACTTGTCTTTCCTTATTTATTTTTTACTTATAAAATCGAAACATTTGTTCGACCTACGTAAGAAATTTCGTATAACATTGAACCTTATGCGTATGACGCAAGCAAAACTTCCTCTTTATTTGCCAGGGGTTATGGAAAAACCAAAAGAACAATTTCAAACACGTATTTCCATTTTAGGCCTAATTAAAACTATTATTGTACCTAATTAACAGCACTTCCTACATTTTGTCATTGATTTTGGAAAAATTTAAATTGCAGTTTTTATCACGTATAAAAATTTAGTTGTAAATGAAATTGCTCAGCATTATGTGATCAAAACATCTTATTTTTTGTCAATATTTCTGGAAAAATCGAAATTATAGTTTCGATCATATTTTGCAGTTTGGGCTTGATCGAAACTGATGGTACATTAATGATCGAAACTTTTAATATTTCGTCACCTATTCTGGAAAAATCGAAACTATAGTTTCGATCACGTAAAAAATTCTAGTCGTGATCGAAACTTCTAAACACTACGTAATCGAAACTTCAAATATTATTTTATCGCCCGTTCTGGAAAAATCAAAACTATAGGTTCGATCACGTATCAAATTCTGGGCGTGATCGAAACATCTAAACAATACGTGATCGAAACTTCAAATATTAGTTTGTCGCCCATTCTGAAAAAATCGAAACTATAGTTTCGATCACGTTCAAAATTGTGGTCATGGTCGAAACTTCAAATATTAGTTTGTCGCCTGTTCTGGAAAAATCAAAACTATAGTTTCGATCACGTTCAAAATTCTGGTCTGAGCGAAACTTCTGAACACTATATGATCGAAACTTCAAATATTATTTTGTCGCCCGTTCTGAAAAAATGGAAACTATACTTTTGATCACGCTAAAAATTGAAAGGTTTTCATCATGATTAAAGGTTTACATGTGATCGAAAGTGTAAGAATACTTTGTAATCGATTTCATGCACTTGGTATCACACAGTATTTAGATTGTTTCATTAACGTCCTTAATTTTTAGCACATTCGAAACTGCGATTTTATGTTTATCCCGGAAAATTCAAAAAAATTGAAAGTTTCTGCAGTTTCGATCACATGTAGTTTTAGTTCATGATCGAGATTGCAGTTTTGAAATCTCGTGAATTTGAAAAAAACTGATGGTATATTAATTAATTTTATTTGTTTTAGTGGGAAAACCTGTATATGTGAACATCGTATAATGGATACATACAAAATGTGTCAAAGTAATATCAGCAAAGTAATAAAAGAATTCAAAATAAACAGATAACATTATATTTGTGAGCGTAAATCATAAAATTAAAAAAAAACAACACATATTTTAAGTAAATAAAGTGGTATAAATACTGCAAACATTTAATGCCTCAGTTTGCATTTTATATTTTGTTGGTTTGGAAGTCCATAACTATAAAAATAAATTAAAAATCCCTTACATATGCTTAAATTGAACACATGTCATTAACCATGGTGGAGAGGAATAGGATTTTTGCATGTGGCACGATTATGTCCAACTCATTGACACCTGGAACAGGTTCGACGAACAACTTCCTCTCCCATAAAAGGAATTCGCTGTTTCTTAGGTCAATCAGAAGGAGGGCGTTGTCTGGGTGGATTGACATTGATTTCTCGTACTTCATTTGGGATTACCCAGTCGACATCATTCCCAACTAGATGAATAGACTATGCATATGCATTCATTCAAGTGTTAGTGGTGTAGTAGTGTGTGCACAACCCATTATGAGAAAAGCGAATATGTCTGCACGCTGTAAGAGCGTAAGCACACGGGAGTTGCTGCAGGTCAAATTGTCAGCAACTACATGTCTTATTTTGTAAGTGTACAACCTCAACAATACCACGAAGTTTAACTTTAAATTCGAAACGTGACACCGGATGCACAGTCATGGAACGGGACTTCTCTAATTTTAAATCAATTACCTTTTGAGCAGCCTCAGTCAGATAGGCATTTCTTGTTAAAGCCTCTTCCCTACGCTCGTAAAACCTTCTTTGCACATGTGATCTAATATGCTCAAAATGGGTAGCCTCTGAGCACTTTTCAACAATGCATTCATACTCTCAGCAATATTGGTGGTCATTAGGTCATACCGTTGAGATGGAAAATATGTTCTTGTTCATCTATTAAGTCCAACCTCGTTTTCCAAGTAGTCAGTTGCTGCCAGATGCATCCTTCTCATATTTTACAAATATTCGTTACACTCATTTATCCGATAAGCCTTTACAGCACGAAAGTATGCAGCCAAAATGTTTCCATTTGTTGCGATCGCATCTTGTACTTTGCCTTCACATTTTCAGATATATGATAAGAACAAAAACCATAGGCTGCCTCTGGGAATACCGTGGCTACAGCCTTCTCAATGCTATTGTGCCGATCTGATATGAATACCAAATTCTCTACTAGCTCAATCGCTTCTTTAAGCTTTAATAAAAACCACTCCCATGATGCATCGTTCCCTGAATTGGTAACACCAAAACTAAAAAGATAAATTTTGTCATTTCCATCCAATACAGCGGCCACGAACAATGTCTCTCTGTACATTCCCTTCAAGAACGTACCATCGATGACGAGAACAGGACGTATTGTGCTACGAAATCCTCGAATGCATGGCCTTAGTGCCATAAAGAAATATAGGAAATGTTCATCAACATCTTTTTGAATCGCTGTTACTGTACCAGAATTTTTCTCCCCCAACACATGACAATACAACGGAAGTCCCTTGAACGATTCGGATGGATCGCCACACACAAGCTTTAATGCATGTTTCTTGCTTTGCCATGACGTCATATATCTTAAGCGAACCCTATAATCATTGTGAATATCGTCACGAATATTTTTAGAAGTATAAATTCTACTAGCATCTGTAAACTTATCTTTGTATGTGAAAAATTAATCATGATCGAAAGTAACTTTCGATCACAGGTATTTTCCTCATAATCGAAACTAACTTTCAATCATGAAGAAAAAATTGGCCATGATCGAAACTACGTTGTAGAATTATTTGCAACATCTCAATTTTCATTTTATCCCTCAATCATCTATACCAAACATAATCAAACAATCTACATACACTTCAATAACAATTTCTAACACCATAATCTCAAAACATACACAAATAACATCAATTTTTATATTTGTAACAAATTTTTTTTTTTGTTTTTCAAATTAAAATTACCCACCTCTTTATACAAATGGTTGGTTGATTTCCTTCAATTTAAATGATTAATTCGCAGTTTGTAGTAAAAAAAACTGGAGAAAAAATATATTTGTTGAGTGAATTCGGAAGAAGGAAGAAAGAAAGAAGAAAGAAAGAAGAAAGAAAGAAAAGAGAAAGAAGAATGAAGAATGGCTTTTTATTTTTGGGTTAAGGGCAATTTTGTCGAAAAAAAAGAGATGGTCATTTTTTAAAAGGGTTTTGAACAGTAGTCATTTAAGAAACTGTAGGTGAATAGTAGATATTTTTGTTAATTTCCCGATATATTTTGGTGCACAGATATTGTTTCGTTACTTACTTTATATAAATATTCCTTTTCCTAGTTTAATAAATGTTTTTTAATATTATAATATAAATGGCGAGGTTAATGTTGTTTTATCCCATGTCGTTTTGACATATTTTAATGTATCCCCTAGATTTCATTCATTATCATAGCAACCCCAAACATGAGCTACATTTATTTATTTTTTGGACACTTACATTTTGATGGAAATGCATGTATTAGAACTAGCATAAGCTTTATATTATTTTAGTTGTAGCGAAACCAAATTTTCTATATGCAAATTGAATTATTGGTTTCAAATATTGATCTCAAAATTTTAAATTATTTTAGTTTGTAATATAATCAAATTTCTGTATTTAAATTGAATTACCTTTATTTATTTTCATAAAAAAATTATGCTTATACGTATATGAAACTTTAAATTGACTCGCTTAGTATTTTGAGTCGGGTTGCATAAGCACTTTTTTTACTAGAATTAACAATTGACTAATTTTAAAAGTATAATACTATAATATTCCTCAAAATTTATTTTGAAAAATAAAATTGCAAAAAAAAGATCTAATAAGAAAACTATTTACGAAATAAGTAAGTTATTTTAAAATGTAGTATTATTGTTACCTTCTTTCATGCATGTCATTCTTAATTCAATGGGATGTCTATATATATATTTTGTAAACTTTTGGCACAAATTATGAAAAATAACATCTTTCTTCTTGATGTACGACAATATTACCTGTTGACCTCTCTAATATTCTAAAATTATTACTAATCACTTTACAATTAAGATTTGGCAATAAATTATTACTATTTTCATTATTTTACATATTTATCTTTAATAAATTTAATTTTGAATTGGGCCTAAGCCGTAATCTATCCCAACTTGATTTACCTTTAACAAGTTTACTGAATTAGGCCTAAACCATAAAACCTACCCAACTTGATTTGCTTAAAGTAAAAACAAAATATTTGCATAGGATACTTTTATATAATTTTTTTAGATATGTGAAAATCATTAGAGAAAAAATTTGTAAAATTTTACATGAACTTCCCTTACTATAATTTTTCTATCCAGTTAACTGTGCATTGACCATTAGAAAAGTATTTAATGACTAAAATAACTTCATAAACACATATTAATGATATTTTAACTCGTACTAACAAGTTTTGACAGTAAGGGGTTAATGGTTAACGGCAAAAAAAATCAAGTTAGGTTTGGGTATGGTTTAAGTTCAATACAAGTTAATGGTTAACAACCAAAAAAATCATGTTATTAAATTTGTTAGGGGTAAACATGTACAACGATAAAATACTAATAATTAGTGATCAAGTTTTGACAAGTAGGGGATTAATAGTTAAGTTAAAAAAAAAAGATAATAACAAAAATACTAAAAATTAACAGCCAAAATTTAACAGTAGATGGTTATAAAAAAAATAGTTAACGGATAAACTCCGACAATAAAGTATTAACGGTCTAAGTTTAAAAAAATAGTACAACGATAAAAAATACTAATAATTAACACTTAAGTTCTGACAGTAAACAGTCGAGTTAAAAAATAGTGCAATGACAAAAAAATTAGTTAACGATTAAATTCTGACAGTAGAGGATTAACGTTCAAGTTCAAAAAGTAGTATAATGATAAACAAAATACTAATAGTTAACATTCAAAATTTAATGGTAGGGGATTAACGACTAAGTTAAAAAAATATTAACAATCAACGATCAAATCCCGATGGCAAGGAGTTAGTGTTTAATGGCCAAGTCCTAAGGGTAAAGAGTGGTTTAATGGTAGTTAATGGTCAAGTTCTAACGAAAGAGGGTTAAGTCAAGTCTTGATGATAGGAAATTAGTGGTTAATGGCCGAGTCCATGAGGGGTTAAAAGTCCTCATAATAAAGGATTAATGGTAATAGGAAAACACTAAAAAAGTAAGTAATAAAACCGTCATAAATCACAAGAAAAGTAGTATTTTTCTTATAAACTTCTATTGAAAATAATAAAAAAAAAACTATTTCAGGTAGTATACTAACGAAACTCATTTTACATGCCAATCAAAAAGAAAAAAAGATGAAAAGAATTATAGGTAAACTTTTGAAGGATTTGGAAAAATAAAAAATAAAAAAAATCACAGATCAACTCTGTGTATTCCAAATCTTTGGTTGTTGAGGATTCTTGCTATACCATTTATTTGATAGTGAAAATTATTGGACGGTCATGTATTATTTTTGTGTCCATTTACTCCATCTGTTATTTACATTTTGTATTATTTATAATTGACCAATGTCATTTAGTATATATCTAAGTTAAAGAACACATTTTTGTAAATCCGACTAATTTATAAGATTCGAGACTATTTTTAGATAATATTGTAATTAACTTAAAAAAATCTCAATATATATGTATATGTGTATATATATATATATATATATATGTGCCGTCAAATGAGTTAGGCTACAAGGTAAGGCAGAGTTGAGAAGCCACTAATCCAATTGTCAATATATTTTTCCACCGTCCTTAACTTCAACCGGCAAAGAAGGCTTCTGTTCAAGCTTTCCGCTTTACGCAGCCCAGCAACATTTGAATTTTCATTAATCAGAGCCATTCTGTCTTATTTTTTCTCATTCATTAAAAGTTTTACTTCAGTTTTAAAACGGTTAAAAATGAAAATTTGAATGTCCTACGTCGCTCACGCGTTCTACCCGCCACCGCCTCCACCCATTACAACGGCTATAAACAAAAATTGAATTCATATATCTCGATCTATTATTATTCATCCCCGCCACTTTTTTCTCTTCAAACCCAGGTTTTTATGTTCATCACTTATTTCAATCAGATTTCCCGGAGGCCAATCTTCCAGATAAAATTTTGTGCTTTTCTCGCCTCTTTCAATCAGATTTTCTGGAGTTCAGTCGAAAAGCGAACCAGGATTTCAACAGAAGTTTATCCAAAGATTGAATCTATTTTAATTAAGGTAATTCACTTCGCTAATTTTTGTTGGGAACGAACGATTAAATTTATTTGAACAATTAGACGAGTGGGGACTATGTGGAACTCTTTTTCTTTTCTCTTTTTTTTTTTTCCCGAAATATCTCAGATTATAGGGTAGAAATGGTACCTGGGTAAAAATTGTAGAACCGAGGCTAATTTACCGCCTATACGTAAAAATCGTATAATTATTTACGCTGTGTAAAAAAATTGCAGATACTTACACTAAGCTATCGCCGATAAAAATTAGGAAAAAAAAAAAAATCCTCTCTGGAATCTTTACTCTAAATCTCTCACCTCACAGCCCGACTAGTTAACGCTTAGGCTCATTTGAAAGCCTTCAAATTGAGCGGCAGCCAGTGATGGCAATTCTAGCGCTTCCTTTGGTAATTTCCATTCTTAAACCACGCGCTTCACATCTCTCTTTCCTTTGTCCCAGAATTCCAAACCCTAGTCGGTTCTGCAAGTCGCCGCCGCAGAGTAGTCCTCGCATTGCCGGAACATCAGTCCGAGCAATTAGCACCTCTGCAATTCAAGAGCAGCCGTCAACAGAACCGAATAATGAAGCGCAAAAACCTTCGGTTCCTACTTTTCAGCAAGCTATTCAAAGACTGCAGGTCAATTAAGAATTTGCACGTTTTTTTGTTTGTATTTGATTCTTTCTTTTTTCTGTTTCTTTTTTACTTCTATCGAATTTTTCCCTGATTTTTATGTATCATTTTGGTAAATGTTAGGAATATTGGGCGTCAGTTGGATGTGCTGTGATGCAATGCAGCAATACTGAGGTAATTTTTACTATTAGTAGTTCTATTCAGTGATTGTCACTTTAGGAACCGTTCGCATTTTACGTGATAAAGAAAATATTTTTATTTATAAGTGTAGTAATAAATTTATTTATTTTTTATATGGTCATGTGGAATTTATTTCTATCTTCTTGTTGTGCGTGAGAATTTGGCTGTGTTGTGACCAGGTTGGAGCAGGGACAATGAATCCCCTGACATTTTTAAGGGTTCTTGGTCCAGAGCCATGGAATGTTGCGTAAGTATGCTTTGGAATTTAAGTTTGTATAATTTCACGTTTTTGAGCTTGTGATAGTAGTTGTAGTACCTTTTTCGTTGTGAAAGAAATGCTAACATGGAATTTCGGATCAAAGGTATGTGGAGCCTAGTATTCGTCCAGATGATAGTCGTTACGGAGAAAACCCGAACAGGCTCCAACGCCACACTCAGTTTCAGGTTCAGTTTGATTGAATGTATTAATTTGTGGATTCATTTTTGTTCTCATGCACATGTCTCTTTATTTTGTTTTCCAAAAACTACTTGTGTCATATATATTTTTTGTCCTTTTTTTCATTTCAGGTTATATTGAAGCCTGATCCTGGAAACTCACAGGACCTTTTTATTCGTAGCTTAGCAGCTTTAGGTACTTTTTTATTTATTTTTAAACTTGAAATCTATTCATGATATTCTGATTGAACAAATTATCAAACTTCTTCGAGGATTTATTTGCTGTAAGCTGTATGTGTAGGACCTGAAGTGGTCAGGACTTCGGATAACTTTTAATGTTACTTTCTAATGAGCCTTATTATACTTCATATTTCAAGATCACCAAAAATTGTGGATGGTGAAATAAGATTTTGTTGGTTATGATGTTCTTTGAATAAAAAAATTGGCAAACTGTACCCATACTGTTTGCGAACATTTTATTCCAGTTACATGATGTGCATACCTAATCTATATTTCTGTTATCATTTGATGCTTATATGCTTGACAGGTATTGATGTTACTGAACATGATATACGATTTGTGGAGGACAACTGGGAGAGCCCGGTAATATATTATCTTCTGTTGCTGGATGTGCAAACTTTGTGGTTGGATTTTCTTGCTTGCTTTTAGTTATGAGCATATTGCAGCTATATTGTTCTCTAAAGATTTGTAGAGCTTATTGTCGATTAATGTTTGCCTATTTTGAAATGGGTACAGGTACTTGGTGCATGGGGTTTGGGCTGGGAAATCTGGATGGATGGGATGGAGATTACTCAATTCACCTACTTCCAGCAGGTCTTTTTAGTTATGTTGGAAGTAGTTTATTTTCTTAGGATGATTATTTTCTTTGGTTGAGAAGTTTTGTGTTTTCTATTCTCTCTAGGCTGGAAGTCTTCAACTGTCACCAGTTTCTGTTGAAATTACTTATGGTCTTGAGCGTATACTCATGTTACTTCAGGTCAGATGAAATTACTTGAATTCTTTATCTTCTCTTTTGCCAGCTTTATAAAGTTTGCCTGAAGTTTCTTTGGAATAATTTTGCAGGGAGTTGATCATTTTAAGAAAATTCAGTATGCTGATGGAATTACATATGGGGAACTATTCTTGGAAAATGAGTAAATAACTAGCGACACTACTGATTATGGATCATAAGTGTTGATTTTTTTTTACTCTTTATCTTTACGTTAATCCAATTTCTGCACTATGTATATTGTCACTCTTGGGTAGTGTTTTATATATTTTTCTTGTAAAAATCAAATTAATCACTTTGGAGGGAGCTACTTCTTGGAAATAAACTACTTTCATTACTGATTGTGGATCATAATTGTTGATTTATACTCTCTATCTTTACATCAATCCAACTTCCGTACTCTGCATATTGTCCCTTTTTGGTATTGTTTTGTATAATTTTCTTGTGAAAACTGATTTCATCACCTTGCAAGGAGCTACTTCGTGGAAATTTTATTAGGGACATGCCTTCTTTTAGCAATTTGAAATGTAATATTTCTGTAAATATGCAGTTAGTTTCTTTTTTTCAATTTTTGTGTGAGCATCAATCTTTGTATTTGTCTGTTAGAATTGAAATTAGACATTATTTAGTTTCACTAGGGTTTCTCTTATTACGTATTATTACTCTTTCTTAATATGTTTAGGATTCCTAGCTTTATAAGAATTTTTAGTTTATGTCACTTTATTATTTTAACTTATATAAATATACTTCCATGTACTTAGTTTAATATTTCAAGTAAAGACTCAACATAATATATTTATCTATTTTTTTTTTAATATGATATCGCGTTCAATCTTAGGTTTGAGAGCCATGAGAGTAGTATTAGAAAATTTTTGATAGCAATGATGTGCTATACTATAAAGTGGTTATTGAACATGATTTAGTTTTCTTAAAAAAAAAAAAAGAAAAGAAAAGAATTCTGGAAATCCTAGGAAAAAATAATTCTAGAAACCTTAATCTAAGCAAGGGTATTGTTTACTGACACTGTACATGGGGTACTATTTAGGAATACTGTTTCCGGATACTGTAGCATATTACTACTGTTCACACATTCTTCATGTGGCTGCTCCTTCATCTACTTCTAGCCTATGGAAGGTACTACTACTACTTCTCGCCTATGGAAGACACCCTTCACTTATGGAAGGCACCGTTCGCCTATGGAAGACATTCCTTGCTTATAAAAGGCACTACTAGTACTCCTTGCTTATGGAAGGTGCTCTTTGCCCATAGAAGGCACTCCTTGCTTATAAAAGACATTAATAGTACTCCTCGCCAATGGAAGGCACTACTACTTGTTGCCTATTGAAGACATTACTTGGTTTTACACTCACAACTGTTGGATTATCCAATTTTCTTCTCAAATGTATTACCTTCCAACTCATGTTTGTTCCACCTTCTTGAGTTTTAGGAAGTGTTAGAATTGAAATTAGACTTATTTAGGTTTATTAGGTTAGTGTTATTTGTATATTTTTGGTTTAAATATTATTAGTCTTTTCCAAGTTTGTTTAGGATTCCTATGTTTACGATAATTCTTAATTTATGTTGGTTTATTATTTTAACGTATATAAAGGCACTTCCATGTACTTAGTTTAACATTTTAAGTGAAACTCGGTACGATATATTTTATATTTTATTTTCTTTAACAGTGTCTTTATGGATGCCTTTATATATTTTGCCTCTTCAATATGTCACTGCTTCATCTATTCTTATAGAGATATCCTTTTCCAGAATCCTTTTTCTAATCTTGATCATTCATCCTTCTCTTTTGTGAACTGTGATGTCAATGGATGTAAACTTGAATATGATATCTTTTTTCTTCTAATTTAATATAAAGGTAACCCTGTTTGTATTCTGTTCTAGGAAGGAAATGAGTTCATATTATTTAGAGCATGCCAGTGTTGATCATCTTCAGAAACACTTTGACTTTTTTGAGGAAGAAGCACACTCCTTACTTGCTTCAGGACTTGCAATCCCTGCGTATGTCTTGAAACCTTTGCTGTATTTTCCCCTTGCTCACTGTATAATATCTTGACTCTACCTTCTCCCCCCAAAAAGCTAATATTGCCTCACAACATGCTAGGTATGATCAGCTTTTGAAGACATCTCATGCTTTTAATATCCTCGACTCCAGAGGCTTTGTTGGGGTAACTGAGCGTGCCCGTTATTTTGGTCGAATGCGGAGGTGAGGTTACCATCTCTTGGCTTATGTCTGGAAAGAAATTGTCTGATATGATCAGAGCATTTTATAAACTGACGAAATTGAGTTGGGAGCTTGTTGATTGTGTCTGACTAGGGCCTGTATAGAGGGCACTGTAAGTACTACCCCTAACATTATCGAAGTGGAGGTCAAGGAAAGAGTTTTTCATCTTGATTTTCTTGCTTCATTATTATATGCTGCTGTATCACATATGTGAAATCTATCATACCTTCATTTAGGGCATATAACATGTGATGACTCCTTTGTGTACTTGAAATAAAAAAAATATGGTTCATCACAACATAAAAGGAGCAAACTCATAGGTCCCTTACAAAACATAAATAAACAAAAGCCTCATAGGTCCCTCACAACACATAAACAAACAAAAGAACTTGTGGTTTGTTTTAAGAAACTCTTCTTAAAATAGAAATTGATTGTATTTTATGCTCTCTCTCTCTCTCTCTCTGTGTCTTTTTTCCCTGGGTCTAGAGTGACCAGGTTTCTCCATTTCTTGATCTATGATCATAGTTGTGAACATGGATGAAGAAGAAAAAATGATGATGCAAGGAAGAACCATTATTGGAAAGTGTTTATGTCATTTTGACTTTTATCCTGTCCTATTATATTGGATGGTCTCAGACACATCCTAACAATCACAAAAAGAGGACTAACTGCAGAACTGACTAGGCTGTAAAGTCACCATCATTGGAGAGAGAGAAAAACAAAGAAAAGTGCCTCAACCTGATAATTCACAATTGAATAAGATTTAACTTGCAGAACTCTGCTTGAATGAAAATAGATTGCTTAACTTAAACAATAAAAGTTCTCCATTTTTCCTCCATAATTATATATTATGTGTTTATTTTTGTTGATCTATCAGTTTAGCTCGCCAGTGCGCTCAACTTTGGTTGAAGACCAGGGAGTCCCTTGGGCATCCACTGGGTATTGTTGCTGAACTTATTCATCTTGAATATCCTAAAGAATCTCTGGAAGCAGCAATTAAGAAGGTTAGTCCACATGAATGGATGCCAATTTCTTACAGTAGCTGTTTAAATATAAATTAGAGTTTGCTTGTGAGTTTTTTTTTATCTTTTAATTTATTTATTTTTGTATCGGGCATTATTTTCAGGTCCAAAGTTGTCATAGTTTATATGGAACACAATATGTTCTGGAGTATTACTGTTTTTTCATTCTTTTCTAGTTCCTTAGTTGATCTTCTCTATATCGAAGTGTTTCCCATTCAGTTTCATTTAAAGTTCTCATATATTTTTGCATCTTGCATAATATTGCATTTCATTTTTACTAACTCATAGTGAAGTTCAATATATATTTTTCTGTGGGTAAATAAATTGAATTTGGTGTTTATTGTCGTATTTCTTTAATCTCATATGAAATGTATCACCCAAAAAAAAAAAAATTGTTCTTCAACCCCAATAAGTCACTGTTAGTAATATGCTTTGTCCTCTAATTTTTTTTTTTTTGGGTTTTATAACTCATTTCACAGGTGCACGATGATCCAAGGTTATTTGTTCTTGAAATTGGGACTGAAGAGATGCCGCCACAAGATGTAGTTAATGCAAGCCAGCAAGTATAATTTTTATGCATCAGTTTATGATGTCCCCATCTTCTCCTTTTTCTTCTTTGGGTATTGCCTTTATTGTTCTTTTGTTGGATTACTTCAATTTAATCCTGTGCATTATTTTCTATGCAGCTTAAAGATTTAATGTTGCAGTTATTGAATAAACAGAGAATGAGCCATGGGGAAGTGCAAGCTTTTGGTACACCTCGTAGACTAGTGGTATATCTATTAATATACCTAACTTTGTCATGCTTATATTCTTGAACCATGTTCAATATTAAGAATCACACTCTCGTACTATCAGCGCTGTGAGCATAGCCTCATTTATTATCTGACTTTCAGGTTCTTGTTGAGAGTCTTTGCAAGAAGCAAGCTGAAAATGAGGTTGAGGTTCGGGGACCTCCCGCTTCAAAAGCCTTTGATCCTCAAGGAAATCCTGCGAAGGTTTCATTTGTCTTGCACTATTTTTCAGTTGAATGTTTTTGTGCTTAAGGAAACTTGAGGAAACTGATCTACTGTCAAGTGATCTAGCTAGTGGGATTATAAAACATTAGTACTTGAAGATGGCAGAATTGCAGGAGGAGCTGTGGTTTAATTTATATAATTTTGTCCTCCTAAGATGCAACAAACTTTGTTCCTTTCTTTCTTTGTTTTTTCTCCTGTTTATTTTCTGGTGTCCCGCTTTGTTCTGTGACCTTGAAAAATATATAGCTAATCTCTCCCTTGCTGCTTTGCATAGATATTTATATTGACTGCTTTTGCATCTAATTCTAATGTTCTTGCTTCTCCTCTGTTGCAACCTGGTGTTGGCACTGGTATAATTATAATACTTATGTCACTTTTTCCTGCCAGGCTGCTGAGGGTTTCTGTCAAAGATATGGTGTTCCGATTGATTCATTGTTTACAAAGGTTGATGGTAAGTCAGTCAATGCATACAGGAAGTCATTTTCTGAATGGTTTGTTCTGTTCATAAGATTATATGATATCTTGACAATTTTAGTCTTTAATAATTCATAGAATCAGTTTAATAGCTTGTAGACTTGGTTTAACTAATACCATGTTACATAAGGACCAATTGGTGCAGATATTGGCTCTGGAAAGTTCAAAATCTCTCCTATTTGTCTTCTACTTTGCACTAGAGTTAAAGTTTTATGTCATTATGGCTGTAACTACATTGGAAAAGAACTCTCCAACTGGTTTGAATGATAATCTTTGCACATGCATTTACTTGATTATATGACTTTCTCTCTCAACTTTCATGTTCTGTATTTATCACGGTTGAACTGGAATTGGTGCTAAATCAGTTGTCAATGATCAAGATTTAGTTATAATATCCTGCATAAGCTACTGGCAAATGATTTGCTGCTATTCATGACATCTCTTGCAGGGAAAGCAGAGTATGTTTATGTTCGTGTGAAAGAATCTGCTCGACTTGCTTTGGAGGTTTTGCATCTGATCTTTAGTAGTTATATTTGGATCTTTGGTTGGTCACTTTTAGAAAGCCACATTTGGAATTTAGATTATATTATAATAACATATAAGGATCAACTTATCCTGATATAATTTTCTTTTATTAAGCTCATAAATAACTCTTAATAGAATAATGATCAAATTCAGAAGCCACAATTAGATTTTCTGTCCTCCACATATGTTTCACTCTTTGCAATTTTGAAGTAAATCAGAAATAAGCGCTTTGTCATGAAGAGATGCTCAGAAATATTGTTTTAGATTAAGAACCATGGCATTTGTAGATTGAGTAGTTATCTACACCTGATAAATGGGAAATTTGTGATGCATTTAAGGTATTTGAAGTGTAATTTACTGAATAGTGGGACTACAAAAAATGAATGCTATTGAAAATTATTGAGTGTAATTCTCAATATGTTCTAAATCATCGCCAGAAGTTGTTGCACCACTTGCAGCTACACGTAATTTCATATCATTTCAGTAGGTGGTCAACTGTAACTGATGAACTGTTGCCAGTGGTCTAACCATCCTTAAACTTGGGATCCAAAGTGGCATTTCCTCCTCTCTACCCTGGTTTGGTTCTTCCCGTTGCATTAGTAGGCTGTCTACCTAATTTTAGTATCATATGACAGTTGCTAGGTTCCAGTGTATTAATTTACTATGACCAGTGATGCAACATCAATACATGAACGATAAAGGAAAGTGGACTATTTTTTTTGACGGGCTATGATGTGTGTATGCATGAAGCATTTGCTTGTCTAGAGCTGATTGCTGTGGTCATTTATAGGTTTCAAATTCTTTTTAATATTGTTTACTTTCAAGTACCCATTTACTATTATATTCTAATGTCAATTCTGATATGGAATGGTAGGTTCTATCTGAAGATGTGCCTGGTACTATTGCTAAAATCTCATTCCCAAAATCAATGCGTTGGAACTCTCAAGTATGTGCAATTTGATTGTTGTCGGTATTTGATATGCTTTGGACTTTTGATAAACTAGCAGTGTCAAGTGTTTCTTGCTATTGTAATGTAGGTAATGTTCAGCAGACCTATTCGTTGGATTATGGCCCTCCATGGTGATGCAGTTGTTCCATTCATGTTTGCTGGGATCTTGAGGTACATGTTGTTAAATGTTTTTCATCTCTCCCTCTCTCTTTCAGGGTGATGATTTGGTTTGTCATCTCTCCATCAGAAAAATCCTTTCAAAATTTGAAATATTGTTTCTTATTTGATTTCTGTCCCATCTCAGAGAAAGAGAACACTTCAAAATGCTAAGTATGTTTACTTTTATTGGCTTTTAATTTCAAATTATATTCCTTTATCAAGAAAACATTTGTGTTACTATGTATAATAATTTATATTGAAATCCTTAGGGTTGTAAAATTGAGTCACTCTAACTAGCTTCTGACAGTATGTTGATGTGTTTCGTGTTAAATGTAGGTAGCTCTTTTTTTCATTTGCACGACCACACAACAGGATGTACTTTCTGCTTACTAGTTTCCATTTTATAATGCAGTGGAAAACTTTCATATGGTCTTCGTAATACTCCTTCAGCTACCATTACGGTATGGTGATTGCTCATTGTTTCACTTACCTGCTACTACCTTTTTACATGACGAATAATGATTTTCTTTAAGAGCAAAAGAGAACCCATTGGATGATCCCTCCTCTTACGTGATCAAAGGAAAAGGTTGATCAATTGGTGGTGCTACGAATGAAACAAATTATTAAGAATAGTTGGAATTTTCGCTCTATGTCAAGTGTGAGGAACTTTTGGTGGCCATGCAAACATGTGATGGAAGGCTTCATATTTCTCATCCTGTCTCACCCTCCCCTGCCCCCCTCGGTTGCCAATTTTGGAAGCCTTTTATGCCCTTTTTTTTTGGGTGGGTTGGGGATGGTTTCTTAAGCATTTTAAGATTTTATTTGGTGTTTCTTTCTTCATCACACAATCATATAGAGGAGAATGATTTTGTTTTATCAGGCAATGTCTAGACATTCGAAGATACTCTTAGGTTTATGATTTGGATGATGCAAATGTTTAAATGCTGATAAATAGCAATGGAATCCACTAGATATTATGCAATACAAGGTGACTCTTGTGTTAAAACAGAACTCAGGAAGAAGAGGCAAGTAGTGGAACCTTTTCAATATTTGGCTTATTGTTTCCTGACATTTTAGCTCTGTCATGAATTTGCACTAGGATTCTTGTAAGTTTATTGAGTCATTGTTAGATTTGCAAATAGTTGGCAGTGAAACTTTCTTGGCATCCTGATATTTCCCTTTCTTTTAGTATATATGATACTGACAGTGGAAAATGTCTTCTAGGTTGATGGTAAAATCTCAGTCCATAAGGGGAGCCGTAGGTGTGAAACTATCTTCTTTGCCAAGCCCCTAACACCTAGCTGTTACTTAGCAATGAAAAATGAAAGACATTGCCTTAAGCTAATCAGCTATTAGTCGTGATTATCTTAGTACTTATTTAATTTTCAAATTCATTCACTTTTGGAGTGGATTTTTGTATACTATGATTTTTATAATTGTCACAGGTACAAAATGCAGAATCTTATGCAGGTGTGATGAGGAATGCTGGAATTAAGATTGAAATTGAGGTATCATGAAGTAATTTCACTCTCGTTTGTGTATAAAGCTTTTCTATTTTACTACTATCTTTAACTTTCAGAAATGGATTTCTTGACTGTAAAGTGGACTGGACAAACGTCTTCTGTTTGTAGGATCGAAGGAAAACAATTTTGGAGCACTCCAATATATTAGCAAAAAGTGTTAATGGACACATGGTTGTTCGGGAAAGCTTACTTAACGAGGTAACAGATTTGATACTTTTAATGATGAATAAAAGAGCACCTTCTTGACATATTTGTCCTCAATATGTACTAGGTTGTAAATCTTGTTGAGGCACCTGTGCCAGTACTTGGAAAGTTTAAGGATTCCTTCTTGGAGCTTCCAGAAGATCTTTTAACTATGGTAGGCTGTTGACTGACTTGATTGCATTTTCTTTGCACCAGAGAGTCGTATTATTTATTTTTTGTTAAATGAATGTGATATGTTACTGAATGAATTTTCTCTTAAGAGCTGATAATTTCAGAGGATTGAACTCTGATTGCACCATTCAACTGATATTATAGAAGTTATGTGGATTGTTCTTTAGATATTGGGATTTTTCATCTGAATCAAATTTTACTTTTGGATGTTTCCTCAATTAGCCATTTTTTTTAACTAGATCTTGATCAAGCTGAAGTTTCTATAGACTTTCAATGACTTCCTATTACCTTGCCCTGATGTTATTGAGCATGAATTCCCTGGGAAAATGCATAAGCTGATTATCTTTATTAGGTTATAAATATGGTGTAAAGAATTCTGCAAACATGCATAATTATTCTTTCCGATGTTAACTGTTATGCACGTATCATGCAGGTTATGCAGAAGCACCAGAAGTACTTTGCTGTGACTGATGATAAAGGGAGGCTGTTGCCATACTTTATTGCTGTAAGTCTTGCTTAATATATGTTCCTACTATGAAACTTGGCAACATTATTGCTGTAAGTCTTGCTAAAGTTATGTTTATGCTATGAAACTGGGTTCTTGCCCTTAAAAGGGGCTAAGTTGAATTTACACAGTTACATCAATTGATATGGGTCTTACCTTCTAGGTTGCAAATGGAGCAATCAATGAGATGGTAGTAAGGAAAGGAAATGAAGCTGTACTCAGGTTGAATTCTGTTTATATTTTTCTTTTTCTTTTTTTTTTTTCGTTAAAAAGTTTTGTTAATTTGAAAAGTGGTCAGAATTGTATTTGCTTATGGAGGCCAGTTTCTTTATTCTCAAACATTTTTCTTTTACAGGCTTTTGTAGGACATTAACAATTAGGAGTGATTTCTTTATATTTGCAGAGCTCGCTATGAAGATGCCAAGTTTTTCTATGAGATGGATACACGTAAAAAGTTTGTTGATTTCCGGGGTCAACTAAAAGGCATTCTTTTTCATGTAAGTTGTTTCACTTTTGAGTATGTATTTATTAAATAATGGATCAATTTCTTAAAAGATAGTAGACCTATTGCTGAATAATGATTTTAAAGATGAGGCGAGATCACAGAATAAAAGCTTATTTTGAAGTGTTGATGGTTGATGTTGCTCCTGATTGATGGATGCTGGTAGGTATCAAATAGCTTCTGTGTTTTGATAAATATGAGATGACAGGAGAAGCTAGGAACAATGCTGGACAAGACTATGCGTCTACAAAACATGGTTACCACACTAAGTTTGGATCTGGGAATTAATGAAGACATGCTCCAGATTGTTCAGGATGCCGCGACACTTGCAATGTTAGATCTTGCAACTTCTGTTGTGATGGAGTTCACTTCTCTCGCAGGAGTAATGGCCCGTCATTATGCACTTAGGGATGGCTATTCTGAGCAGGTTATTTAACTTACTCCTAATTATTTGTTTTCCTTTTCACGTTTGATTTACGTATTATCTCTTTTCCTTTGTTATTCATGTAGTATTCCCATATAATCTGCCTAATATCATTCTGTTTTGTGATTTATGCTCTATGTGCAGATTGCGGAGGCTCTGTTGGAGATCAACCTTCCTAGATTTTCAGGAGATGTGCTTCCTAACACTGATGTAGGAACAGTTTTGGCAATTGCTGACAGGTGAAGTTTAAGCCATAACCATAGTTGTGACCATTTCGCCAGAGTAATCTAACTCTCGTAAATCAACAAAAAGGAAATTGGAAATTATGAAATTTTGAGCTTATGGGAATTCTAAATTTAGGACAGAAGAAATGGTAACCCTATCTCTAGGCCACATCTTGAGTCAAGTGTCCTCACATGTCGTTATTGAATTCCTTGCTTTCACAAGTCCCTGATGATGTGTTGGGTTTTGCAAAAGAAATGTGCATTATCTTGCTTCTAGTGCAATAATGGTTTTTAACATGCTAGTGCGCTTAAGATAATTCACGAAGTCCCTTACCATGCCTCTAATTTCTGTCATTTTAGTGCAACAGAATCTTGGATTTGTATGGAGGTCTTTCTTAACCTCTTTTTTTCCACAGTCTACTTCTTAGACATGATTTCATATGCCCTGCATAATCTTTCTCATGAATGAGAATATGAGCCCTTTACAGTGATTTTTAATGTCATTTCTGTCATATTGCAGATTGGATAGCCTTGTTGGTTTATTTGCTGCTGGTTGTCAGCCTAGTTCTGCAAATGATCCATTTGGCCTAAGAAGAATCTCATATGGTCTAGTAAGTAGATGATTGATTCAAACTCTTTGAGTCTCTACTTAATTCCATTTACATTAAAGCAATGCTGCCTTTGTTGTATAGGTTCAGATATTGGTTGAAAAGGATAAAAATCTTGATTTGGAACATGCCTTAAGACTTGCAGCTGATGTTCAGCCTATTACAGTAGATGCTAGCACTGTCAATGATGTAAGTATGAGAAAGCATGGTACCAATGCCATCTGACCATGTAACCCTTTAAATATTATTGAGATGATCTCTCTTCTTTGTTTTTCACCCAAAAGTTCTTACACTCAAATGAAATCACCAGCTGCTCCATGGTAATAATGCCATTTCAGTAGCACTGTTTTGATGCTTTGGACTAGTGTTTTATAACCATCTAATTGGTTATAGCACCACTGCAGGTGCTTCCTTTATTTATATACCATTGCCCTTTACATATGCAGTCATTGCTCTTTTATATATTCATAGTCATATGGCATCGAATTATGATGATTGTTTTTTATTTTTTTATTTTCTATTTTTCAGGTGCATCAATTTGTGACTCGAAGACTAGAGCAATTTCTGGTATGTAGAAGTTTTATTTCAATTCAGTATAGACAGGAATGATGTCGGTGGACTTAATTTTTCTTCATTTATAAAATTTTGTATGATGTGCTTGGGCATGTTCATAGTTTGTTTTAGTGCATTTCTTCGACAATAGAAATTTAGTCAAAGTTAGTTGAGTGACTCTAAACATTGAAGTTTAGTTCCACTTATATAAAAGGAGCATAGTGAGTTAAAAAATAAAGAAATAAATAAATCAAAAATTTATGATTAAGGGCAGAAAATATAAGTTATCTTCCATTTGAAGAACTATATCCATCCCCTAACCTCAGTGTATTCGCTATTTAAAAAATTATCTCAAAGTTTAAGAACAGTGCTGGTATCTAATTTCCTGCTTGACTGGTTGCTATGTGTATGTCAAAAGATTGAGTTTGTTCTCTGTTTCTTTTGTTAGTGAATTGTTTTAGAGAGTGCTATCTAATATTCTCTGACTGGATATGACACATCTTTGCGCTTATTGGCTGCATTTGGTTACAGGTTGACAAGGGAGTAAGTCCAGAAGTTGTGCGGTCTGTCCTAGCAGAGCGTGGAAATTTACCTTGTTTGGCTACAAAGACAGCATATAAAGTAAGTTCTATATTTGTTACTCTTTGAAGAGGTATTTAGATGCTTATGCCTAATTGGCAATTACCTACCAACATAGCAACCTTCTCATGGAAGTTCTGCTTGAGTATAGTGGGAAATTAGTTGAAAAGGAAATCCTTGATGGCCTTTTACTGTCAGATGGCCTATTGCATGGCATTCTTGAATTTTGTTTCTGTAATGATTTCAGTGAACTTCTTTTTTCTTTTGTTTTATTTCAGGGAACTGATTGATAATATGCCATGCTTTTCTCTTTTTAATCAATGTGAGATTGGAAAAAAGAAAAGATCTCTTTTGCCTGTCATTTCCTAGGATTTGGATGGCATCAGATTCTTTTTTGTTATGTGTAAAACTTATTTTGTGCAGATGGAGGCTTTGTCTAAAGGCGAGCTTTTCCCAAAGGTTGTTGAAGCATATTCTCGTCCAACAAGAATTGTCCGTGGAAAGGATGTGGACACTGCTCTGGAGGTAATTTTCTTTACTTACATTTTCAATTGCTGTACCTGAAAGGCATGAATGTTCATTGATCATAGACTATATTATATCACTCACATTTGTTCTTTCTTATTGGACCAGCTAGAATTAAAATTTTCTCATTCATTGTCAAGTGTTTTACAGCCCTTCCCTTGCTATAAATGTGGCGTCCTTCAGCTGCGTTAAATGAGAATTAATTGTTAGCTGGCCAATTCTTATCTTTTAGTGATACTGACTTTTCCAGTTGGCAGGATCTGGTGTTTCAGTTATTTCAATCAAATTTTCAGATATCTAAGAAGTTAATTGAGCTGGGAATCTGCTTGTTCTAATTTTATGTGATACTTCATGGTCTGAGTACAGAATGCCCCCCTTCAACTTCATCGTTATTTGTTAATTACTTAAAACTACAAGGAACAAATGCATAGATGATGACCAACAAAGATTTCCAATTGATTTTAGATTTTGCCACTTTTGATGAATAAATCATTGACAACTTTGTTTTGGTCCATTGAAATGCTCAGTGATCTTATGCCTCTAGCCTTCCATATATTAAAACCCACGTTCAAATTGCCATCAAATAATTCTCGTAAACTCAAAACTGTGACTTATATAAGAGCAGTAACTTCATCATTGGTTGGACTTGAGCGTTTCACACACACATCATCATTATTAGGATTGTATACTTTGTTTTTCTTCCCTGTAGTATGAGCAGAATATGGGGTGCATTTCATGCGTGTAATGCTCGTGATCTTTCACTTGTTGGTTTTCTTAAACTTCCTTATTTCTCTGGAAGGTCCATTTTCATATATTTGGGTTTTATTTTTTAGTTGTGTTCTGAGTTTATTTATACTTAGTAAATGAGAGGGTATATTTTCTAATTCCATCATGATCTTTTTAGGTGGATGAGGCTGCATTTGAGACGAGTGAAGAGAGAGCTTTATGGAGTGCTTTTTTGTCAATCAAAAATAAAATTCATCCTGGTGCCTAATCATACTTTTTACAGGAGATGTTGCCATATGATTTCAATTTTAAAGAGCCTTGCAACTAACTTGCTTCACGAACTTCTTGTTCCTCCTACAGGTATCGAGGTTGATGATTTTGTTGAAATATCTTCACAGCTACTACAGCCACTTGAGGATTTCTTTAATCACGTTTTTGTAATGGTGGTATGTATTCATAATCCATTAAAATAATTATCCTGCATGTGTAAGTTTTACATCTGGTGCCTACTGGTATGTCAGAAGAGTTTCCTGTCAGTTGAAAATGATTTTAACAAATGGTGCAATAACAACCAATATGGTTTTGCTTTACTCGGGTACTTTTGGAGCTTGAGATATTAATTTGTTTCATGGGTTTGTATATGAAATTGAACCTCTCTTTCCTTTATAATGCCAGTTCTTATATTACAACACAATTTCTATGTCTATGCAGGAAGAAGAAAGAATCAGAAAGAACAGGCTTGCGCTGCTGAAGAAAATCGCAGACCTTCCAAAAGGCATAGCAGACCTATCACTTTTGCCTGGATTTTAGGTCAAGCCAACCGCTTATTTCAACGATCAAATTTTTTTTATAATGTAAGTAATGTGCAATAACAAATAACGAAAATGCGGAAACTGATTTGTTTTATTATTATTATTATTTTTCAGATTGCGTAGAAAATGCTTAAGTGAGAGAGAGTGCGGCTTTTGTTATATTTTAAGTAGTCGAAGCAAATAATTTTGTAAAATATTTATTGGAAAACTGTTGAGAAATTTACAGTTAGTATAAAGACGGACTATTTGGATATTTGGCCGACGATGATAAGAGTTTAGAAAAGGTTCTCCTCCTTTTCATTTTTTGTTTATTTGTTTCTACTGTTTTCACTTTTCTTTTTGGCCAAGCAACTGACTTCCTTATCCCTGTCCAACGCAAAGGACATAGATCTCAGTTTTTCACGCCTTCCAATGGCAAATCTTTTTCAATGAACTGGTCTGTTGCTTGATTGCTGCTATCTATCTTAATTAATGTTGTTTGACGAGACTTATACCTTATGAAGCGATATTAACTACGTTTCTTCTGTGTTGAATTTGTTAGGTTACAGCGATAAAGTCGTTAAACCCAACTGTCTAGCATAGAGTTAAAAGACTTGACAATGACACCATGCTAAGTCTGTATGTCATTTTTATTATCAAACGTACAGACTATTAAGCAGTTTTTGCAGCCTTGACATTTAATATTAACATTGATTTAAGACGTGAAACTTAATTGCTTAAATCGTTTGTCATCGCACAATTTAATTTGCATTAACAAAATTTACTGAGATAAAGGAGAAATTTCTATTTCCTCAAAAGCGCAATTTCTTAAAAAATTTTAAAAAAAAAAATCTTAATCTACCAAGGAAGACAAAAATCTTGAAGCACATGTAATAAAGAATGTGTGATTTGTCGCAATTCGCATGGTGGTCTGCATGTGGACAACTCTGTATTATTTGCAACGGAGGCGCCACGGTCCTACATACACTTGACATGAAGTGCGAAATCCCGAAATCAACGGTTTCAGCCGAGCCACGTGGTGTACGAATCTATCCTTCAATTGCCCTTCAATTACATAAATATAACTTCGGAGAGGAGAGGAGAGGAGAGGAGAGGAGAGGACAGAACATGACTTGTTTTGAAGATAAGCCCAAAACCCTGCCAATCTCGGATGGTATATCCGTAAATAATACAAAAGCCAGCACCAAAATAAAAATAAAAAACCGTCACCTCACTTGACCGCATCAAAATCACATTAAAAAATAAGAAAGGCGTAAAATTAATATAATAATCAGCACAACACAACCCAACCCAACACACGAGCTACTTAGAGCAACAAGCAACGGCAATAAATTGAGCGTATCGGATTAGGTCTCACTCTCTCTTACTCTTGTTGCGGCTAGGGTTTCTCTATTTTCCCTTTCTTTTATTCATTCTCTTTGAACTCTTTTTAGTTCCTTCTTTTTACAGATCTAATACTTAAAACTCATCGATGGAGGAAGTTTTGTTAAGCTAGGGTTTTCGTGGTCCCTTTTTCCCGTGGGAAATTTTGTTCAAAGTTTGGGGTTTTGCTTGTGCGGTTTTGATTCAGTGATATCAACGAATGGCGACCATGAACCCTTTTGATTTGTTGGGTGATGACGATACCGAGGACTTGTCGCAGCTGATTGCCGCTCAGCAAGTTGCGGCTCCTAAGAAGGCTGCGACTCAGCCGCAGGCTCAATCCAAGCAGCAGCCCGCCGCCCAATCTAAGCCCGCTAAGCTGCCTACCAAAGATCTCCCCCCTTCTCAGGCTGGTAAGCCCTTCTTTTTTTTTCTATAAAATATATGCTGTTTCCTCTCGGCGTATATATCTTATGTAGTTTTTTTTACAGTTTATTTGGTGATGATGAACTTGTTTTTGGATTGAAATTGAGAGAAAAAATTTGTATCCATCTTTTAATCTTAGTGTTTTATAAATCTATATATTATTTTTCAAGAAATGTGAACAAATGCTTCATTATCTGGTCGATGTGGACTTCATAGGTTCCCATCAGACTCGTTTCAAATCTCTCCATTAAGTCTTCCGCTTGTTGATTTTGGAGAACACTGGAGCAACTACACCTTTTCTTGATATATGTGTGTGTGTAAGAAAGTGGTTCATTTTTCAATAGTTTGAGAGTTCTGCACACAGGAGTTTATTGAATAACAGGGATGAGCCTACAGACCTGTAATGATTTGCAAATATGATCGCAACTCTTTATGAACTCCTAAGGGACTAGTTTCTTAATATACTCCTGTTTAGCATATGCACGTATATTTACATTGTATTGCTGTATCTAGCCTTGTAGTATGTTGCATTTGCCATAACAGAAATAAATTGTTGCATTGAACTTTTTTGAAGTTTATTTTGATAATACTTGTTGTAACCTCTTGTTTGTTGTAAAGTGTACTCAAGTTTGATAATGTTCTTTTGGGTTGTAGTGAGGGAGGCCAAGACTGAAGGCGGCCGTGGAGGAGGCCGTGGAGGTGGACGCGGTTATGGACGTGGCCGTGGTGGCGCTGGGGGTGGGTATAGGCGTGACTTTGTCAATGATGAGAGCTCATTCAGCAACAGTGGAGCCCCCCCTGGTCAGGGTGCTGCTGAAGATGGAGAGAAGGCCTCTGAGAGACGTGGCTACAGTGCACCTCGTGGTCCTTTCCGTGGTGCTCGTCGTGGTGGTTTCAGTAATGGTGAAGCTGGTGAAGGTGAACGCCCCCGTAGGCTGTTTGAACGCCGTAGTGGGACTGGGCGCGGGTGAATATACTTTTTGATAGATTATTTTTATACATCCTGCTGTTAGTATCTCTGAAATGCTTTTCCTATTTACACTTTCAATCTGGCTTTGTTTCATGCGCAGAAACGAATTCAAACGTGAGGGTGCTGGCCGTGGGAACTGGGGAACCCAGTCAGATGAAATTTCACAGTAAGTATATCCTTTACTGCTCAACTTTTCTTGACACATACGACTCAACGATCATACTTATTAGTCACCTTCTGTGTTTAAAAAATGTTTTTCCTGCTGTTATTACATTATATCTCCTTTGTTTTTGCTGTACTTAGGGTCAATGAAGAAGTTGTCAATGAAAGTGAGAAGAATATGGTGGATGAGAAGCCTACAGGAGAGGAAGATGCAGCAGAAGGCAACAAGGAGAACCCCATTAGTGAATCACAAGAAAAGGAACTTGAGGAGAAGGTGTGATATTCATTTAGTGTTTATAAGGCCTTAACTTTTGTGACAGGAACAAGACTAAGCCTTTTAGTATTGTCTTTTCATTACTAGTAGATTTACTCTGAATATTTAAGCCTCTAATCATGGTCACTTCCTTAATAGGAGATGACTCTTGAACAGTACCAGAAGGTGCTGGAGGAGAGGAGGAAAGCCCTGCAGGCTCTCAAGACCTCTGAGGAAAGAAAGGTTGATGCCAAGGAGTTTGAGTCCATGCATCAGCTCAGCAGCAAGAAAGGAAATGACGATGTCTTCATTAAATTGGTGAGACTTTTGTGGAGATTATTTGCTGGTTATTGATTTATGAAGCTCAAATTGCTGCTGACCGTATTTGCTGTTTGCTTTTAAGGGCTCTGATAAGGATAAGCGGAGAGAGGCTGCTGAGAAGGACGAGAAAGCCAAGAAGGTAAATTACCTGAATCTTACTTTCTTTAGTTCCCACATGATTTGTAAGCCGTTTCTGCTTTGCAGTACCCATCAAATTGATTTTTCGGTTGAGCTATTCAACAAGATTCGTGTTATAATGGGAACATGATCAATGTTGTGTTTAGCACACCAAAGTACTCTCAACTTTTATACATATACATAATTTTTTAACTGGGCGAACCTAGATCTTCGTAAATTTTAATTTTTTGCTCAAATATTCTGTAATCTTGATTGTGTTTGCAGTTGCTAAGTATCGAATATGATTGTGGAATTATGAGTTCTACGACCTTTGTTTTTGCTCTTGCTGACTACTTCTGATATGTTCTGTAGTAATGACCTTCATTCTTGGTTGGCTATAATTTTTTCTAGCTTATGAGCCATCCCCTCTTGGAAGAGCTACCTTTTTGTCTGCAGCTTTCATTTGTTTGAAAAAGACAGAATGGTACTGATAGGTATCTTAAAAAAGAGGTGGAACTTTTAGTTTGACCCCTTCTTGTTAAATCCTTTCTTCAAGGTTGTAATTAGATCTAACCTTCAATTTTGATCCTTAGCCTGCATATAACAAGTACTACTGACGGTTATTTTTATTTTTATGCTTCACACTTTCGGTTTCCTTTCTTTTTTCCTGTTTGTGTCAAACTGTCTTCTAACTTGCTTCTGTGTTTCTAGGCTGTCAGCATTAATGAGTTCTTGAAGCCTGCTGAAGGAGAAAGGTATTACAATCCAGGCGGTCGTGGCCGTGGCCGTGCCCGTGGTTCAAGAGGAGGATATGGCGGAGGCAGTGGAATGAGTAATGTGCCAGCCCCTTCCATTGAAGACCCTGGGCAGTTCCCTACCTTGGGGGCTAAGTGAGATTCTCTGGAAACCCATTTACAGTCTCTGTGGTTTTTCAAATTTTGGGTATTTCTGTTTCAATCTTGGGCAGGAAATTGACTAGAATAATGTGGTTTCCTCTTTTAGAAAGATTTATGCTTTAAAAGTGTATATTTTAGGTGCTTTTTCATGTGTTCCCATGTAGTCTTGGTATGATATGATTTTACTGTGTTGAGAATTTGGGGCATATGAGATGATTTATTTATGACTAGAAATTATCTTTTGCTCAGTTTTGACGATATATTTGACTAGAAATTGCCTTTATAATATCCTGGAGTTTTGATTTGAAATAACTGCCTTCATCTGATGACACACACTTAACTGAGAAACTGAGTTTCTGCCTCTGTTGATCTTTGTCAAGAAAAAAGTAGATAAGTGTTCCAAACTATTCACCATTTTACAGTTTTGAAGGAGCCTGTGAAGTGTTGATGATCATGTATTTTGCCCATGCTGTCGGTTCATGTTATTCAAGAATTGTTTGCATAGCAGACTGGTAACGGGTTGTAGGTCTATCGTAGATGAACTCCAGCAAATGGGGGATTTGTATTTATTTATAAGATCTGCTATTCTATAAATAGGGTTATTTTGGGAAATTTTCTTCGCAATATAGTTTGAGGATTCGCAAACTGTATCTTTTTTTCTTTTTTCACCCCTTGTGAAAGACACAAAGCGATAACACCTGGTTGGCAGGAGTTCGTGGTTGTCTACTGTTGGTTATGGTGAAACAAGATACGTGCCATAGGAAATTTGGTCGGTTTTTCCTGGGATAATTTTAACGCACAAGATGTTTTGATAATATTTAATTTGCATTCAAGGTCTGAAATATTATTCGTCCCACCTCCAAACCATGCGATAGATCTTAATCGACTCGAAAAAATATTATTATATCCTACAATGTGGCATTTAACTAAAAATATTAAATTCATTATGTAAAATAATTAATAAGAATAGAATAAAGATCAATCTATGATTTTTCTAATTTATTTTTTCCTTTTCCAATTTCTCTTTTTTCTAATTCTTCCTCATGATTTTATGAAGCCACTGAAACAAATTATTTACTATAAATTATCGAAACTTACAGTACTATTAATATAACAGCCAACTTTTAAATAAGTTAACGTTAAAATTTTTAAATTGAAGCAAAATAAAATCGGCTTTGCACAGGTCGTAAGGGGCCAGGCAGCAGATTCACCCGGGCCTCCCGCGGCCAATCGTCGGCCATGCTTTGGCTGACGGCTATCTTGGTTCTCTGATTTTGGGAGAGAATCAGTGGAAGGGAAAAGATGAGAAAAGGGTGAAACAGAGAAAATATGTATATATATATATATATAAATTACGGGTGAGACAAATATTTTTACAGACATTGGATATGTGGCTTGAGTATTCTCAAAACATCTTACAGGTTATATAAAATTATCCTGGAAAATACTGCAATCTTTTAGCGTGAATGGTTACGCCACCCAGCCAGCCAAATCTTGCTGCGAGTGCCCAACCCAAGCATCTCACTTTCATTAAAAAATTGTTTTACATCTTGATTCTCGAGCTAGGAAAGGCACAAGTGACGAAACTCAGTAGCGGAGGGAATTAGTCCAAATATGTAGCCGGCTTATTCCATATTTTGCCTATCATTATCTGCTTTTCTTGATTCGGTGTTTGCTTTTGTGAATAATTTTTGTAATTAAAATTTGATCCCACCCCGAACTTCTTGACCCACAACGCAATCAGTTTGCCCAACTTTAACAACACAAATTTCATCTTAAATCTGATTCAACCGTGCAAGATTGCTACGCTGTTTAACATAACAAATAAATAATGAATTGAAAAATCAAGACTTCCAAATTCTTGAAGTTTAATTTATTGGACAATCTCATTCTAATGTAAAAATACTTATTAGTCTTTGTTTGTTAGAAAAATATAATTATACCAATAATTAAGTAGATGGGTAATATTAGAATATTATCAATTTCTTTAACCCGGTCCCGCATGGCAGAACACGAGGCTACTGAAAACAATTATTATAAAGCATAAGTTGCCCCGACAAATTTTTGTTCTTTGGTCATCGAGTCATCCAATCAATTTACTAGTCAATGAGTAGCTGTGACTTTTCATAATTAAGCACTTCAGAAAATGTAAAATTGAACTAAACATTTATTAGTTCACAGTTCGAAAAACAAACATACAATCATCTGCAGTATTTAAAACGACATGCCCCAAAGGCCAACGTTCACATTAAAGAATAGGACAGAAAGAAGAATACTAACATCAATTAGCATTTCTACTTTGTACAGACCTTCTCACAAACAGGGGTCGAGACAAATCATGGGGGGGATCATTTTGAGGTTTGGTCCTGACTTTGATGAAGTTGGGTCCACAAGACAGTTTTTCAACTGAAAAAGACAAAAAAATTAATCTTACACATGTTGGGACCAAGCAGACTAGAAGAAAAAGACCTTACACATACATTTATACTTAGTTAGAGCAGCAGCCACCCTTCTGTTCAACAGGCTGTCCTCGGAGCTGTACAGTTGGAGGCCTTGCATTGTTCATGGCTGGTTGACTTGCCATTCTGCATTCAGTAATAAATTTGAGGCATGAGTAAATTTGAAAGCCTTTCAACTGGAACTAGGTATACACGCACTTGTGCGGACAGATATGCATTTAACATTCAGTGTTATAACACTGATAAAATTAACAGCCTAATTCTGGGTTGACCACTGGGAAAAAATTGAAATCAGAGTTACCAACATTTACTACAACAGCTAGATATTCTAACATAACTATGGAAAAACAACAAGCTTTCATTGGGAATTTTTGTACTTTAGTTGTAGCTTGTCATTCAAGCAAGTAACATTACGTGTACGGTTATCTGAAACCTTTTTCAGAAGCTCGCAAGATATGGCACTGCTATTAATCACTTCAGCACTCATGAAGTGCTCTAGCTGAGCCTCCTCTAGATCTTACAAGCCAGTTGCCTAATAATGGCAGAGTTGAAGAGATTAAAATTCATCATACGGAATTTATTTCTAGAAAATCTCCTCGACCGTATTTACTTTTTCTACTTAACGTCTACTATGGAAAACAAAATTGCATAAGTACCTATCCTTGATTGCAGCAGCCATGGCCATGAAAGCCTGTTCCACATTGGTAGAATCTTTTGCACTGGTTTCCATAAAAGGTATTCCAATTTCATCTGCAAATGCCTAACCAAGGAAAAGGGGAGAGAAAAAAACAGAACACCAGATCATTAATAACTTAATCACATATGATATGCCTGGAACCTTGTAAACAAAAAAAGTACAACTCCATGCAGAGAAGTAGCTATACCTTGGCTGTTTCATATGACACAACTTTATTTGCAGTCAGATCACACTTGTTTCCAACCAAAAGTTTGTTAACATTGTCACTAGCATAGCGATCAATTTCATTCAACCACTGCTTGACATTATTGAAACTCTCTTGGTCCGTCACATCATAAACAATCTATCAGAGGAACCACCAATTAGGAAGCCATTAAAGAAAAACCAGAAAAGGGTCAAAATGAACTAAAATAGTGTTGTAAAATAGAATTAGTTCACATACTATGATCCCATGTGCCCCACGATAGTAGCTGCTGGTGATTGTCCTAAATCGTTCTTGCCCAGCAGTGTCCCACTGCATGTCAAATAAATGGCAAACCAACTACTTTTAAGTAATTGTGAAACTATAGCCCCAGCCAAAACTAATACCTTAAACTAAGGACAAACACTATGCAGAGATTAGGTCTTATGAGCAACAAATTATTGTAATAGATAACAACAGAATAAAAAAATCCACAGAGAAAAACAAAAACCATACAATTTGAAGTTTAATGGTCTTCCCATCCTGCTCCACAGTGCGTATTTTCTACCCAAAAATGAACATAGAAATTAGTACCAGTGGTTACAAAATTTTTGTCAAAACAAAGTCAAATTAAACATAAATAACTTTTCAAATTAAACATAAATAATTTTGACTCACAAAATCAACTCCAATGGTGCTGATGTAACTCTCAATATATGAATCATCCTGATCAAAAGATAAAATGGAATTAAAAAATCATCAAATCTCATAGTGTCAACCCCGACCACATTTTCTTATAAAAGAATAGCAAACTAAGAAAAGACAATATCATAAAGGTGAGAAGAAGCACAGTCATGCATTCATATTCATAATTGAAAGCAAACAACACTCTTGAAGCTTACAGCAAATCTCAAGAGAAGACAGGACTTCCCAACACCAGAATCTCCGATAAGCAGAAGCTTAAACAGATAGTCACTGCAAGAGCACGAGGGAATTAATTTCCTGTTAGGCTTAGGTTGCAAATATTAGAATATACTTCAAAAACCTATAATATCCACAAAACACTTCCAAACCTTTGAAACAGGGAAACAGAAAGAATGATAGACGACAAAATAGAATAAGTGGTGTAAACAAAACACGCTATTATTTTATCATTGCAAACAAATTACTCGCTATATCCTATTCAAGAAAATGTTACTGCTTGAGAACTTTTAGTAATTGCCACAATGAACTTCAGGTAGAAGGCTATCACCAATTGTAGCCATCAAGCACACAATTATAAGCCAATAATTCTCAAATTCATTTAGTTAAAGCACATTGCGTGTAGGATAAACGCTATGATTGAACATGACAGCATGATCACGTAAACTATGTAGCGGATTTATGGAATACATGGTGGCCATGTGAGTATTTATGGAATACATGGTGGATCCGTAATAGATGTTAAGTATATAGTCACAAACATGTAAGCGAAAATGGAAAGCTACGGAACCAAAAGCATCCATAGAAGTCAAATACATAGAGATTGGACATTCCTTCCATAACTTGTAGAAAATCAGTAAGGAAGGAAACTTCAATTAATCAACAGAATAATTATATTCACACAGGAGGCAAACGATCAAAACGAAATACGACATCAAAAATTTCGAAATAAGCTCAAGAGACCAAAAGATCTAATAATAAAATTCTTCAGAGTAAATGATCCGCAAAAATTGCTATTACCGATTCAACAAAATCATCATCTTCATACACTCAACGGATCTAAAATCATTCTAAAATTATAATCATGACAGAGGAATTACACGGGAACGTAAAACGACATGAATCTCAAATCATAATCAAACCCTAACGGAACATAAAATAACAAAACTAAAACACGTATGAAAAAAAAAATGTATGTATATTCCTAAAATTATTAGAGAAACTTACTACTCAGGATTCATCGTTGTTGACCAGGTAGAGAGAAGGAAGCTAACGGTTAAGAAATCAGATGGTTTCTCCGGCGAGATCTTGCTATTTATCGAATTTTCGCCGGGAAATATGAATGTCAACTAAACAAGATGATAAAGAGGTTGACAGATCACTTATTGAGAATACAGGGAAATGCCCTTTTTTAATCACTATTTAAAATCAATTTTTGTAAGCAGCCACGTTAAAAATTAAAAAAAAAATCATCTTTAGCCTGATACTAAAATATTTGGGCAAAAATATCCTCAATAGCCACTTATAACAAAACCTAGTATATTTTTCACGGCAACATTTTGAAGTACGACTTTAACTCAAAATTATAATTTATGTTACACCGGAAATTTTACATTTCAGTATGCTATAAATCCTAATAAAAATTGAAAACTTTAGTTTCAATACAATTTAATTAAAAACTCTAATTTTGAACATAAAACCCTGATTTCAAACATACAATTTTTAATTTATAGCACACTCAAAATCTTATTTTTTAACATGTTAGAAATATGAGTTTTGGGCTTCACTTAACTCAAAACCATAGATTAAACCATACTCGAAAATTAAGTTCTAACGTATTAGAAGGTATACCTTAAAATATTTGAATGAGTTAAACGAAATTATATGCAGATTTCATATTAAAAAACAAGTACTTAATTTCGTTTTATTTATTTGTTCTTTTTCTTTTTAAATTTTCACGTAACCTTGACGGCCTGCCAATCCCAATTCTTGTACAGATTGGCCCAGCATCCTACTTGGGCTGAAGAAGTCCAAACCTCCAGTTTTAAAGATAACTGGGCTAAAGTTCATCCACTCAAATAAAGCAGGGCTAGATTTTCAAAAAGTATCCCAACTGCACTTTTAAACTTGTATATCAACACTTCTATTCTCTTATGTATCGTAAGATTTCTAACCTATAATGTGGTAACTGAAATGTCACTTTATATTATCTCAAGTATTAATTTTAGTTAGTTTGGAGTACTAACTATTTGATAATGTGAAATGATGTGACAATAAATAAATAAATTTTTGCATCACTTTAGGACAAGAATCTTCAAAAAGTATATCACAAGTGCTATGGTAAGAGAGGCACTCATAAATTTTTATCTTTCGAGCATTATTTATTACATTTTAATTATCAATAAGATGAATGGCTTTTTCATTCATAATATATTCTTAGCTATAAATTTTGAGAATTTTCCTCATTACTCAAAAATAAAATTATAATAATAATAATACTGACTTTAATTTACAAGTTAAAATGTTCATTTATAAATTTTTTAAACTATCTTAATTGTCATTGTAAAATTTGTGACCCATAGTTGATAATCAATACAATGTACTAGGGTACGTTGAAGCAATCATTTACAATATTGTGTATATATATATATATATATATATGCATGTATATTGTATGGGTCTAATTTAGACTAAATTTATTTTTGAACCTGAACCAAAATCAAACTATATATTTGAGGTTTAGAGTTGTAGATATATTGTTCTTCGTCTTCATTTTAATGAAAATTCATTTTTTGCTAGCTCATAATTTTTTCTCATTTTGATATTACTTATGGTTATAGTAGTTTTTTATTTGTTTATTTGCTTGATTTTTTATAACAGTCATAGTTATATTCAGGATTTTTTTTATTTAACTTATTGTAAACTTATAAAATTCTTGAATATCTAATTATAATTATTTTTTTTAATGATAAAATATAATTAATTTTTTTTTATAAAAAATTTTGGATGAGAGTTAAAGAAACGTTAAACTCTTGGCGCTTATTATTATTCGAATCTAAGATGACTTAGAAGCGTACCCCAAATCATTACAACGATATATGCTAAGACAAATCTCGTAGACTTGCAGCCATCAAAGATGGTTGAACAAATTATCTTTATTAGTTTCGTTATTTTTCTTCCCTTGATATTGAGAACGCAGTAGGAATTGGTGACGCAAATGGGAAGCTAATGTACTGTGGAGCGTCATCAAGATTAACAAACCCTAAAAATCCGGCAGAGAAACTGGAGCATCTCGTGTTCATGCAAATCAAACAAACCGCCACATTGAACGCATCAGAAAACCAGCTCTGGTTTCTGTTAAATTTGTTTGTTTTGCCTTCTGGGTTCATCTCAAAAAACCTTAAAAAATAACCGACAGAACACGATATTTTCTGCGATAGTTCATGTACCAGCTAGCCACAGAACTGTTTCAAACTTTGATCAGTGGATGATGAAAGCTATCATGTCGAAATCACCACATGGTAAACAGTCCAAATAAATGCAACTGAAACAATGAATAACTCGCATCAAACAAAACGCAGTAGCAATTTTCATGCATCTACAATTTAGTCGACATTACACTGAAGATTATGACGTGTGGGAGAAAAAGCATGCTTTCGATCGCTTCGTTAGCAATAGCAAGCAAACTTGCATTACACGCCCAGTGCAAAACAGTTGGATTTTAAAAAAAAAGAATAAAAATAATGAGTACTTTATAAATATAACAGCTGTGATATATCCCGGACTGTTGGCAGAATATTATATTTAGGGTTGAACGCCAATAGAAAATCTTTCACAGTCATCTGTTGAAAACGAGTTACGTAGGGTGAAGCTTCATTCATGCTCATCTATTGGAGAGAATTCTTATTATATTGCTGGTTTCTTGTTTAACGATCTTGAAATGAAATGAATTAGGTGTATATGTAGCTAGAAGGGCGCATGTTTCTTTAGTGATCATTCGAGAATATAACTCACAATAGATTACATGTTCCACAGAAGGACGAGGTGCGTAAACTATAACTATATATATATATAGTAAAACAATAATTTTTTTAAAAAATAAATCCTTTGTGGGTATTTTCATTTTCATGAGCTTTAATTTATATTTAGTTACATTTTGATGCAGTTGTATGAAATCACATATATTTGCGGGGAGGAATTGTAGACTTCTTCAGAGTAGAATTTTTTTACAAATGCGGATAAATAATCAACATCAAAAGATTAACATTCTTATTATTCTTCTATATTGCATAATTACTTCATTGAAGAAAATTTGGGAAAGTTGTTCCTCCTTTATTATTTGTATTTGTATATTTACTTTTTCTTTCCAATAAAAATACAGCAAATATCAAAGTGACTCTTTAATTAATTAAAATTCAATGAGCAGCTAATCACTAAGCTTATGCAGTATGCAATCCGGTCAAATCGGTAATTCTCGTCACTACTTCACGAAAAGAATAACTAGATATTTGCGAGCTATACATACATTGATCATCTCTGCCTCTTTTGCTGCTTAATTGAATAGTACGAGTCCATATGTTTTCTCTTTTTTTTTTTTTTTTACTAGTTTTGCTTTCTTTTCTTGGTCTTTTTCCAGGTGTGCACCGTGTACGTATACACGCTAGATTGTTTTTTCTGAAATATTATTCTTAGAATTTAGAACCTCCCATGGCATACTTCCTTCGATACGTTTTGCCCACGTTCTTTTCGGCCAATGAAGAAACGCAATTATTCCACCGTTTTTACAATCGTAACAAGTTTCATACTGACACAGTTTTTGAGAGTAAAGAATTCGGTAAAAATACTCACGCACGCGTAATCTTAAATATATTTGAGAGTAAAATATTGCAATGCAATGATATAATTTATTTACCTATTAACAAAATTCTTGCCAAAACTTTCTTTTTTTTTTTTGTGCGCTTTATTGTCATAATTAAAATAAGTTGCATAAGAGTATAAAAAATTTATTTATCTTTATTAAAAGAATCTTAAATCTTAAATATATTAGAGTTTTAAAAATTTTTAAAAAAGATTAAATTATTTAAAATAGTTTTAATTTAAAAATTTTGGCTATTAATATAATAATCTAATTTTTATCAAAAGATTCCTTCACAACCAAATAAATAATGGTTTCTTATTTTTTATATTTAAAAACTCTTATGATACAATAGATAATCAAAAAAATTTCTATATAAAAATTTATATTTAAAGGATTCTTAATTTGTAATAATTGCAAAACAAAATTTTTATTGTATATAAGTGAAGTGAATGTATAGATAATTTAATTTTTGTGCTTTCGTTACTTCTAATTGAGATCAATTTTGATACATAATTGTTTAGGCGGATAAAATAATGAAATTGAAAACTCTTTTATAAGATTATAAAAATAAATTATAGAAGAAATCTTCTTCCAGATTGTATAATGTTAATGTAGTTGCAAACGATTTTGTTTATTGTAATTATGTGGTCTCGACCCTACAATAAAATCATATACTTTCTGATTTCATGTACAGTTGGCAACCACTATGGCCACATTTAAGGTGAAGATTGCTGATTATTCCTATTTCCATTCACGTTGATAAAAAAATCTTCATTCTTCTCAAATTATGAAACGTGGATACAAACACGCCGTAGGAAGTATGTATCACATATTGAACAGCCTGGATCTCGATTCGCTATGGTCGTAAATTTAAAAAATTTACTTGAAACGTGGCGAGTTTAGAGTGGTTGATGACTGGAGGCGCTTAAAATCGGATTAACTCAAAGCGTTTGATAATCAGTCAATCACCTGTCGTTGAATAATATCTGGCGAAACATATCACCCGTAGATTAACATCATCCAGAGGAGGTAAGACGGAACAAAAAAAAAGACAGAAAAGCGCTCTTCTTTCTTCCCGGAACTTTGTTAGTGACCCGAGTATGAGAAAACAAAAGCTCCAGTCAAGGGAGATCAAGATAACGGTGAGCGGCGCGTGAATATAGACGCAGGCGAGAGTGATATAGTTATATGTAAGTAGTATCTCATACTTTGGACTTTATGTAAAGTACTACTTGATTCAATCGGGTTGATCGAGAATTTGATAATGGTTTATTTCAACATAATTGCATTACGCTATGGAATTTAATTTAGGTGTGTATGTTGAGTTATTAAGATCTTGATCAACTCTATTTGAATGATTGATTGATTTCCGCTGTTGCATTTGCTTGTGATCGTTTACGTGGTTTGGGGGAAAAAATTATTGTATTAGGTGTTTAATTTGTAATGAATATTAGTGTTTTCATTGTCGTTGTTTTGTTGAACTTGTTGACATAAGGGGAAAAAAAAAAATCAAAGGTCCTCACTATATCAAGCGATGATTGTATGATTTGGATTAATATATATTAGTAATTTAGTATCCAGGAAATTAACGGTTTCTACAATGTTAAATGATCAAAAATAGTGATGTCTAACCTCTTACATTGTTGGATTGCTTAATTGAAGGTAAAAGTTTATATAACATGGGTATTAACTACAATGGTTCCAAATGAAGCTAAGATATGCTTCTTCGTGATTAATTATCAGATAATTGTTTATGATTGAATTCTTAAGGAAGTGTAAGATGAAGAAAGCTCTGCACGTGTGTGTGTGACAACATTTTGCTGGAAAGGAGGCTAGTGCAGCCAATAAGGAGATTTAACTAGTTGGGACTTTGGTTTAGTCGTTTAGTCTCCCTTCATCTGTCAAAAGGACAAAAAGTAGATGTTTATGTATAACTAATTGGATTTTCCTGGTAACTTATGTTTAATGTATCGTGCTTAAATTAGTAATTTATTCTCTTACGAGTTTAAAGAGGTGCAGGCTCTTATGAAATAATGCAAATTTTCGGAAGCTTGATTGATCTGTTGAGGATTAATTATAATATTTACAATGTTTTAGTAAAACTCTTGCTTCTGTTATTACTATGCTGCCTAGATTCTTATTCTTAAGAATCTTTGAAAGGGAATAATTGAGTTTAGTTGGTTGGTGGTTTAGCATTCCTAAAGCTGATGGGAGTTTGGTGAGAACTAACAATTCCTCTATTTTTCCTTGATAAAGTTATTAAAATCTACATTTAGAATTTGGGCCTTCAATTCCAAGTTGAAGGACTTACATCTGTTGCTTCATTTTAGCAAAAGAAACTTATTAAACTTTATGTACAAACTACAAACAATCAACTCTCTGAGTAGAGTATGATGCTTTATGATATCTTTAATTGTCATCAATCAATCACTCACTCCGTTTTCTTATCAGGGAGAGCTGCTGATCATCTTCACCCTTGCATTCTTTGAATGGATTAGCTGTTCTTTTAACATGCTAATTTGTAAGATATGGAGGCAATATAAGATGATGTTCATTTCATGCTATAATTGTGCAGAATATACATCTCTACTGAATAATTGACTTTAATTGTGTTTTTTCTAATTGAATTGCACATTATTAATCTTGCAACTGACTTTCATTGTGGGATGGTTTCATCCAAATAATTCATGTTTTATTGCTTGTTAACTTTTATCTACTTGTGGAATCATTTTGGAATTTTCTTTTTAAACTTACTGACACCTGATTAAACAGAAAGAGGTAATAATGAAGAAGACCATGCCTTACAGACGTTACTTATGGGCTTGACTTGATATTGCTTATTACATTTTTGAGCCAAGGCATAGCTGGACATGGCATGTAATTGAACTTTCACAGGTGTAAAATGTGGGTTGATAGAACTATTAGCCTATATGTTCCGAAAGTTCCGAAATGGGTACTTGTAGTAGTTGTGTCTAGACCAATTATATGGCCCTCTTACTAGATGCTATCGCTCCAAATCCTACCTTGGAGATACAAATTCTTGTATTAAATGCACATTTTGTCACCTATTTACAAGGAAAATTCTAGCATGAAGTTATTCATGGGGTAGCAGTTGAATAATTTATTAAATTGTAGACATTCTGCACTTTGCATTGCTTTCAGGGTTAAAGTTGGGAAAACAAAGGATAACAAAATATCATTAGATCTTTTGCATTGTTTCCAACAACACATACTATTAAAGTTGTAATATTAGTTGAACATGCATGCATATAAGACTTACTGTAGTCTCTAAATCTAAAGATGTGATGCAATATACTATACTAGATGAAGAACACATATGTCCTGGAATATAACTGCAGCTTCTTTCATGGATTTATCTTCAGTGTATCAATGAACTTTCTCATCGTGATATCGTTATTTGAGATAAAGTCAAGGAACTGTCTGAAACTGAACCCTTTTGTAGGACTGTGGGTGCTGTTCATCCACAAACTTTGATGCGGGTCCTACCTTCTTGTCTAAACGTAGGCTGTGAAGACTTGCTATTGAAAGCCGCTTTGTCTCTTTGGTAAGTGTTACTCTATGGACAACGCTCTTGTATTGCCCATTGCTCATTACTTCTATTTGATCTCCTAATTGAACTATTAAAGCTCCTTCAACTGCTGGAACAGATAGCCAATTCTTGTTGTGGTCCGTGAGCTGAAGCCCTGGCCAGCTCTGGAGTAAGATGGTTAGTGAGCCATAGTCGGAATGTGGTGGCATACCTAATGCAAGTTCTGGTTCAGGACATGAAGGGTGACAATTTACAGCCGTGAGTTGCGAGCCTTCTTCAATTTCCTCTTGTAAGCAATTTAGGTTTAACCCTAAGCTTTCCAGCACAGCTTCCATTAGTTGTTTCTGTAGCTCTTGCATTGCCTGCACATCATTTCCCATCTTCTCTCTAGGAAATAGAAAACCAGTTCAGAGATGATACAGATAATTGATTAGGGTTTAATTGCAAACTACTTTTAAGAAAATATAGTCTCCTTTATTTATGTATGTTGTTTTTACCTATTTCCTTTGAAAGAGATGAAGGCGTGAATGCCTTCATGCAATATTTAGTTCTTTAAAAGCTCTAAAGACCTAAGTTAACTTACTTGTAACTGGAAGGATTTGAAGGCCATTGGTTGATCCAGTTTGAGATGGGATGGGAGTAGTGCTTGACGAAATCTCTCCAATAATGACTTTTCCCTTGCACGATTCAAACTGGTGCCATACCTTACAGGATCGTGGACATGATCTGATCTCAGATGCTTCTTCTCCTCAGCTGGGAAGTTGAAGAACTCTGTTGCTGTATCTAGGGCATCTTTCATCACAGAAAGCTGTATTCCATGGTTTATCAACTGCGATAATGTAAGTGTTCACTAGACACTGTTCAATACTCATGCATGCGTGTCTTTATATTTTATGTGCAGATACAACTGTTTGCCTTATGGGAATGAGATTTGAGGTGTCAATTCTCATCTGATATATTTATTTTCCTCTAGGTTACCTTGTTAGCCAATCACAACATGCCATGTTGTGAGTGCTCCAGCAGAAACCATTCCTATTGTAACTTTAAATTAAACCTAGAGGAAGGATACGTGTGAGGTTTGTAAAGGGCACTATGATGTAGATTAAACTATATTACGAACAATACCTGAAAGAACCCTAATTCCCTGCGGGCTTTCCGAATCTCATCAACTGTATAAGACCTATTAGATGGATCCTGTAAAGAGGAAATGTCTATAGGGGGAAGGGATATTAGAGAGTTTAGCATTTGTTTTTGGGCGATCTGAGGGAGGAAGAATGTAGTGGTCAGGTACACGTTTTACCCCCAATTTGTTAAGTGTCATAACACTGGTATATGAACCATATGATCTCTCTCTCTTTGCTTCCATTTTCACTATTGCTTTTTCTTTTTCCTTTTTTGGTTCCTATATGATCTCTTCAAGTTCTGGCTTGCCCTATTTATACCCAAATTTATCCATAAGCTCATGTCCATGTTATATGTTCCTCACGTACAGTTACAATTTATCAAATATTAATGTAGGATAGCTTTTAATATGTATATGTGAGCCAGGAAAAGCTTTCTCTAAAAACTCCATATGAAGTGGGCCCCCTTTCCCTCAATTCCTGGCGCCTGAATTTGTGCAGAAATTGTGTTTTCTGTACAGTTGGGTGGTGACTGCATGCACCATCCTAGCTCGTAGGACTTTCGACTTGCTTTCTAAAATCTACAATATTTTTCTCCAGGTCCCTAAATATTTTGTCATGGTTTTGATTTAGTTGATTAAGGGAAGGAGAACCTTACTACGTACTTGTACCCTCGGTTTTAAGGGTCTTGTTTGAAGACAGTCTCTATTTTACTATTTTTGACTTTTTTGTTATAATTTTTAACTTTCTTAAATATAGCAGAAAAATTGAGAATATAACGTAAAAATTGTTATGGAAAAGTTAGAAAATCGTATGGTACGTGGGAATGTACCATACCCCATGCTTTTCGGAGAAGCAAACTTCCAAAGCCAAGCCACACTTTCTTAGGGTTAAGACACAGGAAACATGGAAATGGGGTCTGCAGCTCCTGGAATACACGTTCCTTTTGATAATGCATTTTCATCTCATGTCATATGCAGTGGAATTGTCCAAAAGTTTTAATCTGATTTTCAAATTTAGCATAGTTGCCTCTAACCTTGATTTTAAACGCTTTGAGTCACCAGTCACCCATGAATTAAAAGCTACAAACTAGAGATGGGCAATTTTCTATTTGCAAATGCTTACACCGATTACCGAATCCACTGCATTGAATTTTCCCATGTAAAACGGACATTCAATCCAGTGTTTCATTGAGTCGGTTTCTGTAGTTTTGGCTCCACCCAATAAGAAAAACCGTTACATCATATATAAAATCCCGTATATCCATCTATTTAATCTCCTATTTCCATGTTAGTATTTAAACTTTAGCCGTGGGATTAACTTTGTCATTGTTCACTATTACCATTACCATAAACAGAATTCAACTTTGTATTTATCATCAAATTTATCATGGGAAACATTTTGTAGAGATTTTGTAACTTTAAAAACCAACCATAAGATGGTAAAAATAAAGTATGTTCGAGTCGTGTCTATAGTAGGACTCTCGCACTCTTATATGCCTGCAATATGAGGATACTTGTGAGGATTTTTTTACCTATTATGTAGGCAAATAACCCCTCCAATATGAAAGCAAATATGTGTGTGTAAATATCTTTAATCTTAGTGTGTGTGTGTATATGTATAACGTAAATATTAGTATATTATATTTTTGTAATATTAATAAAAAAAAAAAAGCAGCTTTCGAAGACCAGCTAGTCTTAAAACTCATGTTATTATTAGTAATAATTAGGGTACAGGCCATGCAGGTTCTAAGGTTTAATTTAATGTACTGATTAGTCCTAATAGTAAAATTAAAGATTGTGCAGATAAGTTAGAAAATCTTAAAGTGTGGTAAATAATGTTTGGGTTCCTGTTGGTCTCCATATATACCGATAGAAATTTGTCCCTTTGAACGAAAATTTAATGTTCCTAAATCTGGTAAAATAATTGAAATATTTATGTTAAGTTACATATTTAATATTTAGAACATGTTTAAAGTTGAAGAGTTATAGTTTTAAAATATTATGAGATAGGTGTTTTAAATGTTACATATTATAAAAAAGATGAATGAGTTTTACAAAATGTATTTTTCTTATTATAAAAAAGATGAATGAGTTTTACAAAATGTATTTTTCTTATTAAAAGCTAATGAAATTTTAAGTAATTGCGAGATATTCGTTTGTTATTTTCATACTTCATGCATGAAATTTAAAAGAAAAAAAAGTTATGTAATCGATCAAAAACAATAATAATATAATAAAGAAGTTTGGAATGTCCTTTTCGGCACGTAGGCTATAAGTTTATAATGGATGACGCATGCAGAGCATGCCGTTGACAGTTGAAGTGGTCTTTCGGCCATTGATAGATACTAAGCGCTCTGCAATTGAAAGTTTAAGTTCAATTGTGTTTAGAAGGCGACCACGTTTGATGGAAACAGAAATAGCGTAAGTTTTTTTTTTAATTTTTTTTCTCTCCATAGATTTAGAGAATGGAAGACATTGTACTTTTGAGCTTATCCAGAATCTTGGTTTTTTCTTCCCCGTTAGGAAATTCCCCCGCTGCCCCCGCATTTTCTGGAAGAGCACTTGAGAAGTACATAGACAACTAGAGAATCAGAAACAGAGAAATTATTCAAGAAATATACAAATTTGAGAATTTAGGATAACCAATTTATAATTACAACATAGATACACAAACACTCTTAATATATATATATAATTTTTGAATATCTCTTTTTAATTTTCATATGCAAAAATAAGATATACTTTATAAAACCTATTTTGCACACATTTAAATTCACAAATTTCAAACGTATGGTATTTATCTTATCAGAAATAACTAGGAATTAAATAGAATATAATTATGATTGTGAGAAATACTAATATATATAATACGTGATATTGAAAAAGAAAATAAATACTGTAAATGTTAAGAAGATGAGGGTGTTTTCAGTGTTTTATTAGTTCAACTGCAAAATATTATACTTTTTAGAAATTTTGGTTGAGTTTATTAATAACTGAATTATTGTAATACAAAGAAGTGGTGTGAAAATATCGGCACCCCGTTTAAACGTGTAAATGAATATATTTGGCAGTCAGTTAGTATTAAACAATCATTTCATGGTGGGTTGTGTAGACCAGTCAGTTAGTATTAAACAATCATTTCATGGTGGGTTGTGTAGACCTTTGGCTACACTAGCTTTACATGGGCACTTTTGTGGAGTTCATTGATATTATGTTTTTATTAAGATTACGTCTTAGAATAAAAGCAATTCCACTGAGATGGTGGAAAAAAATCGAATAGAAACCGATTCGAATTGGTTAAATTATAAATTCTTTTATAAAAAGATGGGAATAATTTTGATTCAATTTTCAATTTTAAAAATTAAACCAAAAATCTAATCAAAAAATTTGTTCTTAAAAAAATTTGAATTGTCATAATAGTCGCTTTTTTATTAGTAATTTATTAAATTTTTATTAAACTATTTGAAAATTAAAGTAAAAAATATAAATATAAACTAAAGTTAAAAAAATTAAAAGCAAGAAAACCATAACTAAACCAAAACCAACTTGGTTGGTTTGGCTAATTCTATTTTTAAACCAAATTTTTGGTTTAGTTTGATAAGTTTGATTTTATACAAATTGAATCAAACCGAGTGTCTTCCTTAATTATATTATAAGCCAAATAGTCCTTTGAGATGAATTATTAGGTTTACAAGTAGTTAATCCACTTTTGAAATATAGTGTAAAATTAATCCACTTTGACATATGGTGTAAAATTTTGCTTGGATTGAATTTTGTCAATGTTAGGATAAATATATATGAATCAAATTAGGATCCAAAACATTTCATGACCGAATAACCCTTAATAATTGGATGGTTGAATTTTTGGTTGGATTTTCTAGAAAGCACATTAATCTTCTATTTTTCTTAGCATTATATCTAATAAGGACTTGTTTTGTCTATCGGTACTGAGCACTTTTCAATAGGAAGTAAGTTCAACAGCGTCTTATAAACTGTCATACTTGAAAAGAAACAAAATTAGCAAATGGGTTTTGGGTGGCTTTATCTTAGAGCACATTGTATTCATAACTGCAGTCATGGCTGATATCATAAAAATTGTGCTTAGATTGGGTATTTTAACATTTAAGAAAATATATTTGGATCCATTTAGGACTTAACAGTGATTTCATGTCCTAATTCATGGCCTAATTATCCTAAATGATGGACACCTAAGTCTTTAACTTTAGATTGGTTTTACACAAACTATTTAAGAATTTCATTAATCTTTTATTATTTTTTTTTAACATTATATCTTGCAACAAAAGTACTTCCACTGAGAATGATTTTATCACAAACCGTAGTGCCTTCAAATTGTGGCCATAACAAACTAATGACGCCCATATTATTGGCACTCACTACTATTGAAATGATTCTATTTTCTACGTAAAATGCCAAAATCTCCTCGAATGTTTTCATGCAGCTGTTGTCATAAAGAGTGATTCTTGGTGTTCTATCTTCCTATGGTTTTTTTGCTGGTCAAGCAGGTATTATATATATTCTCGCTCAGGCAGCCGTATCCCATATACCACAAGAAACTTACACCATTGATACTGGTCAACGTATACATGAATGTAATAATTGAAGAAAGATCCTGTTTCGTTTGTCATTTGAACATGCTGCTAAACCAATACTACCGATTTTATAGTCCTTTTTAAAATGAAGTGCTCTATGGGTAATGCTTGCTTTGATGTCAGAAAGGAGAAGGATGTAGGGATATGATCTTTTGTTGGGCTGTTATGTAACAAAATTTCAAATTCTGAATCTGATGCAAGGTACTCTAAAATGGTGAAGTCTGCAGCATAGGATCTACGGATGGAAAGCTGCAGAAACATGTAAGCTATATGTATGATATGCGGATATTTATATATGTTTTATGAATTCTTTTAATGGCGTGTATATATATATATATATATATAGACACAGATATTTTTATATGTTCCGATACGTGTTCTATGAATGTACAAGGTAAATTTGTCAATACTCTGTACCATTAAATTGATCCTGCTTTCTATCTAAGATGCCAAAAACTCTTCTTGGTCTTCCACCTACCTTAGACAAATAATTGGAAACATAAAATAAAATAAGTGCATATATAGGGACAATACAATGTTAGCTAAAAGATGCTTAAATTCTGCATTACACGAAAATATCTTACAAAAGGATCTTTTATGGCATCTTTGTAGTTTGCAGTTCAAATCCCATCATAAATGTATGCAGGGCACATCAAAAGAAAAGACTTTTATGGGCAGTTTTCATCAACTCGGGCGAATGGAAATGGTTTCTTGCCGGCCGCTGGGCAACTTATTCCGTTGACCCAAATCAACATATACATGCATGAATGGAATAAAATAGTTGAAGAAATATTTTGATTCGCTTGCCACGTTCTCTGTTCGGCTTTGATCATTTTAACATGCTGGTTATATATTATTAATAATTATGATTTTAGTAGTCATTTTTATATGGGTAATGCTTTCTTTAATGTCAAAAATGGCAAGCACATCATCTTCTAGGGTTTTTCTTCACTTTTTTTATTTTTTTTGGGCCTTTTATGTAACAAATTACTATTCTGAGTCTGATGCAAGGTAAGCCGAAGACAGACATGTTTTATGTAACAAAATTTAACTTTTACGTACCATGTTTGAAATTATCAAATCCCATATAACTTCTGAAAATAATCTTATTGCAGATTTACATCAAAATCAAATCTTCGACGAAAGATTATCTTTCTTGGAGCCGGCGATACGTTTCTTAATCACTCATCAAACCCCAGCTTGGCAGCTAATTCACTTATTCCGGATTTTCTTGCAAATTGCATGCAGAATTCGAAACTGTTCACAATATATATATATATATATATATATATATATATATAACAGATTCGACCAAATCAGATTAGATCGATCTTTCTTAGAAAAAGAAGTAGAAGAAGAAGAAGAAAATTTGGTCCTGAATTCGAACTAGTATTTGCAATATAAAATATGCCACTTCTTTCGACCCTGAAACTTGTCGTTTTGGTTTTCCTTCGTTGACAGCAATCATTGTTGAATTTCGATTTCTTGGTCTCTATCATTTATAAAGAAGACGTAATGGCAAAAAAAGATTAATTAGTCCTAATCTATCAAATTAGGTACAAGATTAACAATGATTCTACAGTGGCGGCCAAAATCATTTGTTTTCTTTCAAGGAAGGAATTTCAGTATATCTCTCAATGTAGTTAATTTATAAAAAAAATAAAAAATAAAAAAAGAGGCACATTATGCAAATGTACGGGTTAAGCTTTGACCACTGTTTCATTTCATAATACATAAAGGTAGGTAAGCAATAATATTAATAATCACTCAAACTGGTTTGCAATTTAATTTCAATCTTTTATTAAATAAAATTATTACGCATGCTTTAACAACTAAATTACCAACTCCTTCAACATCTTTATAGTCAAATAAGTAATATAATATGCGAGACATTTTCCTTGATAACTACCACAATTTTGAATAAGTGTGGATGTGAAGATGCTAACCTAATCCCATGTTTTTGTTAATAATAGAAATTATTAATTGGATATGATAATATTTTTTATATCTTTGAAAACTTGGATATTCGTTTCGGCTAAGGTTATGTTTTGTAATGAATCGGCTTGGGTTAGCTTAGAACTTAGCTTGATATGAATTTTATCTGAAAATTTATATATTAAGCCGTACGTAATTAATTAACGATAATATCTTGATCTAATGGAAATTAATTAATTTGTTTTACTTGATGGGTGATTTATAATCTCAAATTGAAAGACTTCCTGATGTACGATATATATTATTGAATTGAATTGATACCGTGTACTCTGAGAGTGTCTGAACAGGAAGAAGTTTCCGCGAGTTTTACAAGAAATATATAAAATTCTGTAAGCAACTCCATTAATATTGAAGGAGTCAGAATGCAACAAGAGCGTTCTAAGCCAGCTTATAGAGAAGCCAAATTTCTAAATGCATTAGGTAGGAAAAAGAGATGAATCAAATTAAACAAATGTATAGTTATGGTGTTAGTTGTATTGTATAGATGAATGGAAAGAAAGTATGCATTAAACAAATATGATCCAGTTAGAGAGATGAAGACTTTCATCTCTATATAACATGAAACATCCCCAAAAGCGCTTTGCAACTGATCAGCACTTCTTCTTCTTCTTCTTCTTCTTCTCTCTCTCTCTCTCTGTCTCTCTTCCCCCTACTCTTCTTATTTTATACGCATAGAAACAGCTTCTGATTAACATGGCTAACATGACAGCGGCTCTCCTCCTTCTCCTGCTGGCTGCTCCGGCCGTCTATGCCGTGGAGTACACCGTTGGTGACAGCAATGGCTGGACTGACGGTTATGATTATACAAATTGGGTTTCTGGTAAAACATTCGTGGTTGGTGATGTTCTTGGTAAGCTCTTTTATATTCAGCTTCTCAGAAATGATAAGTTCAATCAAAACTCTATTATAGACAAGTTTTCAAATCATTTCTACAAAAAGTTCTGCAATTTAATTATTATGAAACCATTAATTGTTTAGAGCAATGTTAATAATATTTTAATGCAAATTAAATACAGACCTCCGAAAAATTGATTGATCTTTATCCATATATACATATATATATATATATATATATATAAAATTCAATTTTGTTAGTTGTACAAAAACTGATATACATGTATATGGACCAAACTTTTCTTTTTGAAAACAGTTTTCAACTATGGTGGAAATCACAAGGTAGACGAGGTAAGCAAAAGTGATTATGACAATTGCGTCACTTCTAATGCTCTCAAAACCCATAGCGATGGAAACACAAAAATAACCTTGACGGCGCCTGGAACTAAGTATTTCTTATGCCCAACAGTGGGCCACTGTGCTGGTGGCATGAAACTAGCCGTCACTGTTACAGCAGCGCCAGGCACCTCCCCAGGCAGCAGCCCCGCACCTTCCGGTTCCGGAACTCCTCCGGGCAGTTTTTCACCACCACCTCCTAGTGCAGCTGCTAGTATTTTCTGTAACGTTGTTTACAGTATGACGGCTGTATTTATTTCTCTTGTTGTACTTGCTTTTATGGGCTAGAGAAGAGGCAGTGCTATTGGTCTTATTGTTGGATTATTTGTTGTTTTTGAGAAGCTTGTGTGATTTTATTTGTATAAGAGGTGTAAATTTCTATTTATATGATTGAATAAATTAACCATATATTAGTGTAAATTTACATACTGTATACATATATATAATTTTATCTTAATTTGTTATATATATATATATTTATATATATAATTAATGGTTCAAATTCATACATTATAATTTTTGCAATGAATCCATGCGCTGAAACATTGATTTGCTTGAGAGATTGGGTAGCTCATTGTCTTTTATCATACGCAAAAAGAAAAAAAGAAACAGAAATGCTTCGACTATGTCAGTCTTGGTACATGGGATAAATTATATACTAAAGCTATATGTACTGCTAGCGGTAATTTTATGCAGGATTTGTAGCGTTAAAGTCAATGTAATGCAAAATTATCCCCTATACCTGCTCAAAAATGAAGTTTAAATTTATTTCCTATCTATTAATTAATTTTACCCAAAATTATTTTTTTTTTTTGGGTAAAAGTAAATAAGTAAAATTTAATTACTTCCATATGCCCCGCATAAAATGCTTTCGTGCTACTATTACATGTTGAAGTTAATTATCTCAAACTTCTTATCAAGCATAAAAAAGAAAAATACAATTGTTGATATGTTCATAGTTGTTAGTTGGTTTAGTACTTCAAAGGCCTAGCTTATATTCGTGAATTATGTTCCTAGTTGTTAGTTGGTTTAGATTTGTTTCAAGTCAACTTCCTGTTAGTTAGATTTACATTTAGGCAGAAGAATAAAGTGAGATTATGTAATAATATTGAATCGTGAAACAATAAGTAATAAGATTTCTTATTAATTACATTAATTTTAATATATTATTTTCAGTTTCCATTGTAATATGTTGAATGCTCTTATAATAATATCGGTGAAATTATTGTCTACATGAACTAACTTTCAAAGTATTAAGACATTTTGGAGAGACAAAAAAAAGAGTTTTAATGACTTTAAATAATTATTTATTCGTTTAAATTTGGAAATTTTTTTAAAATATTTATATATTAGCTCGCGCCTTTCAAAATAATTTAAAATATATATACATATATATATATATATAAAGAAAATAACTACCTTTTTTTTCACTAGAAAATAACTTATCAGGCACATATTTATTTATAATTAGTCAAAGTTTTGATCAATCTCAACAATAGTAATGTATGAGAATTTTCTTATTACTTTTCTCGAACAAAATCTTTCACTCCAAATGTAATAAAAAATTAAAAAGAAAAACACACACCCACAGAGGAATTGCGTTGCAAAAGAACATAGATGGTCTGACACTAAAATACCCTAATTGTTTCTAAGGGACACCCACCCGTAAAAACTACTACTACAGAACAATGCTGGGGTGTTTTTAGTAGAGGAGAATTAACTCGGAGCGGGAAACCGACAGACCCTATTGAGATCCGGTATATATTTTACACAAACCCGTTATTAGGCTTACGAGAGCATTCAATTTTTATTTCCTTCGCGTTGAAACGGAGAGAGCGACAGAGGAAACAAATGGCTGGGGAAGAAGACGGCGAGTTTTATCTGCGTTATTACGTGGGACACAAGGGGAAATTCGGTCACGAGTTTTTGGAGTTCGAGTTCAGGCCAGATGGCAAGCTCCGCTACGCCAACAATTCCAACTACAAAAACGATACCATGATTCGCAAAGAAGTTTTCCTCACCCCCGCCGTCCTCCGTGAATGCCGCCGCATCATCTCCGAGAGCGAGGTTTCTTTTTGTTCCATCTATTATGATTTCTGTTTAATTGCTTTATTTTTTGTCGTTTATTATGAATTTATTTAATCTAGGGTTTTCATTATACGTCTGTTTTTCAGTTTAATCGAGTTAATTGAAGGTTTTTGGAACGAATTTTCGGTGTCTCGAATTTTAGAGTTTCTGTGTTTTCGCTTGCAGGGTTACAACTAGTGTCAGTTTTATTCTTTTGGGCCTTTGAACGCGTTTGTTTTAGGGTTTTAGGTTTTTTAGTTTTAATTATTGTATTAGGACTACGTAGTCTGACGAATTGAATTTTGGATTTTGTTTGTAGTTATCTTTTACATCGAGTCTTTTAATAGTCATGTTCCTGCATACAAATGATTTTGTTAATGATCTGTGCACAATAAGCTTATGCTCTGGAATTTCTGAATGATGAAGATGGCATGGTAGTGTGCACAGAGATTAACATCTGAGATGGTGTCTGGACTTTCTGCCCACAATGATCCCCTCTGTTGTGGGAGTGGTTTTGATTTGAAGGACTAGTTATGACCTACACCTTTCACACTGTGTTATGGGACTATTGGCTACAGAAAGTTTTATCTCTTCCTATTATATTTTGTGATGTTAAGTTTATATCTTGATAATCTGTGTACAATAAGCTGATGCTCTGGAATTAACAGATATGAAGGTAGGACGGTTATGTGCACAGAAATTGAAATTTCAATTGGGTCTGCATGTCTGTTCTTAGTGATGCCCTCTTTCTTGAGCTCTCTGATTTGGAGGCCTGGTTATGATCTACATTTTTATTCCTTCTCATTTTGACCTATCTTTTGTTCATGGGTTTTAGGTATATAGCTTTTAGTTATTTTGTTTGAGCCGCTTCTTCTGACATGTTAAAATGGATTGGTGGTTTTGTTTAGATCATGAAGGAAGATGATAACAACTGGCCAGAACCTGATCGTGTTGGACGGCAGGAGCTAGAGATTGTGATGGGAAATGAACATATTTCCTTTACTACTTCAAAAATTGGGTCTCTCGTTGATGTCCAGAGTAGTAAGGATCCCGAAGGCCTTCGCATATTTTATTATCTTGTTCAGGTTAGCTGATCTATGTGTTCTTAAATTTTTCTCGCATTTAGTTTTTATGCAAAATTTATCAGATTTCATTTTGAGCTTTGTATTAATGGGAGTACATGCATACCACTCAGCAATGGCTATGAAAGTAGTAGCAGTTGCAATTCTATAATTATGTTTTCCTAGTAACTATTTGTTTGCTTTGTTTTAATTGTTCCTGTGAGTCTGCTATTATATTAGGAATGAAGCTTCTTCAGTTTGAGATCCATTCACCCTTCTCAAGGTTTTATTCAAACTTAGATTATGAGGCTATATGAGGATCCCACTGATGAGATCTTTCATTCCAAATTTTATCATAAGATGTAGAAATTCCGTAACCTCTCTTATTCCTAAAGTTGCCACTTGCCAAGGAATGTTGAAGCTTCTATGTTTTAGAGTTTCTCTTGTATGCTCTGTCTTCTTGGAGATGTGGAGAAATTATCTTCAGTCCTATTACCTGGAAAAAAGGTGTTGTGAAGATGTTTGACTTATTAAAAGTTTAAAATTTAGACATTATTGGCTTGCAATTACCAGTTATTGAAGGATGTGCTAAGTGAACAGATTTGTAGAGACTTTTGGGACAGGGAAACTATGTGATACTCCAATGTTTAACACCCACTTTTAAACTTCAGAAATGTTATCTCACTTGTCTAATAATCTCTTTACATTGATATTTTGAATTAGTTTATTTTATTTCTCAGCAGTTTTATGGTAGACCTCTTGTCGTGTTGCAACCTATGAACTTTTTGTTCCTCTTGCATTGTGCATCCCTCCACTGTTTTCTTATTGGCAGATTTTGTGATTGCAGGACTTGAAATGCTTTGTGTTCTCTCTCATCTCGCTTCACTTCAAGATCAAGCCCATATAAACAGCATCATGGTTCCTGTCATACAATGTCTATTTCATAGTCTTGTTTTGGTCTTTGTAACAGCTGCTTCATTAGCATGTAGGATTTTCCATTTGACATTCTTCTGCCTTTGTTATTATCTGGGTTTGTGCGTGGTTTATGTGAGGATATGTGGATTTAGAGATTCCGGGTGAGTTGAAAGTTACTTTGTGTTATGAAAGGCATCAGGTTCTATGAACTCAAACAACATATTTGCCTCTTTTTTCTTCCTGTGCACTTCTGGATAAAGAACAGTTTATACGATTGGAAACAAAAGGGTAAATCATTTTTGTATGCTAAGTTCTACAGGGACTAAATTTAATCTTGAAATAGTTTGAAGTTTGCTTTCAGAAAAATTTTCTGGCATAATAACTATTGTCATAGCCAGCTTGATCAACATAATATACAAAGTGAACAAAATTAAAGGAAATAAACGGTGTAATCAAGCGAAAATTTACAGTGTCATTGGATCAGACCATCTTCTCTTTACCTCCGATTTCCATCGGACTTCTTTCAGCTTCCCATCTAACCCGTAGTCCCTTTCCATAACAAGATTGATTCCCTCATCGGAATACCACCCAACTCCAATACAAAGCACCCCGTCCTTGTTAACATCCACATAACCCGTCACACCTCCCGGTAACCAAAGAACAGTAACATCTTGCATATCTAGCATCTCTTCTTCTCCAAAGTAGGCTGAACTCTCAGGCAAGCTTCTTTTTTTCAAGGTTTCTGTGCAAAGATATACGTACGGTGTGCCATCGCTTTCTTGAGTAATTAGCTCATCACCAAACACCGGAGTAGCACTGACTTCAAATACCTTCCAAGATCCAGTCAGCTCTGACGGATGAGTCCGTTTCCGCTGTGAGAATGGCTTTAAATCAAACTCCAGATCACTGTTTACAGCATCAGAGAGTTAACGCATAATCAAATCTAGAGCAACACCTGCAACAGATGGGCCTGAAGATAAGAATACCTTTCGTCACGAATATTTGCAGGACTGACCCATTGTTCTTCATAAACAGCAACTCTCATTATCTGTACATCTGAACCCCCGTTACCAAATTCTATGGTATGAACAATACGGAGTCTTTTGTGGCATCCTTTAACCAAACACTGAGAAGAAAAACATTTAGCACCAAGTAATTAGTTTATCTTTAAAAATATTGAACATCTACTTCAAACTTCCTCTAACAAATTTATACAGATTAAGATAGCCACAGAAAGAATGGATTAAGTCAGTACACTAGGCACCATCCAGCTGTTGTCTAGAAGTGTATTAAACCTAGACAAAGAAATGAATTATTGAAACAGTAAATTAAGCATATAACAAAAGAATATAACTCAACTCAGCTATTGCTGAGCTAGTAAAATATGCATACTAAAAAGTTGCAGTCTATTCATTTAACTTTTGCTCTAACAGGGAATGTTAAACTTACTTGCTCAAACTTGAAAGTAGGAGAAAGGTAATATTTTGAATCATCAACTTCACCAACAGGGATATCAACTGGACCCCTAGAATAAGATCCATCCTGCCAAGCAAACCATTCAAATCACTAAATTATTGACCTCAATGATCAGAAAAGAAGATACAAAGGAAATCATGTTTTGTTTAATCAATAAGATATGCACATCAGTGACAGTTGAATGATCCAACGCATCCTCAACAAGCAAGTCATGTAAGATACCTTAATACCGTCTACATACATTATAATAACAATGTTTTGCAAAGAAATAGGAAGCACTTCTTAAATCGCTGTGATAACAGTGGCTACAAAACGAAAGGTTTTTTTTTTTCTATATTTGTGTAATAACTTGTTTATAGTGTATGTTGTTCATTTCTTAGGTTAACAACATAAACAATTCTTCACAATGTTTTCATTCAAATAGTGACTTTTTTTCTTTAATTTGCAGCCATATGCAATTACGTAACTAATCACCATTTGGGCTGGATTACATCATACCTCAAAGAAAACAAGACCAGGTTCATTGTCCATGACATCTTCTTCCATCACCTCACTTGATTCAAAGTCAAAAGAGTCAAAATTAGGCAAAAAATGATTCAATACACTTGCATCAACCATTTCCTTTGGGGGTGAAAATGCATTCCTATCCTTGACCTCTTCGTTACTTTTACTGCTGCCTCCAAGATGCTGCAAGATTTCACCATAAGGGTTCAAAGTCACCCAATTTATCTTTCTCTGAATTTGAGACCCCTGTCCTCCAGAAATGGATGGCACTGCCTCAACACGAGCAAGAGTATAACAGTCATATAGGTTTTCATGCTTGCTTCCTATTTCAATTGGCTCCATTTCGGCAGTAATGGGAGAAAACACTGCTCCAACTCCCTTCCATATCCCACTCACACTGCTCGTAAATGTATTCCATGCCGGTTTTATTACAGGTTCCTGGAAAAAAAAGAATGTTACCATTCTCTTTGGTAGTCCTTGTATGTGCATATCCACATAAAATACTATAGTCATACAAAAACAAAAGATTCTGTAACAAACAAAGAAACATCAAAATTCGACTTATTTTTCTTTCAGACACATAAATGTGCAAATGCTCAACATGAAATGCAAAAACCTTAGTCTAATTAAGGTATGTCTTTGATAACATATTAAGGCTTAGTTTAGGACTACCGCAAAGGGCAGCAGCTAAAGTGTTAAACAGGAACTACCCATTTCTACACTAATATTTGAGAAGACAAAGCTAGTGCGTCTCCCAAAACACAACTTTGAGCAGAAACCACTCATTTTTACACTTATATTTGACATCAAATGATTCTAATTCACAGCAGCTATACCTTTAAAATCAGAACAACTCAATCCCAAAACATAGCCTAATATATTATATCTATGATGTCTAAAACCTAATCAATAAAATATTGAAATACACAATTGAAATAATTTTATTCATAACTACTGACACAAATTCAAGCATTTCTCATCACTCTTTCAATTTAACAACGAATTAACAAAACAAATACCTGAGTTTGAAGAACAGTTTCAACTTCCATTAACATGGCAGCAGAGACCATAACTTGACCACTTTTATTTCTTCTCCCTCTAGCCCCTCTCCTCCCTCTTCGCCTCTTCTGCTGGGATTTCTTCGCCAATTCTTTCTCTTTCGCTTTTCCCATTTCATTGTCAATACTCCACACATTTTCTTTCTTGCCCCTCACTTCCACTCTATCTTTATTATTTCTCCTTTGCTGCTGCTGGTGATTCTTGTAGCTCTGTGTTATCAACAGCTTTCGAGAATCGAGCTTTGATGATTTAGAGTTCAAATACGCAATCGTGGATGAAGACGAAAGATTGAGAGTGTGATGAAACCCTAATTTAGCTGTGCTGTTCCAATGGAAACATACTGAATATTGCATATTCGCCATTTCTTTCCCTGATAGAATTCCGAAATGCGCTTGGCTCGATTGTTGGTACTGAAGCTTTCCTATATTCCAGAAATAACCCTGTCAGGTTGCTTATTAAACTACTAACTCGTAAGGGTAATAATGTGATTAGATGCCATATCCATTTATCCAGTTCGTCCGTCGATCTGGTCTCTTCTTCTGGTTCAGATCATAATAATATATGGTAAATTGGTAATAGAAAAAGAATAATAAAAAAATAGTTTAAATTATTTCTAAATTTAATTTGACATGCATGCATTTTTTTTTTAAATGTGATTGGGTATTCATTAATTTTTAAAAAATACAAAGCTTTACAAAAAAAGAAAATAATTGTTAATTCTTAGGGTTTCGCGGGCTGGACCGCATTGTCCAAACATCATAGCGGGCTCTCTAATCGGTTTAATAATTAGACTATAAAATATGGGCCACTTTAAGTAATGAAAGCCCAAAAATCTTAACAATGGGGCCCATTGCTAAACAATAAGGCCCCATTGTCCCAGAACAATTGCCAACTTTTTAGTTCTGGTTAATAATATATATACATAATATATAATATACAAAGTGAGACCAGAGAAGATATGTTAACGTGGCCCAAAGTTTTAGAGTTAGTGTAACGTTTAGTAACGAAGTTAACTATAGCCCACCCAACATGAATTAGTGGATAAAAATGAAGAGTAGCATTTAGGTGCAACTACGAATCGGATTCGTTTTAATTGGATACGGATGTCAGCAGAAAAATGCGAAACCACTTTTAGTATATTGCTTTTGTCATGTCCTTTTCGAACTCCCCCACTAACGTTTGTTTGTTCACAAATCCAATTCCTACCGTTAATCTTTTATCTTCCACTTTAAACACCATATCTAAACAAATGGATTTTATTGTTTCCTACGTATCTATAATTTATAAACGCGTACGTTGTTAGAATTATAAAATTTTTACAAATTAATACTTATTTGGTCCAATTCAATCTTGATTTAGAGTAAACTAATTATAGTATCAAAATCAATCATGTCAAGTGTGTGTCGTATGTTATCCTCCGAAATATTAGGCGACACGACAAAATGTACCAGCAAAAGTATGCGTCTCTTTTTATAGAATTTTTTTGAACATTTAGTAAAATTCGAATCCCAATGGTAATACACGAAGAATTGCCCGACAAAGGTCTTGATGAAATTGAGTAGTTTCCACGTTTGATTCCATTTTCAATAATATATATATATGTATCATCGTCAGGCAGGCAGGCGTAACATGGCAGGCACATCTATTATGTATTTGACTATATCTACAGTAAATCGAGAGCTTTCTTTGATAAATGCTCCACTTTGTTCTAAATAAATTAATTAATTAAAATAAAATGTCCCAACTTCCGATACATGTACAGATTAACAAATTTTTTCTTCGTGAAATCTTGCGTAACCAAATCAAAACCACCTGATATCAACTTAATTTAATCCCTGTTGCGAGATCCGATCTCTTTAAAATATTTTTATTATCTTTATAACTAATATCTATCAATTAAATTTTACATTTTTACTCTGTTCTGTTAGTTATCCGTAGCATTTACCCAGTCCTTTACAGGTCAATTGGTAGTTAGGTTAGTTAATTTGGAATAACTAAAAGTATTATATTTTCCTTTTCAAAATCATATACCAATCTATAGAATCAATCTGTACGCAATGGGAAAAAAAAAATGGCAGGATTTTTTTTCTAATTTTTTAATTTTGTAATTTCAATGTATGGAATATGTCAAACATGTTTTAGGTCATATTAGTTGATTTATTTAAGTGCGTCATGTATTCACATTCTTCTTCTTTTTATTTTTTTGTTAAGTTAATGTGTGGGATTTTTTGAAAGCCACAAGATATCGAATGACGTTGAGTGCCGAGCAACACATCCCTTGAAATTATGTACTTCGAATTTCTATCTTTATTTATTTATTCTAAGTGACGCAACTTTCATGATAACGAATTTTCAAAAAAAACAAAAAAAATTGATTTTTGTATCTTAAAAAGCTCTAACCATTTTCATTATATTTTCTAAGTAACATTTTTATATCAAAATAATAAAGTAAATTAATAAAAATTTATCATCAAAATAGCAAATATTACGTTATTTTAGATGAAAAATTTAAAATAATTAACTAAAATTATTAGAGTTACTGTTATTTAGTAGTAGTATTGTTTCCGTGAGTCTTCGACTTGTTATTGGTTTTTTAGTTTTTTAAAAAAGAAGAGAGATTATAAAAATGACTATGATAGTTTTGTCCACAAGCTTTCTATCCAGCCTTACAACTTTCGTGACATTGGGCAGGCTTCGTTGGAAAGAAAATATTGCGTCTGCCGGCACGACTTTCCCAAACAATATTCAACTTTCCCTGCATAAATAATTAAAAAATAAAAAACTAAATTAGTTACAATGCTTTTTACTTGTTTGGTAACGGATTCAGCGCCACAAGTGATAAAATGCCAAACAGCTAGTAATGGAACCTCTTTATCTATTTATTTATTTAGGATGTTATACTTTATGTCTACGATTAGAAAAATAATAATATATTTTCTTGAGTTCTTAGTAAATCGAAATATCCCTTAATTTTTATAAAAATATTAAGATAATCTCCTCACATTAATAGTCTTATATTAAATTTATTATTTTATTTTTTAATTATTAATAATCATATTTTTTTTATTTTATAATAACTAATATAATTTTATTCTAATATTTAAATTTAAAAACATTAAAGATACTTTAACCTTTAATTATTTTTCTTCTTCTAAATTTAGTATCAAATTTTTTTTAATATATTAATTATATATAATTTTTAAAATAGATCATTATTTAAAATAGTTTTATTTTAAAAATTATGTGTATTTTATAATATTAAAATAAGAATAATTAATATTTTTAAAATAAGAATAAGAATATTATTATTATTATCGTAATTCTTAGTATTGTTTGAATATTTATGAAAATAAATAATTAATTATACATTATTTACATTATTTTTAAAATACAACTATTTTAAATAACTTATCTGTTTTAAAATTATATATAATTAATATTGTTTAAAAAATTTGAGAGCATATTTGGAAAAAGAAAAATAATTAAGGATCAAAATATTATTATTAATTTGAAATTTAAATATTAAAATAAAATTATATTGGTTATTATAAAATAAAATTAAGGATAATATAATTATTTTATTATATGTTTTTTTTTTAATAGTTAAGGAATGAAATAGTTAATTTAAAATAAAGATAATAGTATTAAGAGGGTATTTTAATATTTTCTTAAAAGTTAAGGGAGTATCTTGACTTACTAAAAATCGATAGGAAAAATTATTTTTTTTTTCCAAAACTTAGGGGATAAAATATAATATTCTTGTTTATTTTTTCAGTAAAATTGACGATTTATCCCCTAACATTTTCTCTCTATTTTTTAAATAATTTTTTTTTAGAGTGATAAATTTCATTCAGCAAATACTACACTTTTGAATTTTACTATTGTTTAAATTGAGGACAAATTGATATCAAACCACTATAACTACTACTTAATTGAGAATATTTAAACAATCGAATTTATATTATCGCTACTATTTTTTAGTTTATGAAAAAAAATTCATGAACAAAATATATCACATCACTTTATATTAATATAATAAAAAATTATTAAAAAAATAGACTATCTTTTAAAATATATGTGATATAATTTTAAGCAATAATGTTATAAACATTGCATTCTCTAAAATTTTACTGGGTGCTAATATTGTGTGATAATTTTACTGGGCTCAAAATTATCACTTTGGCAGCTCTCACCCGTAAACGACTTTTAACATATTGGCATTAATGATAATTGCTTAGAGTTCGTTTGAAATTATTGTAGCAAGTGGTAAAAATGATTTTGAACAACAAAAAATTTGATAATTTTTTTTTAAAATTACTTTTGACAAAATCATACCATCCTATAATAGATTTTAGAGACGAAGAAAATTGCTTTTCAAATTTTGATTTTAGAAAATAATTTTATTTGTAAATATATTATTAAATATATCTATTTAAAATCACAAAAAATACGAAATTAACCTTATAAATAATTTTAAATTTTAATTTTAATTGAGAAATAAAATTGTTAAAACGAAAGTTTTTGCATTACTTTGTTACTTTTATTTTTACCTTTGATTTATATTTTTTAATATAAATTATTTTAAATAAATATATATTATATTATTTTATACTATATAATTCACTTGTAATTAGCTCGTTAAGACTACAAATAAGAGCGATGTCATCGCTTACTTAAAATACAGTGCTGAAATATATATTAAATATTTAAAATAATTTTTATTCATCACTATTTATTATATATATATTTTTAGTCATTTATACTATTACAATATTTTTGACAATAGATTACTAAATGCACAAAATTATTTTTAAAATTTATAATACTTTAATAAATAAAGTTTACCAAATATTAAACTGATTTTATTTAAAATTAATTATTTCTGCACCATAGCTTAAACAAATTATTTAAAAATTCATGATAATTTCAAACTGGCCCTTAATCTATTTCACCTCTATGCAAAAGATTTGTACTACATGAATTCAAAATTGAATTTCTTATTGCAATTAACCTAAAATTATATTTCAATTAGATTAATAATTACTTAAATTAGGTATATTTCCTTTATACTTAAAAAGAACAAGTCAAATGGCAAGGTGTTGGCTGAAATTTGCACGGTCCCCACTCAAGATTGAATTCCACGACCAAAAAAGAGTTTCAATCGGATGGATAATTACTTATTAGGGCTCTTTTCTCCTTCTTTTCCTCGCGCGCGCGCGCCCGCGCGTATATATGTATATAAAGTAAGGCCAAACGGCAAGTTGTTCGCAAAAATTTGTACCATCCCAATCCAATACTGAATTTCACATTGAAATTAATTAAGAAAATGTTTGAATTAGATGTGCACAGTTTGAGAGTTGACTAATAACTCTTAATTTTAGCGTCAAGTAATTGTACTGTTAAATTATTATTATTATTATTTTTATCTTTAAATTTTAATAAAATAATAAATAAAATATATTTCTTTCAATTGTAATAAGTTATTCTTATATGCATTACATTTATTTACAAAATTACATTACATTCATTATTCTCGTAAAAAAAATTTTGAAATTCATAACTAATATAAATACAAAATATAAATATGTATGTTATATTTATTACAAATAAAAATAATTAAAATTTTCTTCTTTTTTTAATATTTTTAATTAAAATTAAATTAAATAATATTAAAATCTTTTTAATAATACAAGAGTAATAAATTATAATGTGTGAATTAAATTTATTATTATGCATTAATAAAATTAGTCATTAGATTTATTTTATATTCTTCTTAAAATTTAATTTAATTTTTTAAATATAAAAAAATAGAATTTTAATTATTTTTTTCTATAATAAATATGATATGTATATATTTTTTTAGCCTCTTAGGTGTGACTCGGGTGTTTTAAAATATGTTAGATGCTCTTATATCATTATGAGTTTGAGTAATAGTACGAGATAAGGGTTTGATATTTTACGACTGACGTTTTCCATCCAAAACCTTTATTGAAAAAAATATACATATTTTTATATTAATTATTAATTTCATAATTTTTCTTAGAAAATACGATGAATATAGTATTTTTTAATAGATATATTATATATAATAAAAAAATGTTAAAAATGTTTCATTTAAATTTTTTAGATAATTAAATATCAAATAATTACTAAAAAAAAGTAGAAGAGAAGGTTAGAAATATCTTAACATATACAGTTTGATCAACTTACTGTAATTTTTTTTATAATAGTATTTTTTCTAATTTTTTAAAATAATAAATTAAGAAAATGTTAATTTTGACATTTTAGTTTTACTATACGTGAATTAAGACAATTTGTTACAATTAAAATAATTATATTTTATTTTATTATTTTACAAAAATTTAAGAATAAAAACGATGATAATTTACCAAGACAATTAACAAGTGTTAAAAGTTAGGTGTATTTAATATCGTTCAACTCAACAACTTTAAGGAATACTTATTCTTTCTCCAAATTTAAGGGATATATATTATTAATACCAAATTTTATCACATGATATTAACCATTAAATTTATTTGTGTGTAAAAAAAAATCTCTTTCTTTTCTTTTTTTTTTCCTTAAACACTTGTTGATTTGATAGGTTATTTGAAAAATTAGTTTTAATGGGATTTTTATTAGAGATAATTAAGTATTTTGACTTTTTTATAATTCAAATAAAATATGACTTAATTAAAGAAATTATTCATTAAATTTAACTTAAATAAAAAAAACTATTAATTAAAATTTTTTGAATTTACACCTTTATTTTTTATTTTTTAGGATTTTGTATTTAATATAAATTCAATAACTATTTTATTGGATTAATGTACAGTTAAAAAATCAACTTAATTTTAAATGTTATAAAAATGATCTAACATATATCAATTTTTTTTCTTTTCTCTCGACGTAAAATAAAATTAAAGCCATGAAAAGTTGACGAAAAGCATAATACTAAAAAGGATGAAGTATTTAGTTTACGTGCGAAAGATTGAATAAAGCGACCACAACTTTTGAGTTTCGATATCAATTGGAGAAGAGTGCCATGCGTGTGGACCATAACTCTAATTTGGAGGTATTTATCATGAGTGAGCAAGTACAAATGATGTTACTGTGGGGTCTCCCATAAATGAACTCCATCCCATCGCGGTCTGGTCCGTGTTTGGCAACATCCCATGTGACCCTTTTTTCTTCTTTCTTTTCATCGCCCCATTTCCGAATTCCCCACCCAACCTTACACAAAATTTTACACATAATTTTTATTATTCTCGCATTGTTATTATTTTCAAAATGTCGAATTGAGATGACAGAGAAAACCACGGTTCAAAGTTTTGAAAGTAAATATTGAAACTAGATTTTAGTTGAAATTAGTGTTAAAGTGAGCATTCATAAATACACGCGTTTAAAAGTAAATCTTTGAATTTTTATATTTTTATAAATAAAAAAATAATTTATCTATTTGTATTAAATAAGTATTATCTCATTAAAAAGAATAAAATATTCTTAAGTCTTTAATTACATATGTAATGTGAAGATAAAAAATTTAAAAAAAGGGGGACAATTTGGTTATTTGACTAAGACTCTTTTGGACTTATTAATTTTTAATAGCCAACTACACGTCTTCCTTTGTGAAGAAATAAAAATTCAGAGACCTATCTGACAAATATTTATTCTCCAATTTACCCTATTTTATCTAAAATAATCAAAATAGTTAACAACAGTTAACTGCACTAAGCGAGTGAGCGCCTACCAATCATTGCCTTTTCCCGCTCTGGGCCTTTTCCCCTTTAAAACACATGCATCTCCATCATCGCCGTTTCATTTTGCCAAATACGTTACTCGGAAAAATCCTGAAACCTCTTGATAAAAATAATTAAGTACAATTAAAAAAAAAACAATTATTAATACCAAAGATTCAAGAGAACACAAGCGTTGCCTAATTAAAACCTTTTTCGTAATCTCCGATCCTCTCTCACTTAACCGGCCCCACCTATCCTCTATACATAAACCAACAACACCCCCATCGAGCCAAAACTCTCACAGAAGAGAAAGAAAGAGAGAGAGAGAGAGAGAAGGAAGAAAGAGATATCTTCGTAACTTCTTCTCATGTCGTAGATCTCGAAACCCTAGCTTTTCTCGCGCGTAAAGATTCTTTACATTTTTTTTTGTTTTCAAGCTTTTTCACGAACCTCAGTGTTTTTTTTCTTTCTTTGCGGCACTTGAAAAGCTTTTAATTAAACTGATTTCTTTGCTTAATAGTAGAGGTTGAAATTTTTTGATTCTATTTTCTTCGAATTTTGTGGAATCTTCGGTGTTTTGGACTTAGTTACTACTGTTTCGGATCCGCGTCGGTACTGATTCTTCCTACATTTTCGATTCCGGTTCCGGTTCCGGTTAGTGAGTTTCCGTTGCCTCAGGTACTATTTTGATTCGGTCTTCGACTGTATTCTACGGTTTGCTTCAGTTCAGAATTCGAACAAACTAGAATCTGACTATTTATGTTGTGTGTGCTTCCAGCTACTGTTTGTATTCATTTTTGACTCTATTCTATTGTTTGCTCTCAGTTTAGTAAACGTTTGAACAAATTAGAATCTGAGTGTCCTTTTGTGTGTGTTTTCAGTTCGTTATGGTTTTTGAATTGGAGACGATGATATAGGGAGAAGATAAAGAGTGATGGACGAGAGAGGAGGAGGTTCGTTTGTTGCTGTGAGGAGGATTTCTCAAGGTCTTGACAGAGGAAATACTTGTCATTCAACTTCTGGTATTTTTCTTTCTCTCTGTTTCCTCTTATCCAATACATATTGTAATTCTACTGAATTTATTGGTTTCGTTTGTTGTTTGTATTTTATTGAAATTTGGATCTGGAGGTTAACTCAGTGTTGTATCCTTAGCTTCCAAACATTCTCGCTAGCTTCTTCATGTTTACGGAGATTCAAATTTGTTGTGGTGGGTGAGCTTGTTGTAAATACTAATTTTCTATCTCTGAAGTATTCTTGGTTTCTGTTTTGGAGAGGTTATTTTCCGTATTAGTTTTATCTTAGCTTAATATTTAAATTTGGATGAAGTGAAGTATGCCGACTGTGAATTTCTTTAATATTCAATAACAAGATTGATGCAAATTACTTACCAGTTCCATGCTGCTTAATTATGCTTGAAAATTTGAATAATGTGCAAGGTTTTTGGATCTTACTTCCTATGCTCGTTGCCCTGCTTCTTTGTTATAAATTCTTAATATTACTATTTGCATTGTAAAAATTATGATGTAATTACTGTCATGTAGGCATCCTATGTTGAGTTGTTAGGAAATCTTAAGACGCTTATGTGTGAAAATCTAACGTTTTCTTTCCACTGCATGGCATAGTTATACTTAGATGTGGAAATTAGATAAATATAGTGGTAAATTAAACATATGAAGTTGATGGAGATGATAGCTTAAAATTTGCAGTTGAAAGGTTAGGAGCTCCATTTTCACGAGTAGATGGTTTTATTTGTTACAGCTGAGGTTGTGGCAGGATCAGCTGCGTGGTTGGGTCGAGGTCTTTCTTGTGTTTGCGCACAGAGGAGAGAGAGTGATCCTCGTCCTTCATTTGATTTAACGCCGGCACAGGTAACATTTCTTTTCTGGATCTGATTAGTTGGCAGTTGTTTGTGCACAGAAGAGAGAGAGTGATCCTTGTGTGTCCTTCTATCTCGTCTTAACGAGTGCCTGTAATATCTCTGCAACCAAAGTCTCATCAGTACTAATAAAGCAGCGGACTTGTATTTTCAATTTGTTTTTAGGTTCGATCTGTCTCAGTTTTGATTTGTAGTTAATGTTGCAGATGTAAATAGTTTAGTTTTTGGCTTTGGTTCTGTCAGGAGGAATGCTTGCAGAGGCTGCAGGATCGTATAGATGTTGCATATGATAGTTCAATTCCTGAGCACCGGGTTAGTTACTCTTGAAAATTCCATGAATTGTGTGGATTTAATTAGAAATACTTGTACTAAAGTGTTTAATTACATGATCCTAGGTTTGTCATCCTCGTGGCCCCATGCTCTTTGTGTTCATTTTAGAAAAAAATTCTATTAACTGTGAATTGATCAATTATTGGAGTACAAAGCCTCTATTCTCATTATTATATGCTATTGTTACTTTGTTGTAGGAAGCTTTGAGGGCTTTGTGGAACGCTGCTTTTCCAGAAGAAGAACTCCGGGATTTAATATCTGAGCAGTGGAAGGAAATGGGTTGGCAAGGAAAGGATCCATCAACAGATTTCAGGTAGATTGGTAGTCTTCTTTTCTTATTTATTGCCTGTTCTATTTCTTTTTTCCCATTAAATTCCTTTTCATAATTTGTATTGTATTTGGATGTCTGGCAGGGGTGGTGGTTTCATATCATTGGAGAATTTGTTGTTCTTTGCTAGAAATTTCCCGGTACTTGTGCTGTCTCTTACCCCCTACTGTTTTTTCCCCAAATAAATGTTTGTGATATGTGTATCATAATAAATTTGATGTTTGGGAACTGATAAACTTTTGCAAAAATAGTTGCTGATAACTTCTTCTATCATGATGATGCTTTGGTTAAAACATATAGTTTTCAAATATTTTAAGATATTGGTATAAAAGGAAAATTTTAGGAAAATAATGAAGTGGTTAGCTATTCAAAATGGCAAATTGAAGTGATCAGTAATTTGGTGAAACACTGCTGTCTAGAGGAGCACATCATTTAGCATTCCAGTTTGCCTGCTTGAGGCATGAAGCTGGTACCTGTTTCAATGTCTTGTAGCTTTGTCTTAGCTGCATGAAGAAGTAAGATTCATTGGTGTAACACAGAGGTTTTTGTGTAACTGCTTCACTTTCAGTTTTGTAAAAGTTCTAGTTCTGTACTTTTTCTTTCTGCAGTTTTGTTACATTAATAATCTGTTCTTTCTAATTGGTTATTTTTCAGAAGTCCTTCCAGGATCTGCTTCGGAAGCAGGAAGGTGACAGGTCAGTGTGGGAATACCCATTTGCTGTAGCTGGTGTTAACATTACATTCATGCTCATTCAGATGCTTGATCTTGAAGCAGGTGCCTATTTTTTTTTTTTTCATTATAAAGATATAATTCTTCAAAGAAGTTCCATTTCTAAAAGAAACATTGGAAAAGTGTGCATAGGATTCTTTAGTTTACATCATTTGTAACTGAACATGGCATGCTTCTACTAAAAGCACCTGTCCTCTGTTTCAATAACTATCTGCATGTGCTACACTAATCAGTTTGAATCATTTAAATAATTTCACTCTGTTTTCTAAGTAATAATAGAGTATTTTATGGTTTTTTAAATTCTTTGTGATAAAATAATGACTACGCAAGTTAAAATGCTTTACTTTGCAGTGAAACCACGAACCATTGTGGGAGCAATTTTTTTGAAGTTTCTTTCAGGTAATATCAAAATACTTCCGAGCTGTTACATATTTTTCTTTCTTGCAAAACATTGAGCACCTCGAAATTTATCTTCTGATGAATACTGATTGACTTCAAACCATTTTTTCTCTTGTCCTTTCAGAAAATGAATCAGCATTTGACCTTCTCTATTGCATCACATTCAAGCTAATGGATCACCAATGGCTTTCGATGCGTGCTTCATACATGGATTTTAATGTATGTGTTCTTTCAACTTGCTGGTTCCCTGCAGCTATAGGCAAATAAATGATAAAAGGAAAATAATTGTGGATCTATATATTGGTCTTATTACTATCCTTCTGTTCTGTTTTACTTGTCTGCCCAACTTCTAGTGGTAGTTTCATAAATTCTGTTAGGTCACCATTTTGCTTCATGTTATTAGCTGAGTGTCACAGTATTATCATAGTTGGATGTACCAGAGGTTTGTTGTTGCAGCAATCCAACAACATAGTAACTGTGCTCAGTGAAGCTTCATATACAAATAATATATTAAAAGGAAGTAGTCAAGAGTACTTACAATATTAAGTTTGTATATTGCAAATTGATTTTTGGACCATCTTTAGGTATTCCAGTGGATAAACCCATTTCAGCAATCTATTTGAATATATGCATGTTTTCTGATACTTTGCAGACGGTAATGAAAGCCACGCGCCGGCAATTGGAAAGGGAGCTTCTGCTTGATGACATAACTCGACTAGAAGAATTGCCCTCGTATAGCCTTCTTACTAGATAGAATAGCAGTTCCAAAAGTTAACAAATTGGCTTGTAACAGCAAGAAGCATGCCATCATTTGGTCACGTTCTCCTCCTTATTTGGTTTTGCCTTGTTCTCTTAACTAAATGGTGCTTTGTACATGATCTGTCTCCTTTATAACTCTTCTTAAAAGCTGTGTTCGTGCATTTCCACTCGATTTTTTAAGAAACTGTCTTGAACTCCCAAAGTGTTTCTGTGCCGGGGAAAAATGGGTTATTGAGTTTGTAAGGTTGAGACTAGTAATAAAGTGTTTTGTTGCCTTCATGTGCCAACTACTTTTGATATCTTGCATCTTGCAAGCGATTACCTCAAAATGTAGGATACACAAAAATGTTATGCAGGCGGAGTGTGGTATATTTGGTACCAATTTAGCAACGTGAGCTGATTTTCATTTTCGGTTTAGATTTCACCACTTGGCTCCTCGAGCTAAACTTGTGCCACTATTCTTTCAGGGAGACTCTAGACAAGTTTCTTATCAGGTGCCACCTATCTTTCGATCAAACTCTGGAACACTTTCAACATCCGAGATGCCTTCAATACTAACGCACGACGCCGGCAGTTATATTTAGGATATTGATGGCACTAAAACTACGCCAATCAATTGAATTACATAAAAAATGTGGGAATGCGGGTGCTTTGAAGTTTTCGATCATTTGAAATGCGTGCATATCACTGAATACACATGCTAGTAGCAAAAGTAGGGATGAACAAACCACAAAGATTTGTAAACTAACAAATGGTTGCAACTTGGAGCTGAATTTTAATCCTTTTTAATGATTTAATTGATTCACTTAGTCGTCAATGCGTAAAAGTCGTTGCGAGCAAACCGTTTTCTCGGGTTGTGTGAGCGTTTATCGTACAACGTAATGGCGTTGGTGACCGCAGGTGATAAAAATGACGAGGAAAAAGAGGGAAAACGCTTGGTATCACTTAAATCCGCCTACATTGATTCATGCGCATACAGATTTTACCAACCAAGCCAATTGTAACTCGTTGAAATTCATATTCCACCACGTTCTCAAAGCATTTCAGAGAGAATTTAACATGAATAAGCAAAGTATAAAATTAACACTCAAATTCATAATTTAGTCAAATATTACTACCGGCGACAATTACCATGCTGGAAAGCATATTTCATCTATCAGTCATCAGAGCTGCACAGAAACAACAGCAGCCCACAATACCACAATTCCACTTAAATCAAAACTTGACAAAAGAGTTCACTAATAAAGAGTACTCAAAACATAAGTTGGCTGGGAGCAATAATTTAGCTTGAACCAAATTGGAGTTTACTCATAGATCCAGGAATGAAGGCTGCTCTGCCAGCTAACAATGCCTTCAGGGAACCATAGTGCAATTTCCTTGGTGGCACTTGCAACAGAGTCACTTCCGTGTATGACATTCCTGCAGAATAGGATATGATTTGTTAAAATTTCATTTTGAAAGAAACTTCAAATGAAATTGCTGTCAACTAAACAATGCTCACAGTTCACATAGCCATAGCTCAAGAATACTAATAAAATTAACTTGTTCAACCAAGTCTAGCAAATGACAAAACTCAAGTTACCTGCCAACATCAATGGCAAAATCACCACGGATGGTTCCGGGTGCAGAAGCAGAAGGGTTGGTGGCTCCAATAATAGTGCGACCAGTTGCAACAACATTCTTACCCTCCCAAACCATAGCAACAACGGGACCAGAGATAATGTACTCCACAAGCCCGGGAAAGAAGGGCTTTGCAGACAAGTCTTCATAGTGCTTCTCAGCAAATGAGCGCTCCACAGTCAATAGCTTCAAACCTTCACTCAAATAAATACACAAACAATGTGACAATAAGCAAAACATACCCAATAAAACTCTCATTAAGAAAAGGACACAATTGTGGCATATTTAGCGAGGATTGGAAGATCCATATAGTCGTGTTTCTGCTTCCTACTTCCTCAAATCCAACAGGGCAAAAGGAATCTAATTATATTACCAATTCAAACTAAAAGTGAGACTCTCTGTAAAATTTGGCAGGTAGTTCAGGTGGAAGTATCTCAAACCTTAGACGCGAGCCATAAATATTATTCCAACAAATATGATTTCTAGGATGCGGCAATTTGGGGAGGAAAAAACTTACCCTTCAAGGAAAACCCTTTCTTCTCAAATCTGCTAATGATTTCACCGACCTGAAACACATAAATCGTTGAGAAAATTTTAACACTATATTATCTTAAAGAAATGAGGGAAAAATGTTCCAAACAAAAATCTTAGTCCTCACATTAATATTCTTGGTTTCTACAAGATGCAAAACCATCTTAAACAAAGTTCAATTTGGATCCAAGAAATTCTTCCACCGAAAAACTAATGACGCAAGTCGGCTCTAATTGTTACCGCGAGTATTTCTTAATATTTTTGGAAGAAAAAAATAATACCTACCGTAAAAGGACTAATCAGTTATTTCTTTCATCGCCCCAACACAAAACAATTTTTTTCTCTTCCTGTACTTTCTTTTCGGCCAAACATGATCCAAACAAGAACCAACAAGAAGAAAACAAAATTTTAAAAAAAAAAGTCTTCTAAATTACGAACACAGAAACGAATTCAGATTAAAAAGTGTATAGTTCGAAAACGTACAAGGCCTCTCTGCACCCCATCGGGCTTGATCATGATGAAAGTTTGCTCCATTTCTTTCTTTTCTCCGAGATTCAAACACCCGCTAGATGAGATAAAAGAAGAAGATGAACCGCCTTGCAGTACTTTATGTATGAAACGTGAATATATATAGGTGGGGCGTGAATGAAACGCTAAAAACCTAACCCTAATCACTAACGAATATTCGCTTTCGAGCCGTCGATATTTCTGCACAAACAGTTGAATTACAAACACGTGCGTTGCATACTTTCCATTTTGTTACTTTATGCCTTGCGATTAGGCTTGCTTAAAAAAAAAAAAAGAGGTTATTATGACCGTTAAATTTTTAACGCTCAGCATTCAGATTCCCCGTGATTAAAAATATTGAAATCGATTATTCTAAAAATTTCAGAGAAGGTTTGGGCGGGTTTTGATTTTTAAACAGTATGGCCCAATCAGGCTGAAATTCATTTATGCCTTGAGGTTGGGCTCTGGCAAAGATAGTTTTCTTGTTGGGCTTACGGAAACGAAGGGAGCGTAATAAGCTTTTGGAGGAAAAGATTTCGAGGAGGCCATGGCCGAATTTGAAGTTCTTGAATCTTGATCAAACGACTTCTGCCGTTGTTATTTTCGAAGACAATCTGTTCGATAAAATTCCTGCAATTAAATTGTAGTGTTTCTGCTTCTTTCAGTTGCTTACACCAGGTATTTGATAGGTCTGATTTTATTTATAAGTTGGGTGTCTTTTTTGAAGAAAATTACTCTTGAGAGAGAAAAAAAAAAAAAAGAGTTGTGTTGGTTATCCTATATCGTAAAATTATGTGTCAACATTTTCCTTTATAGTCGTTATTTTTGTGTATAAAAGCAGAATATTATGTAGATAAATAAGTAACTTAGTAGTTGAAACTAATTATGTTATAATTGGACCAATAATGATGTTGTGTGACATTATTTTATTAATTTATTTACGAGATGTCATATATATATATATATAAATTTATAATCATGCTATTTGTTTTAAATAATACTTTATAAAACTAACAACGTTTTGAAAATATGATATACAAACCGTCTAAAAGCAAAAAATTAACATCCAGATAATATTATCAGAGACAGAGTGCAAGCAATAATGTGGTTAAGGAGTTTGTGATAAAGTTTGGTGAGGAGATTATATAAACAAATACATATATGTTATATATATCTATTTACAATGTGTGTGCGTTGGTAATTTTTTTCACTTTATTTTTTAAAAGTTGGTAAGGATAGTTAAGTTTTACCATACCTTCAGTAACATTTCCCTTGGAAAGTGGAAAGCAAGACATATTTAATTAAAAAACTAAGAGAAGAATAAGGGAAGGGAGAATGGACAAAAATGGGGACATGGTGGGACCAATCGAATATCTGATGCATCACTCTATCATCATTAAAATTGAGGAAATTTGATTGAAATTGCTATGATTGTTGCATGGAATTCTGCATATACTGCCTTTGGCTATTGCTTCAATTTGGTATCTTTTTGGGAGATTTATTAATTACAGTTTTGAACCTTTGGTTTTTGGATACCATGGACTTGTCGGAAAGGAATAAACCCCCAAGTAACCTCTTCTTCTTTTTCCCTGTTGCCAAGGTGTTCACATTATTCTGTTTTTTTGGTAGTATAAAAATATTCATGTTGCTTAAATATATATTTTCGGAAGCAGAGAAAATAAAATAGTATTAGGCTTCCGACCCAGAACTGGGACCTCCACGCGGAGTCGAGAGCCCTTTCTTTCATGCACACACATACGACATAATTAATTGATGCGCACGTATACATATATATACATATAAATACTAGATTATTTCATATAAATGAATGACCAGAGAATAGGAATAATAATAATTTTTATCTAAAAAGTGCTTATGCATAGAAAATTTGGAACTTCAATTATATACTGTTAAGATAAGATTTCAGGCGATCTTAATCAGAAAAGACGTAAGAAATAGCTGATGATATCATATCTAGCTAGCTAGCTGTGCATTGAGCTGATCGATATGTCTGCAACTGCAAATAGTGCAATCATATATATTCTTATGTACAGCGGGCGTCACTAAATTAGAAATGGATGGTGCCCATTTGTCTACAGGTTTTCTCCATGAACTCTCTCTCTCTCTCTCTCTCTCTCTCTTGTGCTTCTGTTTCACATGGGCTCTAACGATTACTAACCAATACTTGCCCTTGAGAAGAAAATTGTATAAGCTTTCATCAGAACACTCTATATATATATAGTAATCATAAATTACATACAAATCCACAGGCAATAGAGAAAGAAGATAAATTTTCTGTGGTCCATGCATCAGTTGCTGTAAACTATTGAAATGTTTAAAAATTTATTAGTGTGCATATGTATATCTCCTGCACAGAATGATATATATATATATATATATGTATTATATATGAAATATAGCATAGGACAGGGCAAGGCGGGGCGCACGAATGTGTTGAGATTTGAGGGGCCAACGAGAATATTCTTTCAGAAATTTAATAATGAAGTGCCCACAGCCACAGCCACAGACACAGCCAACAGCCACAGGCTCCAACTGTGCCACCAAATAACGCTTTACCTACCAAGCCAATGCCCTCTACATTAAATTTAATCCCTAGTTTGGACTTTTGTTTGGCGGCCGTTATGTTGTGGAATATTTTTATTTTCAGCAAGATTATTAATTCCATATCTTCTTTAATCCAGTGACCTTTTATATATATGTCGTAATCACAAAATTAAATTTTTTTAAACAAATCTTTATTTTATATCCCCTTTGTTTTATTAATTTTCTAACTGTTTAGCAGCCTAGCTATTTTGTCAGTGAGCGGCATTCTCTTTCTAAGTGATTAAAAAGAGAGACGAGAAAAGAAAGCATTCGGCCGACCAGACTATTCATGATAACAATAATTTATTAATATATTAATTAAACGTTCCATGAAAAACCGCAAGCCTTATCAGCAATTCATCGTATTCAAAAAGCTAGCCGATGATCGATCAGATAAAATTAATCCAATACTAATTAATTGGCAGCTTGGAGTAAAATTAATTTAAGCAACTTCAGATTATATGCAGAGAAACAAAACTGGAAAAAGTAAACCAACCCTTTTCATACAGAAGGATTATGCAAACAAATAAATTCAAACCCATTTGACAAACGGTATTACGTTTCCTTGAAACAAAAAGAGCTAGCTACAACATATATACTCTAATCAATATAATTCTATCTGCTTACTTATTAGAGCTAGTTTCATTACAAAACACAATTCTGATCATATATATATAAGTTCAAAGAGAAAAAGAAATTAAGGAAGAAACGCTAGCTAGCTAGCTAGCTGTCGTCGTGGGATGTCTGAAAATTGCAGGACTAGTGACACGTGTGGGAAAGGAAATTTTTTCTAGTTGTTGTTGTTGTTGTTGTTGTGGGGTGAGTTGGGAAGGTCTTTTCGTGCAGAAAAAAAAAAGCTGTGGACGAAGGAACAGAAGAGAGCAAGTGGAAAGCCGAGCGGATTGCAGAGAGAAAATGAAATGTGGGGATAGGGTGTTATCATACTTTTTTTTTTTTTTTTTTTTTAATTAACGAAAAAAAAAAAAGTTGATCAAAGTGGACATAATATCATCCATGGATATTGTGTTATATTGGAATTTGATTTGGCAGGATTTCAGCGGCTCTTTCATATCTTTTTTTCAACTGCCTTAAGACATCTTGACAATGATGGAAGTTCTGATGTGTCCTACTACTCATTGCACCCAAGACTCTTTAACTCTCTCGCTCCCTCTCTTTAATAATAATTAACTACAATAATATATAATATTCTTTTTACAATAATGCTATATATATATATATATATAAGCAGTAGAAATTCTTTTTATATGAATTAACGTGAAATGTAAGTTATATATTTCGCATATAAATTGCTAAAATTTCATTAACTTTAGTAAAAAGTATCTAAAAATAAGAGACATTTGGTAATAATTATATAATACTACCAAATATATAAAATTAATTTTATTGAAAGTTTATAAAATTACTTCTGTAATCCTTGTTTAGATGTTTATGTTTAGATTGGACAATTTATTTTTTACTCCAAAATAATTTAGATCAGATATTATTTTTTCTATATTAAAATAAAAAGAAAAGATATTTGCTAATTGCTCTAGATTAACAAATGATCAAGCAATACACAAATTATTTAGTCTTTTTTTGGGCTAAAGAAAGATGAGAAATTTTTGAGATTTAATTGAATTGTAGCTACATACTAGTTATTGTAATCTCATAAATCATTGAATTTGCTATTGAAAATTTTGTTAGAAAATGGAATCTTATTAATTTATGATAATATTGGTAAGATGTACGTTCCCATATATTAATATTACAAATATATGTTAATTAATTTCTCATAGCCACATAGTCTTAAGAAATTGAATTCATGCAATAAGCAATTATTGTTAAACGATGCTTGCTTAAGGTAATGAAACCAATAATGAAGTTTGAATAATGAGAGGGAGTTATTAATTGAACAGTATGCCACATTTTGAACAACTAATTAAATAGATTTACAATATATATATATATATATATATATATATAACCAGGGAAGCAAGTTATAGATACTTGTTTAGGAGTGTCCAACAAGCAAGCGACATTAACATCCACACCTCTTTGTTTACATAAAACAAGAAACCCCCACTATGAAAAGGATCTACTGATCGCGATATATACATATATATATATATATAAACACCATTTTAATTGTATATGTCTCGGTAAATGTTGAACTTCCCAAATTTTACGAGTACTTTTGGCCGCATGATCGTTGGGTTATACCAATGAATAGCAAAACTATAAATATACATACACACAAAACACCTTATCTATTATCGGTCCCAACCCAAAACAAGAAAACATACATTATTAAACTATATAATATTGTTTAAATTTATTATTAAATTCAGAATAATCCAAATTATCATAATATACATAACACAAAAAATCAGGTGCAAACAATTGGAAGTTTTAAGTGGATAAATTCTCGATTATCCCCTAAGGTTTTTGTAAATATCTTATTACCCTCTGAGGTTTAAAACTTTACCCATTAAGTCTATCGGTCAGCTAAAATAACGAATAATCCGCTTCTGAGATGTTTTGATCATAATATCCCAAAATAATTAATTTAATTTTTAATATTTTATCTACAGTATATTAATAATATTAGATTTCATCACTAATGATTTTTTAAAATAATAATATTAAATAAATTGCGTTTATTACATTTAATGTAATAATATTTTAAATAAATTGCATTTAATATTAAAAAATCTTAAAAATATTTTTTTCAACCTTAAATTTGAATCCCAACCCTTATTATCGCTAACCTCCACTATCCACCTTCATCACTTCCGCCTTCTCTGTATAACAACCGAATCCCACCTTCTCATTCCTCCTCTGCAGCTCTTTAGCGTTAACTCTTGTGCGCGAAATATGTCTCTGTCTCTGATATCTCCTCTTCTTCTTCTGGTGTCACTGATGTCAAGCTTTATAGGCCATCGCTCGTAATGGTCACGATTGGTGCCTTCCAGCTTGTCCATACCGGCCAGGCCGGAGTCGAAGACTGTGTAGAGTTTGCTAATGATGCGGATGTTCAGGAGAAAGGGGACATGGTAGTTATTAGTGTGTAGGTTTTATTTTTTTGGTAAAATCCTTCAATTGATTCTTTTGATAAAAATGTAAGTAAAATATTCTTTCTTTTCTGTGATGATTTTGGCTGCAAACAAATAGATTAGTATGTGGGTTTGAATTTTTTCTTTTACTGTTTGTATGGAGATCATGGACAATTTGAGTCTACTTTTGCTTTGCAATTTAATATTGGCAGTGCTACCATTGCTGGTGCTGCTGCCATTGGTGCTGAAACTTCTAGCTTTCCAGTTCTGGATTCCATTGATATTATTGGAAGGATTATCAAAAACAGACTAATCGAGGGCTTTGTGCATATCGGCCCTTGGAATATTAAGCTTGAAATGGATGGAATCAATTTGGAATTAAACTCGAAAGAAGATTTGGGATTATTGAAATTGAAGCAAAGAGAAGAATTTGTGCTGACATGCGTATGACCAAAAAATTTTTTTTTTATTATGGATTAGAATTTTTAATATTTAACTTTAAAAATATTATGTATTTTATCTTCAATAGATAAATAAATTCATTTTTTATTGTGCCCTTATTAATTTTCTATTTAATTTTTATTTTAGTGTTTTAAATATAAATTTAGCCTCAAAAGTAAAATTTATTGTCAATTAAATTGTTGGATGGACCTAACAGACAAATTTTTAAACCTTGGAGTGTAATGAGATATTTGCAAAAACTTTAGGGGTAACAGAAATTTGCCCTTTAAAGTTTTAATATGATTTTATTCACTACCTAACATTCATACGTACAATATTTATTTAAGATCAAAACAAATAAAAAAGTTATATTTATATATAAAACAATATCGTATGTATAATTAAATGAAATTGTAATGACGATAACTTAATCTCGATTATCCGATCAATATTTGAATAACTGTGTACTGTCGTTGTCAGGCATAATATTTTCTCTCTAATTTTCCCACACTCTCTTTCTTACGTGGAAGCATCAATCAACAATAATAGATCAAGCATCTGTTATCACTGTAGCACATTCAACTCTAATTCCAAATAATTTATACACGTTTATTAATTAATTTATTGCTTTTTTTTTTTAAAAAGTCTATTTTATCTAAGAATTTTCATATGGTATTTTAATTTGTATGTTATATATCAATATTTGATGAAACTTAAAAAGTAAAACCTGAAACTTGATGATCTATGCAGTAGTACAATTGTTGTGTACTTGTAATTAACATTTGTTTTTTTGTTTTAGTGTGTCAAGTTTATCAAGTATTCCTTTTCATCACCATCTGATTTAATAAGTTAATTCATTATATATTAAATCAAACGAATAGTTTGTAAATAGTATTATCAGTTACATGTCAAAATCATTTGTTGCATTAATCAAATGTGTGAAATTAATTATATTAACAGTAAAATAGCTAGTCATTCATCACTCATCATTAATGATGCCGCTAAGTGCGTGGAAATAATTTCATTTGACATTGTAGAAGAATTAATTAATTTCATCCCTACATATAGCTAATAGCAAATAACTTTAGAAAGAATAAAAAAAAATTTCATGCCAAACGCGTTGTTTTCTTCTGAAATTATAAAAATCTTTTCGTCCATTAAAACCTGAGTTGTATTTAATTAATTTACCGTATATCAACAGTTTACGAGTAAAAAAAAAAAAAAAAACAAAGAGAGAGAGAGAGAAAGAAACGTATGCGCGTATTTCCTTAAATTATGTATTTTATTTATATTTTGAAAAGATGGCTATATATTGAAAGCATTACCTCCGAGTACTCCACAACCACTCATTCATTCTCTTAATAATTTGCAGCTCCTGTACAATTCGCAGACGCGTCATCTGTAGACTACTATGTCTATTTGCAAAGAAGCCTTCAGAAGCTGAAAAAGGAATAATATTTTCCAGAAAAAAAAAATAATAATAATAATTGCATTCCATTCCATTCAGCGTATGCTTGTTGACCAGATTACACCACCTGTCTGAAACACAACTTTTAAAAAGAAAGCAGCTGCTTATATCTCTTGAATTTCTCTACACCTACAGAGAATTACAGAGAGCTCTCAATCCAAACTCAGAATATTATTGTACGATCGACGCATGCAACACCTAGCTACTGTAACAAGAGAATCGGACAATAAGAAGAATTTTAATACAACAACTTTGTCTTAGCTAGCTTAGCTCTTGTTAGGGTATATTCAAGGAAAAAATCAATAAATAATGGAAGGAGCAAAATCAGGTGTACCAAACTACGAGCTACAGGTTTCATTTACTACTCCACAAGCAATCCACGAAATGGGATTTGTTCAGTTCGAGGAAAACCAGGTTTTGAGTTTCTTGGCTCCTCCTAATTCACAGTCTTCTCAGATTTCTCAGCCCACCGCAAATACTGCTTTAGGGTTTGGTCATGACGAGCAGGTACTTGTAATAATTCCATTTTGTGATTTTATTTTTTCGGATTTATTTCATGATCCTTAATCATTTTCGATTTGTAATGGTAAATTTTTAGGTGGGAACATTGAACCCCAAGGCTGTTAACAACGAGAACTGCACTGGAAATAATGCTAACGACAGCAATAATTCATGGTATATATTATTTTCTGATGATTTTATTCTTCTTTTCAAGGATCTAGGCATGGATGGTAGAGATTTCTTCAGTGCAGTCATATATATGCAAAGCACAATAATTTTCATGTATCATCTTTTTGTAGTGGGTCTGAAGAAGCAAGTACTTTGATATATGAAAGTCTTGATACACATTGATGTCCGAATCCACATGTCTATCAGGAGATCTAACTTTATGTTTTCAGAAAATGATTCCACGAAGCAAAAACAGTCTGAGCACTTGGGAATTTTTGCAGGTGGAGGAGCTCATCGTCAGAGAAGACAAAGGTCAAAGCAAGAAGAAAGCTTAGAGAACCAAGGTTTTGTTTCCAAACAAGAAGTGATGTAGATGTGCTTGATGATGGTTACAAATGGAGAAAATATGGCCAGAAAATTGTCAAAAATAGCCTTCATCCAAGGTAATTAATTTATTTGATTTCAATCTTAAATACTAAGATTAATTATAAATTTCTTGATTTTCATAAATTAATCATATTTATTTTTTTGATTTTATATGGGTGCTTCTGATCGAAACATGCTTGCTCTTTAGGGAAAAATATAAGAGATGTGAATAATCAAATAACGATTAAGTGCTTATCATCCTTTGATAATCTTACTTCTTTTTTTAATTATTTTTTCGATAATCACCATTAATTTTAATTAATGGAGGTTATAACAATCTAACAAGTACAATGAAGACATGATTTACAATAAATTCTTTGAGAGAATTATTATCACAACTAGAGGAGAATAATTTATGGTACACTGTCTCAACCATTTAGGTTTCTTAATTTTAATGATTGAAACAAAGAAATTAAAGAAACGATGATGTGAGTACAGTTTTTATTCCAGGCAGCCAAATTTCATTTTATAGTTGGTGGGTACATGATCATATAAATTGGTTAGCTAGCCTTCTTCAATTTTAAGTAATCCCTTTGAAAAATAGATTCAGTACTCTCGAAATTGTTGTCACTATACGTATCTCAATAATGTTGGCTAGCTTCTGGTCTTAACAATTTCTACCTAGGTTTCCGATGCGTTAATTATCTGGCATCATTTTAATTTGCATTAACTCTATAAATCTGTTAATTGTTTTCCCATGTAGAAGATCAATGGCGATTTAATTGAGTAAGGGCATGGATCTTACACACATACCATGACTAATATTATTTTTTGCTCTATTTTCAATTACAGTCAGTTTGTATTATAGGAGAAATATGAATTCATAAACACATCAAATCTCACCACCCAATTTGGGGAGAAATCAATCTTTCATAAATTAATGTCACCAGGTATTAATTAATTTTTAACTAGAAAACAAGGAGAAGGTTTTGAATATGTTTTCCTATATATCCAATTTGTCAAATGAAGACATTATTATAAACATGCGATGGCTTCAGAGTATTATATTTGACCAGAAATTCAATAGTTTTAACGTTTTGCATGTATGGTGAGTTCACTTGGATATGATATATTGCAAATTGACATAGCAATATTCTATTCTGAGATTGGCATATTTCAGGACCTTCATTAGAGTTCATTTCAGAATTTTCTATATAAAAGAAACTATATGTATACCTATATGTAATTGGAAATTGTGAAGAAATTAAAGAAATTTCTACCAAGTTTGGTAATGTCAGAATTAATTAGAAAAAAAAATGCATATTATTCTTCTGAAAAATTTCTACATTGATCTATCTTTTAATTAGTTACTTTACTTCTTTGGACCTGATGAAATGCAGAAGTTATTATCGATGTACACACAATAATTGTCGAGTGAAGAAGAGGGTTGAACGATTATCAGAAGATTGTCGAATGGTAATAACAACGTATGAAGGTAGACACAACCATTCTCCTTGTGATGACTCAAATTCATCCGAACATGAATGCTTTACCTCATTCTAATTTAGCTTGCAGCTGGTACCTAGCTTAATTAGAGATCAACTTAATTATCATTATTAATGTTGTAATGATTATATAATTATTTAATTAATGTACTATTAACTTGTTACTGTCTTTAATTTGTGTCGAAATATTTCGGGGACTTAATTTGTGTCATGATCAAACCCCTCCTCCAAATTATTTAATTAATGTAATTAAGAGAGTTTGTGTACTATATATTTGTGTGTGTGTGTGTGTGTGTGTATATGCAGATATGAAGTAATGAACCATATATATATATATATATATATACATACATATACATATGCATACTGGAATAAAAGCTAATTAATTGTTGGATGTTTTAGTTTCTAGGATAGAAATTAGAAAGCCTGTTATCTGCTAAATTAAAATACAACTTTCTAATTTCATTTAGATCCCTGATCCAAAGAATATCTGCAAGTCCATTCATATAGTAGGGTTTTCATATATAGCTTCGTACGGGAAATGAATGACTGGACTATTTGACAAGCAGGTTGGTAATTCAAATATGAAGCGACTCAGCTGTTTTACATTCATATCATGATCTAGATAGTCAGATTTTGCATAAGATCAGGTTATAACTTGAAATTAAGATTGACAGTATAACATTCAGTTCTTAATTACCTTCTAACACGTAGCTTTTCAGTCAACAAAGAGGAAAGAAGGAACCGTGCGTTTTCAACATTATGTAAACAAATGATCGGTTTATCTCGATTGATCGATAGGACATATATCTTTCCCTATCCCATAATGATTCAAGTACTTTTGAATTTGAACAAGTGCAGTACTGCTTTCAATTTGTAATTAAGCTGATGCTTGACTCTCATCAAATCAAGGGTTTCAGGAAATGAAAATACACTTCAATGAAGTACGATATGTCATGGCAAACTACAGATTCTCTCATCGTCAGAAATTGTTGTTCCTGAAACTTCAGGTCTTTGAATCTGTTGTTTCATGGCTCAAAATACAATGAAAGACGGAGATGGTTATCCAGAGTTCATTAAATATAAAGAAAGAAGAAAGAACACCAATAAGTGAAATTTCGACAAACAGTTGTGAACCACCACGAGCAGGTTCATGGACACTATAGAGTTGGGCCTGTCTCACAGGTTAATGGACACAAAAGAGTGGGGGGCTTTTCCATGAACGAGTGTACTTAGAATACATGGCGGCGCGTGTATAAATTCAACTATATTAGCTTACCGTCTTCTTGACCCTTTAATGCTCTCTTCTATGACTTTTATTCCGACTTTTCGACATTATCCATATCTAATTAATGAATTCGTTATTATTCAAAATAAAATTTTGAAATATACAAGTGCTTATATTATAATTCAGCAATTATATAAACTTTCATGGTTAATTGCTTCGATTGCATACAGTAATAAACCTCGAGTCTTAAGTTACAATAAACATCACTCTAGTATATATTAATATCAACAAAAATCAAATCAGAAAGTTAAAGGCAACCATGCTAATTATTCTCCAGGAAACAGGGGGAAAAAAATCTTCTTTACATTAAGCAAAACACTGAACAGAAAAACCTAAAAGATACGTAATACACCATCATTGTCTTTTAATTATTTTGAAGTTTTACTGATCCTTTCTTTACTGTATATGATTATATCTGATAAAAGCAAAGAACAGACTTAGATTCTTGAAATGTCAGTACGACGGCTGCAGATGAACGGGGAAACTCCATCGCCTTCCCGATAATCGCCCCAGGATTCTTAATTCATCTGTCCAGTTAAATCTCATCTTATTCAAGACATTTCCATTCTTTAGCAAAAATCTTACCAATTGAAGTTCATTGTCAGTACCAACAACGTGAAACAGCTCGACTGTCTTGAGATGATATGTCAAACATGGAATATCATCTTCCGGTAATTCCCAGATATCATCTGCAGACTGTCGATCGAAAATATATTGATGATGTAGTAAGTAAAAACCAAAAAAAATGAAAAGAAAAAAAATTTTAACAGGTGACAGCTCTTAGAAATGGATTTCAATACACCAATGCCATTTTTCTATTAGTACTATATAAGAAAGAAAGAAAGATGATGCACGTATAACAAAAGCAATAATCTTTGAGTTGAAATTATTACCCATCCAAAGTACATTTTCAGATCCTCTAGATTAGGAGCGCAGGACAAAAAGGAGGTTATCAGATGCTCATGAATTTCTACCAACAGTGATAAAGACTTCAAATGATGGAATGGAACAGAGAAGCAGTCCGGAATGATACCTGTATCGAGAAACTGAAGGCAAAGCAAAACAAAACAAAACAAAACAAAAATAATGAAAATAGGGCGCAATGCATTGGAAGTTCAACAACTATAAACACAATTTAACAATCAATAATAGATTATTCTTCCAACTCTAAGGAGCCAAATGATAGTTTCAGAGCCTCAGTAGTGTTGACTCCTTCAAGAATTTTCCGGGCTACGTAACTACATTCTTCAGAATCTGGTTCCTCAGATTTGCTTATTAAATAAATGTACACATCTTCTAAATTCTTTAAGTCCTCGAGATAGTAATCCGATGTTGAAGGACCTAAAAATTTTAAAGAAACAATATTTGGGCAATCTATTGAAAGCTCACAGTTATGTAAACCATTAAGTTCGTCACCTCTATCCTGAGCCAAATCTGCATTATCATTATCTTTAGTCAATTTCTTCAAATGAGTCGAAGAGATTTTGAGAACTTCAAAAAAGGGGAACACATAGGATTCCATAGCCAATTCTTCCAGAAAAGGACTATTAGAAACAAAGTCTCTGAGCAAATTACTATCCGAAAATTCTACACTCTCCAGAGGCAGAAACTTGAGCCGGCTAACCCCACCAAAAACCTGCAGCTTCAAAACATAATTTCATTGACACCAAAGATTCACAAGTTATAAGGCAACGGGGAAACTCAAATGGTGTATAAGAAATCTAAATTCAGAAAGAAATCCTTTACATTTCGGCCCACAAATACATTGATCCATCTATAAAGCGAATTATTATCATTCTGATGAAAGGAAAAAAGACGGCATGATTGCAGAGCAATTGAACTGTCTAAAACGCAGTTGACAAAATCCTTGAATTTGTTGTTAAACGTATGAAAAGGCCAAGCTTCAGGTGAGTTTGGCCAAACTGTGTGAATACTGAAGCGCAAGTAAGGCATTGAAATCCACACATACCTCCATTTTTTTGATACCGCGCTTAGTCTGATGACGTCAATAGTTTCCTGCAATGAGAATATGTAACGGATAATGGGTTCTCGCAGATCGCTAAACATATCGCCATCATCGAAGGCACTGTCAGCGTCAGTAATTCTTGGAATTTTATTATTATTATTAGGGTTTTGGAGATTAACCGCCATTTTCGATTGATTTGGGAAATCATGAAGGTTTACATTGATCATGAAAAAGCAACATTCATAGATAGAAGTGATAAAACATACAGACTGCTGGGCCTCAATCCATATGGGAAACAGAACCACGAGTACGAACTGCACCGAACCGACGTTGTTTAAGGCAACAATTTAAAATAACACTTTTTTTTTTTTTATGTACAAAAAAAGGCGTAAAATTTAAAAGTATTTGAAACTTTTTCTTTTTTTTTTAATGATTTCTCATATATTTACTAAGAGTTTGGATTTTAATATTTATGTTGTTCATCCTAGATTTTTACATATATACTGTGTAATTTTTATATTTATCTATATATTAATAGAAAATCCTACAAATTTATAAGGATGAGTCTCCAGTACATTGTTCTTACCACCCAGCTAAAAACTGGGTGACTAAATTATTTTTAATTTATATTGAGCTGATTTTGAACTTAAATAAAGTCGAGGCATCGTGCATTAATTTTTATTTTTATTCACGTGGATATTTTTGATTTTTAAAATTATTTAAAATACAGTTGTTGTATTTTGATACCTAATCACATACTAACTCATTAACCTATTACATATAAACCCATGTTTTGACATCTACTTTCAAAATTTAAAAATAACAGTATTTAATAAAAGAGTTCGTCCAAAATTTAGCATCATATATAGTTTTTTTTTTATATATTATTAAAATCTTTTCAATTTATAATATATAATTTTTTTTACAAATTATGATTTTACAAATCTTGACATTTAAAATTACGATTTTTATGAAATTTATATGTTATTACTTGTTTTAAAAAAATAGGTGTAAAGAATAATGCTTCTTATTTAGTTAAGTGAAATTATTATCCTTTGTAATCAATTAGACTATAGGTATTTTTGTAGTAATTTTTTTATATTAAAATAAGGGCGCTGTGAAGAAACTTTTAAATGTAAATAGCTTTAAAATTATAAGTTGTTAAAAGAAAGTATGGAATTTAACAAAAGAAATTTCTTCAGAATTGGTCTATGAATATAGCAGTGTTATAAACAACATCATGACTTCGGACTTCGAAAGATTAAATACATATACAATGCCAATGTTTTGTCCTTTTAATTTTTTCCTCTATTTCATATCATGATTTTATAAGTCACAATTATCATCTGACTAAGGGTCTAAGAATCTCAGTTCGACGGTTGAACACGATCTAGGAAACTCCATCATCTTAGAGATAGTTTCCGCGGGATTCTTAGTACGTATTCCCGCCAGCTTATAATCATTTTCTGCAAGAGGATTCCCTTCTTTAGCAGAAAACTCACGAGCATCATGTCATACTCAAAAACCTTCAACGTCAACCAGCTCAACCGTCTTGAGATGACAGGTTAAACACGAAATCTCCTCACTCAATACAAATAAGTCATCATATATTTCCTGGCTCCCAGCATCAACCTGTCAAGTCAATAGATATTTTACCACTACATAACAAAAAAATATAGAAACTCAGAAAATAAAATCTATAAGCGAAGGAGAAGTACAAGCAATTTGCAAAAGAAGGTGTCAGTTATTAACTTCTGGTAGCTCCAACAATATGTGCAGAAGTAACTATGCATTCCAGACATCAAAGTCCATGAAGAACTAAAAAGCCTCATTTGCCACCGTTGTGTTTCAGCTGTGTTTTGAAAGCACAACAATAACTAAAATATTTTTAATCACTAATTTTTAATGAGATCCACTTACTTCTTTACTCACATATTTGACATTTAACGATTTAATCCTACGGTAGCCATGCTAAAATATCTCAATCTCAAACATAATCTAATTCTCCGTTGAAAATCATTCATTCTTCCCCATGTGAATTCCACCACGGCTATCGGTACGCAACGTTTTTGTGACAAACCTGAGATAGCATTTTACATATGTATCTTTGAAGATTTTCAAATATTATCGCACCACAGGTATATCATGTTCCATTTTAGATGAAGAGCCAGAGTTCCTCTATGGATAGGCAATGGTGCAATATGTTTGTTTTGAAAGGGATTGACACAATCACTTTTATTGCATGACATATAATGAATTTACCTGTCAAGCACAAAACTAAACGGGTCATATACTAAATCAACTTTGATTGTGCCCTACTAATTAAAACAAACCATAAATTGACCATCTCAAATATTGACTATACTGAGGCCATATCCAGTATAGGGACAAGAAATATTGAATTATAACCAGAACAAGAATCATAGAAGTTAAACTTACCCAGTCAAAATATACTTTAAGAGCTTCTAGATTGGGAGAGCATTTGAGCATGCTGATTATGTGCTGCCTGTCTATACCCACAAACAGCATCAAAGACTTCAAATTGTGAAATGAAATGGGGAACAGCATAAGTGCATCAATAAACTGAAGGCATAGCAACAAGGAAAACAGAAACATTACACAATGAAAGTGCCAGAACTACAAAAAGAATTTATAAGTAATGACAAACATCAATTGTAATGAATCAAAGCCCCAGAGAATATTAAATGGAAATATCAAAATGAACAGAAAAGAAAAAAGAAAATGATAAATGAGGGGAAAAAAGTGGAAAAGAGAATACGTGCCTCTATAGAGTAAAATGATAGTTTCAAAACTTTCAGCATTGCAAATTCCTTCGAGCAGTTTAGAGGGGGCTTCATAATCAAAGACTTCATCAAAATTAAAATCCACAAACTTTCTTTCCAAGTGAATGTACACATTCTTCAAAGAGTTTAGTTTCTCAAGAAAGTAATCTGGTGCTGATGGACCCATGAAATTGAAAGATACAAGATTCGTGCAAACTACCTTAAGCTCGCACTTATTTAAACCATCAGGCTCAACAACTCTCCCAGGATATAAAGCAGAATTACTGTTATGCAAAGTCAGATTCTTCAAATAGGCCGAAACAATCTCAAGAATCTCAAATTCACGAAACACACACGCTTCCATAATCAAATCCTCAAGAAATGGAATATTTGCAACGAAGTCTCGAAGCAAATTATAATCCGATAACTCTACTCTCAACAAATCAAGAGACTTAAGCCTACTAAACCCACCAGAAGCGGGCAGCTTCAAAACACAGGGAGTACTAAAACATAACTTCAAAGACATCAATGATTTACAAGTTACAAGGCAATGCGGCAAATCAAATGGGTATAAGAAACTAAACTCATATCAAGTTCCTGCACGTTTCGACGAGCAACTACATTTACCCATCGATAAACCGAATTATCATCATCATTATGATAGCAAAAAAGGCGAAATTTTTGAAGATTTATTGACCCATCTTGAGATACAAATACCCAGTTGACAAAATCTTTGAATTTGTCAATTATTGTATTTAAAGACCATCTTCTAAGAGGGCGCCACCAAACAGTATTAATATCTAAGTTCAAGTGTGGCATTGAAATCCACTAATACCTCCATTTTCTTGAAACCGCGCTTCATCTGATGATATCAATGGTTTCGAGGAATGAAAACATGTGGTGAATTATGGGATCTGGCAGATTGCTAAATCTATCACCATCTTCGATATCTTCAAGATCACCTCCGCCAGTTAACCGCGAAATTTTAGGTTTTGGGGTTTTCAGAGTGAGCGCCATTTTTTATTAATTTTGTGAACTGGTTACGGCGATATTAGAATCCAATCGACAATGTTTTCAACGATTTGTCAGGACCCGACTCAGACCGAGATGGACCTGTTTACAGTAGCCACAACCCGTACACAATATCCGAAGACACCCCAAACAACATTGCTAAGGAAGCTCACAACTTAACAAAGGTTATGGTTCAATTGCTGCTTCCGCCTTTTTAAATGCACAAATATTGTGGGTCTTTTTACCTATTGGGTGGACTGCTATATATAACCGCCTCAGATTTCACATTTTTCAACACATTGTTATTTGTCAATTCTTTACTTTTCGTACTAGAGATTACAACAATTGTCATATGCAATTCGTGACGATATTAGGAATAGGAGATGACATTGAAAAGGTTGATAAATTGTATGATACAACAATATGCTCAGTAATTCATATTACTAACAATCAGAAAGAGTTTTCACCAAGCCTTTGAATTTCTTACTCGAGCAAGAAACTTCCCAGATGGATTCCCACATCCCAAACCATACCCTTGCGTAGAATTTCAAAAGGAGCATAGATCCGGCCATAGAAAATAACAGTGTTCACAAAATTTTTCAGAGGAGCCTTACACTAAGCTAGAAGACCGAAGAAGAAAGAAGATGCATAAATAACATAACTCCCACGACAGTCACAGTCGTATCATTTTTTCTCTCAACTTTTGTTATTTTACATGTATAATTATAACTGATAAAAGTGAACATCCGACTCAGGCTCAAAGAATGTGAGTTCAACAGTTGTGGATGATCTAGGAAACATCAATAGCTTTGGCATGACTTCCTCAGGATCATTGTGCCCTCTCACCCAGTTAATACTCATTTTCTGCAAGATTTGTCCATTCTTTAATAGAAATCTCACTAGCTCAAGTTCATTGTCATTACCTTCGAACTCAAACAGCTCAACAATCTTGAGATTATATGTCAAGCATGGGATATCCTTGTCGAGAATTTCCCAGTCATCATGGTCACACTATCAAGTCAAAACATATCAGAATACTAGTAAGTAACAAGAATAGAGAATTTTAAGACAACAATAAATTTTACAAAAAACAGAAGTGAAAGTGATCAGCGAGGGTGAAATAGGTTATGCTAGAAGACACTCCACATGGAGAACAGACTAAAAGAACACATTTGGCTACAAACTTCTCCCGGTTCTATCAGAAGTCCAAAAGTGAAATCTGTAAGTGCATCAATCCCACGAGGACTTGATTCTCTATTAATAAACATATACTCTTCTCCATCAACCATAGTATATTTGATTATTTTATTTGTAGGTTATGTCTCTCAGGTGTATTGTTCAATTGTAAACAAGGGCACAGGCAGAAAAGTTTACACATCTCTGACAAATAAGTCCCTTTCATTGCATGGCAGCTACACAAATAGTCATCAACATTGATTTTTATCCATCAAGCACTAAACAGGACAATCATATACAACACCAACTTTGATTGTTTATCATACTAATTAGCACCAACCATAAATTTGTACTTTTCACAAGTTTGAATTTTCCCTTCACAGATGCCAAATTCATTTAAAACTGAGCAAGATATATTATGTCTAATAAGAGCAATAATATTAGGTATTCGAATTACCCATTCAAAATATATTTTGAGAGCTTCTAGACTGGGAGAAAAGTTGAGCAAGGCGATCAGTGACTGCAAGTGCCGGTCATCCATTCCCAGCAACAATGTCAAAGACTTCAAATTAGCAAATGAAAAGGAGAAGCACTCTGGGTGGACAAAGCAATCAAGAAACTGAAGGCAGCACAAAAAGAGAAAAAAAAAAAAACATTATGCAAAGGAAGTACAACCATAAAACAAAATAAAACCATCCGTGGCATACATTCACAGTAATTATTCAAGTTTCCAGTCTCAAAATTTATTGATTTTGAAATGTCAAGATCAACAAAGTGCAAATTTACAATGAGAGTTACATAAATCCTGTGTTAGGACTTTACCAAGTCAATGCTGAATCCATAATACAACATGAAGACATACCTCCAAAGAGCCAACCGACAGCTTCAAAACTTCAGTATTGTAAATTCCATCGAATATTTTACGGAGTTCATAAGTACATTCTTCATAATCAGGAATTTCAGATCTGCTTTCCAAGTGAATATAAACATTGTGTAAAGAGCTTAGGTCCTCAAAAAAGTAGTCCAATGCTGACGGACCAATGAAATTGAAAGACACAAGATTCGGGCAAGCGACCATAAGCTCGCAATTGTGTAAACCATCACCACTATGCTCATCGTCACTATCCTCCAGTACTCCACCATTATGTACAGTCAAATTCTTCAAACTAGAAGACGAAATGTCAAGCATATCGAAATCGCGAAAGATACAAGCTTCCATAACCAAATTCTCGAGGTGGGGACTACTTAAAATAAAGTTTTGAAGCAACTTATAATCCGAAAACTCAGCCCTAAGAAAATCAAGAGACTTCAGCCGGCTAAACCCACCAGAATTAGGCAGTTTCAGGACACACGAGCTATCAAAACATAACTTGAAGGTCATCAACGAATCACAACTTATTAAATAAGTAGGCAACTCAAATGCCGAGTATGAAATTATATTCAAATCAAGTTCCTGCACATTTCGCCGCGCCACGATATTAATCCATCGGTAAACCGTGTTATCGTCAGCGTAATTGTAGCAAAAAAGACGAAACTTGGTAATATCAATTGATCCATCGCGGGACATCAATACCCAGTTGACATATTCTCTAAATTTGTCAACAATTGTACGGAAAGACCACTTATTTAAGGGGTCCGACCAAACGGTGTTAATATCCAAGTTTAAGTAAGGCATTGAAAGCCAAAAGTACCTCCATTTCCGCGAAACGGCGCTGGCTCTGATCATGTCAATGGTTTCGAGGTATGAAAATATGTGATGGATGATGGGATCCGGTAGACTGCTGAATCTGTCGCCATTTTCGGTGCCGTCGTTGCCACCACAGGTCGTTAATTTTGGAACTTTAGGGTTTAGAAGCATTTCATATGGGATTTACAGAAACGAAAAATCTAACACTTGGAATCGAACCAGTTAAAGAGGTGACGTAGGGGATGTTATTTAATATAATGGTGCGCATTAACTTGGGATATTTTGTAGTCTAAGTTATGGGCCCTATTTGAAGTAGGCCCAATGATGCGTAAATCATGCCGTAATTAGTTAGTACTAGTTACAATTGATGGTTTTGCAAAGCTTAAAAGGTGCATATAATCAAAGATTAACGATTTTATTTTATTTAATTTTAATACAGTTATTCATAAATATTATCTTTTATAAATTATTTTTGTGATTGCAAATTTTTTTGATACACTAAAAATCATAAAATAAAGTTATGTTCCATAATATTTAAAATCTTTAAATAGATTTTATATTAATAACTTTAATAAATAATACTTTGACAAAAAAGATAGTTGCTTATTTTATGCCAAAATAAGCAAATTGTTTAAAATTATGTTGAAAGAAATGAAAATAAAAAGAAAGAAATTATAAAAGCTGTTTTGGCCAACAATAAATGCCTTGTAGCATGCAGGACGGGAGTTAGAAAATCGTGCAATTGTAGCATAATAAGATTAAATTTTTTTTTTTAAAAAAAAAAAGAAAAGAAAAAGTAAAGAATATAATCAATGCAAAACAGTAATAATGATAACAAAAGATACGACGACCTAAACTCTAGAACTGGCTAAGAATACAAGTTATACAACCATTACAGAAAGGTACAACATTGTTTGTGATTTCCAACAAAACAAGTATCATTGCTGCAATTCTCCCACAATGAAATTTACACTAAGCAAAAGAACAACTGAACCAACATATCAGTGTTCCTTTCTCCTTCATTTTCCTCTTCCACATATGTTGTTGCTCATATCTTTGTAAAATTCTGGCAAGATGTAATTCTCAACCTATATATGCAAATTTCCTTTCAAGTTCTTGCACCTCAGAAGGATGGGCAAAAACATAACCTTCAGTTCGTAAGGTGAAATTGTAATAGCAATGGGACGACATTCAGTCATTGAGGTGCAATATGTCATCATAAAGACATAAAGCTCTGCGCACAAAATTTCATGCAAAAATGCGGAAATTTAAGACAAACGTGTTAAGAGTTCCCTTTTAGTGCATTTAAACTACAGTATCCACGTTAACTTTCACCAGGCACGTACTAAGCAACACTAGTCACACAGAACACCTATTTCAACAATAGGGAGTGAGATAAGACATAAGATAATTGACTTTGACAAGACTAACATTTTACTGCACTTGCTGCCAAATCTGAAAGAAAAGCAATAACTGAAGGAGTTGAAATTGACCCATACAAAGCATATTTTAAGAACTACTAGATTGCGGAACCAGTTGAGCAGGCTGAATGTTAGCTTCATGCTCCAATCATCCGTTTGCACAATTAGTTCTATAAACTTCAAATTACACAATGAAGTCTGGAAGCACTCTGGATGAGATAGTGTGACGTAAAGAAACTGGAGGCACAACTACAAGGAAAAAGAAAAAAACCCACAGTGGAAGGAAGTGCAATAGTTAAAATTATTGGTATTTTTTAGCTACTCGTGACACAGATAAACAACAATGATTCAAGTTCAAGTCTCTAAAGGAAATTGATCAGAACTTAGATCACCCACTGATTTTGTAGAAAGTCAACACTTAGTGAAATCAACTAATCTTTTACTACTTCAAGGATGTAAATCTTCAACATGAAAATTAAAAAGGAAAGAAAGAAAAAACAAGAAAAGAAAACGAGCATGTTTGCAAAGGTAGGTTCTGAAATTGCAGTTAGTACGATGCCACATCAAAACTATACACACAAAACAAGAGTTACATTGGACAAATAAATCAAGTAGACAAGAATCTTATCGACTACCTTCCATACTTTCTTCAGAAAAATTTGTTCATCCTATAACTGATAGTGAATTAGCTGTGATCTAAAGTACTTCCACATTCAACTCAGGTCTTAAAAACCACTCATATTAAAAAGAAGAACTAGAATTTCTTCACAAACACTGGATTTTTTTACATGTAAGAAAATGATTAAAAAACGTGGTTAATAGCGGTATTAGAGGCTTATTAAGAAAAGGAGTTTTAATGTTGCTGCAAACCATTAAGCAGACATTCATGAAAGCAAAAATCAAGTGTATTAATTATCCCATGAGAGAATAGTTTAAGCTTTTTGACATTGGCACCAGCTGATGTATAAAGAGTCATAAAAAGAAGTGAATGACTTTCACAAGTCCCCTTTGCGACATTATCCTCATTTTAAAGGAAGCAAAACAATTACCATCAAGGTAATACATAATGACAGATATATTTCAACTACTGGCCAAAGAAATAGGCAATCAAATTTTTATGCAACCACGTCTTCAATGAAGAAAAATGGACCCATGCCTTCTCAAAGACAGCTAGTAATTTCAAATCTGTAATGTTTTGGAGTCCTTGGAAGATCTTATCCAGGAGGTGATGACTTTCTTCAATAGTTACATGCTCGGTAAGAGATTCTACGCTAAAAAAACACCTCCAGCAAAGAGTTCAGATCCTGAGAGGAGAAATCTTTTGCTAAAGGACCATTGAAATACAAGGATATGAGACTTGGCAAGCAAGTTTTAGCTCACAGTTCTTTAAACCATCATTAATCGGACCAGAACAACCATTTTCTATAACCAGATTCTTCAAACTAGTCGAAGAAATGTCAAGAATCTTGAAATCACGATAAAGGTATTCTCGCAAAGTCAAATGCTCAAGAACAGGACAACTTGAGATAAAATTTGGAAGTGAAACACAATCTAATAACACAGCACTATTCAAAACGAACAACAGAACTGCCATAAAGTAACATCAATGTCATCAACGATTTGCAAGTAACGAGACAATGCGGTGATTCAATCGGCATCTACGAGAATAAAAGCAGCGCAAGTTCCTGCACATTTCTTCGTACCACAACATTAAACCATCAGTAAAGTGTATGATCATCGGCATCAGTGTAGAAACCCATAAGATGAAAACTCTTAATGTTAATTAACTTATCCAGAGAAATTAATACCCAGTTGACAAAATCTTTGAATTCGTCATTGACCGTATGAATTGACCAAGTTCTTCTTTTGTCTGACCAAATTTTGTGGAACACACTGAAGTTTAATGACGGCATTGAAACCCACATGTACCTCCATTTTCTTGAAACGGCGCTTGAGAGTTTTATAAATTAAAATTTAGCTAAATAATAAATGAATTACATTCATTGAAGAATTATCCAAAGAAGAATAATGAGTTGATTTATGTCAATATCCTGACCTGAGAAAAAGTTCGGATATCAAATCATCACATTTTGAATCAAATGCCATACTCTTAAAAATTCGTTTTTCAATTCAAATAATCAAAGTAAACCATTTGATTTTTATTTTAAAAAATCAAAGAATAATTTCAATCCATAAAATTGAATCAAAGCAAGTTTTTAATTCAATTTGTTAATATCAAATTTCGTCACTTGGTATCAACTAATAAATTTATTTGTATATAAGAAAAAAAATTATTTTTCTTTATTTTTTTTTTCTCCTTATACAATAGTTAATTTAAAATTTTAACTTGTCCCTAATTCAGATAAAATAAATATTCTTCAGAAAACCTTTTCACTAAATCTGATCTTTTGAGCCTTTTTGCTTTAATACAAGTTCAAATAACTATTTTATTAAACTAAAATACAAGTAAAAATCAACTCTATTTAAATGTCGGAAATGCAGTCCAACACAGTGCAATTCAATTTTTTTCATTTTTCAGTTTTATTTCCCGCCCCCTAGACAGTAGTAGTTAATCTATGCTAAAAAAATTCATTTCTTCCTTTCTTTTTTAAAGACGTATGTCGAATAACTCTTTAGTCAATTGAAAGAATATTAAAAGGGAAAAAAAAAAAACTGTGAACATTTAAAGAAAACGGAAGTTTACTTGAGATAGCAATATCTCACAAATTCATCTATAACACAAATTTCAGGAACTGAACGTAATCGCTGATCCACGACAGTTACTAAGAATTCGTGCAATATAAAATAAGAAAGTAAGAGAAACGAAGCAAACGGAGAAACTATCTCCATATTCTCTTCTGCATTCCCCGTACATCATTTAAAAAATTCAAAAATCTTTGTCTTAGGCTCATGAAATGACAGTGCAACAGCTGAAGACAATCTAGGAAACTTCCTTACCCGTGTCATAATCTTCTCGGAATCTTTAACAAATGTGTTCACCCAGCGAATACTCATTATCATCAATACTTGTCCATTATTTAGCAGAAACCTCACCAACTCTACTTCAGTCTCATTTCCATCAAAATCAAATAGCTCAACCTCCCCCAAACGATACATAAAACATGGAAATCATGATCCGGTATTTCTCAGAAGTCACTGCCTTCATACTGTCAAGCGAAAACAAATTAAACACCAGTCCAAACAAAATCAATCAATTCAAGCTATGTCTGGAATTTCAGACTGTTGCGATCTGAAATCATTAGATGTTAAATATAAAATGAAAAAATGGGTAATCCCCACTAAAAGTTGTTTGCCAAAACTTTCGTTATTGTGCTTTTAAATCATAGCAAAAGCACAACCCCCAAAAATAAACCTTAATCTATTCAACCAAAGGAACACATTTGATTATAAACTTTGCAGGCTGCATAACTTTCCCCCAAAGCATTGCACAAACTCACTTCCATAAGAGATTGATTCCGCATTTATAGTCATACATATACATTCTCCTCATGCTACTAGCCATAGATATCAACATTCCATCCTTACATATACATTCTCCTCATGCTATTTGCTATAGATATCAACATTCCATCCTTAGAGGACGCGTAGATTTAGCGTCACTTTAAGTTCTGTTAGTTAAGAATTCCATGAGGATGCTAATTCAATTATTGTGATGCAATATGTTGCAGGCAACAATTTGCTGCATCTATGACTTTGAAAGAGTACAAACTTTCATGAAAAAGAGTAAACATTCCCAACAGATGAGTGCAAATTCCATTTTATTGTATGTCAACAACACGAAGCCCGCAAAGATTAAAGTTTTACCTGGAAAGTTCTGAATGACACCAGTCATAAAACAACCACTTTGACCAAATAATAGTAGTTAAAAAGAAATGTACATGAAACTTTGGCATGTCTAAATTTTTACTACACTGATGCCAAATCCAAACCAGATAAGATGAATTATATCTAACAAGAGCAACGATTTTAGGTATTGAAATTACTATTGCAATTGCTTCTAGACTGGGAGAGAAGTAGAGCAACTTAATTATTGATATTATATTCCAGTCATCCATGACTGCAGACAGTTTTAGATACTTCAAGTTATAAAATGGAGTAAAGGCACAGTCCGGCTTAGCAAATGCTGTGTTAACAAGCCGTAGATATCACACCAACAAAAGAAAAAGAAGGTTAAACCATAAAGATTGACTTTTGCAATAATACCGAATAAAATTAACTACCAATGATATCGACAGAGAGCAATGATTGAATTTAAGTCTCAAAAACACCAACAAGAACTTAGATCAGAGGTTTGTTTACATCAACTAATGCTTTTACTGTTTACAGCGCACAAATCTTCAATGTCAAGGTCAGAAAAAAGGAAAACAAAACAAAACATAAGGAAAAAGAGGAACAAAAAAATGAGCAAGCTCCAAAGTCTCGTGGTAAGATAAATACTACATATATTTACAATACATGAGTCATAATTCAAACATATATCAAATAAAAATTGCCTAAACTCTTTCGATTAATGGGAAATCACAATTATTGCATTAACGAAAGAGATAAAAAATAGATAAGATCTTAATGACTATCATCAAAAAATTTCTTTCAGGACCTGTGACTATTATCGACCTATTAACTTCACTTTCCCATTCAACCAATGGCTAAAACACCATCATAGTTAAAAACAAAGTATAATTTCTTTATACCACTCTGTTCGTTTAAATTTAAAATGTAATAAAATGATTAAACAAAATCATTATTTACATATTTGAGTTTTATTAATAAAATTGGCACAGTACAACAAGAAAATGAACACAGACCTCCAAAAGGAAAACGATGTTTTAAGAATTTCGATATTGTTAATTCCATTGAGTATTTTACCTGCAACATTAGAAATATCTTCAGTCTTTGCACCATCAATAACTTCTAAGTAAAGCAGTGCTTTCTGTAGAGAGTTTAATACGTCAAAGGAGAAGTCCGGTACTGACAAGCCTAAAAAATATAGAGACAGAATATTTGGACAAGCAACCTTAACTTTACAGTTCTTCAAGCCTTTAGGTTCCCTGACAGCAACATCTGAACGGACAACATAACTACGGTAAGATGCATTAAACTGCTCGTAGAAATGTCGAGAATCTTAAAATTGCGGAACATAAATGTTATCATTCTCAAATTCTCAAGGAGCTGACAACTTAAAATAAATTTATGGAACAACTTATCGTCCAATAACTCAACCTGCTGTAAATTAAGAGACTTGAGCCTGCTAAAACCTGCGGAAATAGGCAGTTTTAATACACAGTGGTGGCACTGGGAGCCAAAATCTAACCTCAATGTCACCAATGATTCACAAGTTACAAGGCACTGCGGAAATTCGAAAGTTGACTCCGAAACTATATTCAGATCAAGTACTTGCACATTTCGTCGTGCTATAGCAGTGATCCATCTGTAAAGTGTATAATCATTAGCATAATTGAAGCATCAAAGACAAAATCTTTGAATATCAATGGATACATTTTGATACAATAATACCCAGTTCACAAAATCTTTGAACTTTTCATTCATTGTCTGAAGAGACCATCTTTCTGGGTTTCGCCAAATTGTGTTGATATTGAAGTTCAAATAAGGAATTGAAAGCCACAAGTACCTCCATTTTCGCAAAACCGCGCTTGTTCTAACAACGTCGACGGTCTCCAGGAATGAGAGTATGTAATGAATAATGGGCTTTGAAAGATCAAGTCTATCACTATCTTCGCCATCGTCACTACCACCGCACTCCAATCTTAGAATTTTGGGATTTTTCATAGCGTCAGTATCGGTATTTGAATTAGGGTTTTAGGTGAAGAACTGATTTGAATTTCAGGTGGATCTGTTAACCGTGTAAAGGTAAAGTGGTCTTTTATCCTGTGAAAAAGCAGAAAGCATGTTAATGAAAATGTGCAGTCATTAACGGGAAATTTTCTCGCCAGAACTCGTTTTGCTTAGCAAAAATTAGTGAGCCTTGTGCAGGACTGCACTCTACCAGGCTCCACTTACTCCACTTGATGAAGATTTCTCTTCTCATAGCTATTAATTGGGCAGTGATAAATCTACCCTTTCTTTTTTCTAATTTCCATTATTCTTCAATTACGATTAGATATTATTTTCAATAAAATGGTAGATGGGTTTCTTGTTTCTCTTATTAATTTGGAACGATTTCAACAACAATGGGGCATCGCCTACTTGTAGGTAATGATTTTTGGACTACAATATAACCCACCAAAACCTTATCCTAGCCCTTTATATTTTATTTCACATCTACCGCTTTTAGATCAAGGATTTGTGAAAGCTTACACTTAGAAATCAGAAAGCTACATTATTACTTAGAACTTCAAACAAAACATAATGCTGTCACAGTGTTCCTACAAATCCAAAAGAATATTATTTACATTAAATTAATTTTTTCATATATTTTTACTACTTTGTTCATCATATAAATAATTCAAAAAATTTTAAGCTCTATTTAAGCTCAAGAAAATAATATCAATGTAACTCTCAAAGATGATTTAAGGAATTTTATTATACTTAAGATAATTATCTCTTTGCAATTATCAACGCCTACAAACCAACTAATACTTATTTTCTGAAGCACATTTCCATTCTTTAAAAGGAACCTCACCAACTCAAGTTCATTCTCATGACCGCTAACATCAATTAACTCAACTGTCTTGAGACGATGCGTAAAATATAAAATAACCTTTGTTCCATATATATTTTTCAATAATTTAATTCTTCCTGTGAAGAGAAAACATATAAGAGTACCAATAAGCAATTCAAGGAGTTAATCCAAAGGAGATTAATATTTGAGGAAAGAAAAGGTTAAGTAAGAGCAACTAGGGAAAGGTACATCATTTCCACCAGCTAACCAAACGTATCGTCAAAATTTGCTAGCAATCGCATGAAAACTACTAAAGAGACGATAAAGATTGACTTTTTCTATTATATAAATTAAAAGCAAGACTAATGGCACTTTAATAAGATTTAAATTTTACTATATGGTGCCATAAACAATAACTTTTAGAAAAAAAAAAATTGCATAAAAGCGACTGAAAATTGCAATTATTTTAAGTGTTGAGATTACCCAATCAAAATCTATTGTAAGTGAGAGCTTCTAGATATGGAGAGAAGTTAAGCAAGCAGATTATTGATGACACAATCCATTCAGCCGTGCTCGCAGAAAGTATTAAAGAGTTCAAGTTATTGAATGATGCGGAAAAGAAAGCCGACTCTCCAAGTAACAAGGTACAGAAATGGTGAAACAACAGCAAGTGAAAAGAGAAACCATAGGTCAAGGGGAGTACAATATCTAATCATTGATGATATGCATGAACTCAAGTCACTAGTCAGTTGATCCAGTTTTTGACATCAACAAGTTAAACAAATCATGCTTAATTTATTAAACTAAGCGACATAGACATATTCAATTTATTTAAGGTTCATTACGGCAAATAAAGAGATCCATAGATGAATTTTAATTTAATCATATCATACTTCAATGCGATGAAAACACGAACACATACCTTCAAAATGGCAATTGATAGTTTCAAAACTTCTAATATTGGAAAGTGCGTTGCGATTTTATGCTGAAGATGACAACTTTCTTTAACCATTGAATGCTTAACAACTTCTCCTGTGGAGATGAATACAATTCATTCTGCAAATAGTTAAGCCCTCAAAGAAGAAGCCAGGTGACGATGCATCTAAAAATTTGAAAGAAATGAGATTTGGGTGAGCAATCTTAACCACAAAGTTGCCTAGATCATCACTGCTTGACCTTCCATATAGTGTCATATTTCTACAAACTAGAGGAAGAAATGTCAAGAACCTTGAAATTACGAAAAATATATTAGGTCATATTCAAATTCTCCAGGAAGGAACAACTAGATATGAAGCTTCGAAACAACAGATGATATGATAGCTCAACATTCAGGAGCTCGATAGACTTGAACCGACTCCTTAGAGCACACAGATTAAGATCCAACTTCAATGACACAATGATTCACCAGCTACAAAGCAATAGGGTAACATAATTTGTGCGCCTGAGGTTATGTCCAGATCAAGTACTTGGATGTTTCCATAGCACTGATCTATCTATAAAGTTTATAATCATCGATAAAATTGAAGCACAAAGGACGAAATCTTTGAATATCAATGGATCCATTTTGAGACAATAATTGTTTGAATAGATCTACTTTTAGTGGGTTTGACGTTAAGTGACAGAAGTCATCACTATCAGTATCTTAAAAAAATTAAAACTTCCCATTATTCTCCTTTCTCTCACATCCAAAACTCATGCTCGCAGAAAACAACCAAAAATCCGCCATGGCTTCCTCCAACGCTAAACCCTCCTGTAAGTTTTGTCAAAGTATATCATCACATCAACATATATCATTTATTTTTTAGTAAGTTTAATATAATATTAACCATCGAGTAATATATATTACTTCTATTAATAATTTTTGTATATATTTTAGTTCTAGCGTTCAGGTAAACAAGTCAATCATTTTCTTTTTCGAAAATGGTGCATTTAGTAATAAGAATTTCAGAAAGATAAATTCAATCTTGACGTGAGTGAAATTAAAACTCTAAACCTTTTGTATTATCGCAATGATTGTTGAACTAATTAGTATTAATAAATTACTACATTTTTAAAGAAAGGATGAAAGAATTTGACATGAAGACCAAAATAATTTTTAATATTAATAAACTAACTTGCATATTAATTAAAAAAAACTTAGAGAATTTTTTCATTAATTATGATAATCCGTAATGTTTTATCGGGTATTGTTCTCAAGACTTTAGCTATTGTATCTATGTTTTCAGCACTGAAGATGTGTGTATAATAAAAATTAAAGATGAGTTTTAAAAATTAATTTATAAACGTAGAAGAATTAACAACATAGTTTACTTAATTTATGAAATACAAAAATATCTGCTATCAATTGCTGGAATAGCTCAGTTGGTTAGAGCGTGTGGCTGTTAACCACAAGGTCGGTGGTTCAAGCCCTCCTTCTAGCGTAAAATTATTATTTTGCAAATCAAAATTTCTTTATAAAAAGTTGCGTAATTAATCATATAAATTCTAGTAATTTAAATATTTATCTTGAAGTCCTAATCCGTACAGTTAATTTAAAAAAATTATGATTTTATAATCATGTTGTTATTGGTTAACTCCCCTCTATTTTTAAAAAATAGTCCTAATTTAAAAAAATAATACCTTAATTAATTATTTATAATAAAAAAAAAATATTTTATCTTTATATTATTATTTTCAACTATTAAAAAACATATAAAATAACTATAATATTATTAATTTTATTTTTTAATAACTAATATAATTTTGTTTTAATATTTAAATTTCAAATTATAATAATATTTTAATCTTATTTTTTTAAAATTGGATGTTAATTTTTTTTATAATATTAATTATATAATTAATATTTTCAAAATCCGAAGTTATTAATTTTTTGTAATATTAATTATAAATTTGCTATAAAAAAGTATTGTAATTTTACAACATAAGAATTTTAAATTTATTTGTAAAAAATTTTACCAGATATTTTTTGTTATTAATTGTAAAAAAAAATAAATGGGGGGATTTTGACAAAATAGACAATTCAATATTTTTAAAATCTCTAAAATAAGGTATTTAATTTTACAATTAATAGTAAAAAAAGTTATGTTGTAAACATTTTTACAAATAAATTAAAATTTTCGCATTGAGAAATTTTAACTATTTGTGACGATAAATTTTACATTGTAAAAATGTTATAATTAATATTTTAAAAATACTTAGAGATTTTGATAATATTATTGTACATAATTTTTAAAATAGACTATTTTAATTAAAATTTTTTAAAGAATTCATATATAATTAATAACAATGACATTAAATTTTAAAAAGAAAAATAATTAGAGATTAAAATATTATTACAATTTTCAAATTTAAATATTAAAATAAAATTATATTAGTTATTAAAAATAAAAATAAAAATATTATAGTCATTTATTATGTCTTTTAATAGTTTAAAACAATAATATAGGGATAAAATATTTATTTTTTATTATAAATAGTTGTTAGGAGTACTTTTATTTTTTCTTAAAAGTTAAGGGTATTTTAACGATATTAAAAATTTAAGTAACTATATACTATTTTCAAAATATTTGGGGGAGTTAAGTATAATAACTAAATAGGGAATAATTATAAAATTATAATTTTTCATCAAAATTAACTGTGTATATTAGTGGACTAGAACTTGTAAGGTAAAATTTTAAATTATTAAGACTTATATGACTAATTAATCAAACCTATTTCTTAATTTACAAATTTCCTTATAAAAAGTTTGGTATTATTTCGTATGAAGATTAAGAGGTAAAAAAAAATTGTCCATAAAATTTTATTTGTTTTATATTATATGTTCTTTGTCCCTGAGTGGTTGCCCCTACAGGTCAGTGGTAGAGCGTGAGTCTTGTAAACTGAAGGTCTGTAGTTCGATCCTGCATGGGGGCAATTACTAATTTTCAAAATTTTGCATGGGGATTTTTCTGATAGGGCGAAATTGTTTAACAAATTATGCACGGGATTCTTTTGTGGTGCCAAAGTTCTGAAATGTCAGTTACAACTACAGATATGTCAGAGCATCCAGAGTCCAGACGCTAATTATTCTTTGCCAGAATTAGGGATTTTTTTCATGGGCCAAGTTCTTTAACAAATTATGCATAGGGAAGTTTGTTATGGGCCCAAGTTCTTTAAACGTCGGTTAGGACTACATATGCGTCAGAGCAATCTAGATGCCGACTATTCTTTACCAGCCCACCCCAAGAATCAGGGCCAATCAGGGTCCAGTTTTGGCCTAGAAACGTTTTTCTGCTATCCTTGACATGTCTCTCCACCAGATCACACGAACTTGCGCGCAGAGAAGTTTGCAATGGATTGCTCTTGTTCAAGATCTTTCAAGATTTACGGTAAATGTTTACGTCGTCGTCTTCTTTATTGTATGTTTCATTTCAGTTTGGTGTTATAAATTTTTTAGTGAATATTGTAGGTTACGATTTCCTTTTGGGATCAATAGCTGCATTTTATGTATTTACGGTGCCTTACACTAAAGTTGAAGAGAGTTTCAATGTTCAGGTATTCAATTATGTTTCCTATTCGGAAAATCATGGTTTTATCTATTGCTGAAAGGATAGTGGCTGCTTGTTTCTGACAAGAAAATGCGTGGGATAGAAAAATATTTCAAGTTTAATTCTAGGGTTTACTTGATTGTGCTGACATACATAGTAGAACTTAACGAAGAATAATGAGAAGTTTGAATATATGAGATTAAAATTACTTGAATTTTAAATTTTAGGCATGTTTATTGTGTGGGACATTAGAAGCTTAAAAAGGAGAGAGCAAACGTTTGAGATGCAGTGATTGATTTGGCCATCTGGTATTCATTTTTGGAGATTAATACGATTTTCCGTGTATTATCTTGCTAACTCTTTTTACACATTATGTTTGGTTGTCTTTTGCAAGGCAATGCATGATATCCTTCATCATCGGCACCACCTAGATAATGTACGTTTACTTAGTTATGGCTTAAGCTTTTAATGTTATTATTTTTATTCTTGAAGCTGTTATGGGTTGCAATGTATTGAAGTTTTAAAGTATTTACTTCTCCTGCCAGTATGATCATTTGGATTTTCCTGGAGTTGTTCCTCGCACTTTTATTGGTAAGCTTCTTATATTCTGAAGAAGAGTGAAACAATTTGAGTCTTTTATGGTCTTTTCTATCAGTTTGCATTTCTTTACCTTTTACATTACAAATCCCCTGTAATAGGAACTCATAATATAGCATTATTTAATTGAATGAAAAGTACCGTATTAGAACCCCATAATATAGCATTTTTTTAACCTGTGACCTGTGTTCTTATTTGTGATTCTATTCCTCAAACAACTGGCAAAGTTCAACCCTTTTTTGCTGAGTTCTTCTAATGCATTAGGACTGATTTACTAATTATGGAACCCATCCATAGTTAGGAAGGATGTGCATGAATGTTCTCCCTTGCGTTTTATGAAACCCATCCGTCAATGTACTGAGATATGAATCTATTCACTAATTATGTGAATAGTTCTGGGAAGGTTAAGTTCACCAACCATTGACTAATAATTCTTTTGCAGGTGCCTTTCTCGTATCAATATTTGCATCTCCAATTATTTTACTAATGAGCTTGTTGCACTTCCCAAAGATCTATGGTCTTATTGCAGGTTGGTTTTACTTGGGTACATTAATGACGTTCATCTCTGGTGCTGTGACATAGGCTCTGTTGAGGTGTTGACCGTGTGAACATCTAAAACATAAAATTGGCATTTCACTTACTGTTTTTAAGTGCTTTTAGTTGATTTTTTATTGTAGTATTTATCTTCTTGAAGTAGAGAACATCATCAGTACAGATCACCTCAGTTTTGGGTCTTGTGACACTAATTGTCATTTTTATGGTGATGATATTCACTTCACAGTTTTGTTACTCACTGCAACAATCTGAAAATAGAGCACAAAAAGGCTTTGAGTTCTTGTAAATCCTTGGTGATTCCTGTTAGGAACAACTCTTAAACTCTTGTGGTCCCTTGTTTATAAAAGGTCTTGCAAATGCCTATATATATGTGTGTGTTTTTTTCTTTTTAAAGTTCAGTTGTAATCTGACTTCTCTTTATGTTTTATAATTCAAACATCTATTAAATTGACTGACTTATTCAATTTCCATTCTGTAGTACGCTTGGCGTTGGGTTGCATCATACTATATACGCTGCGGTTTTTTCGTATTCAGGTGTTGTTAATTTGTTTTATTTTTTGAACTGTGTTTATCTACAAGTATCTTTAACAGGTAATTAAAGTTCATGTTGGTATGCTGTACCTGTATGGCCAGAATTGAGAATCCTCTTGGCTGGAAGATCACATAAAAAAACTTCTGGAAATGACATGTTAGAGTTGTACAAAAGATGATGTTTGAATATGGGTTGAACTAGTAGCCGTTATACTGTCAGAGCCTGCTTCAGAAAACTATTATGGTTACCTTGTTTATAAGTGACGTACTCTGATCCGAATTGTGAGAGCCAAGAACCGTCAAAGTTAACTGGATGTGAAACCTTTGTTTATGGGATGTGTTGCAGTTGATCCCTTTCTAGGCATGTCCTTTCCATGTTTTTTTTGACTTGGTGTATGTATCTGGAGGGTTGGACATCAATTGTGCTGTTTATACATGTCTTTTAACTTATTATTTCTCTCTAAATAAAACCTTTTGTGATGGGTAGAAACCAAAAAATTTTAAGGCTGACTTTTCCTCCTAGCAAATTCAAAGTTTTAGATGTTCAATTCCTACGAAAAGAAATTCTGATATGGTTGAGTTGCTGAGTTGAAACTTCTTCTAGCAGGTTAGAAACAAGTTTGGGCCTCAAGTTGAAGCCTTCTTTGTGATACTAACTGCACTTCAGTTTCACTTGCTGTTCTATTGCACGCGCCCTCTTCCTAATATACTGGCTTTGGGTGTAGGTAATTACTCATTGCTTTTAACCCTGTTTATGCTCATTTATGTCTTCCTACCAAAGCTACTGAACTTATTTTTGTATGTCTGCTCTACATGAGACGTTATATGGACATTATATAGGAGTCAGCATTATCTGGATTATTTTAATAGGTTGCTCTTTGTAATTGTCTATTCATATTATTCATAAACAAGTTTCCTGTCTCGAAACAACTACCTCAAATTTACCATTCTTTAATACAATTGTGTTATTGTATCTGCTAGGGTATGTCAAATTTTTTTCCAAAGTCATTGTGTGATGGACTGCAAAACATGAATGCTTGTAAATTGGTTTTTAGGTGTCGAATGAGAAAGGATGCCACTTAAAGTTCTTAGAATGTCTCTTTGTTTATTTAGAATTTAGGAATTAGAAAGTGTGCATCCTTTTACCTGGAACATTCTTTTCAAGCTGCTCCAGCCTGTTGACCAAATAATGTGATGGTGGATCTCAATTGCAATTCAAACTATAATGGCTGACTATTGAATATTTCATGCATATTAATTGACTTATTTAATATACTGTTTCATTTCTGTGGCTGTCAGAGGGTAAACTGCAATAATCAACTACCAAACCATGTCCAGAACACAATTGTTTTTTTCCTTTTAAACAAATACAGCATTTATTATCTTAAAAACAAGTTCAAATTCTCTTGGGCCACCTTACTACTTTATTATCTCTGTTGGCTGTACTAAAGGTTGTGAGCAAGGCAGTGGTCTTTAGTTTTGAACCCTGTTGACATGTACTCAAAGCAGAAGTGTTTCTGGACATCAAAAGAAAGGAAAGAAAAAAAGGATCAATACATGTTGCAATAATTGTTCATAATTTTCTGCCTCAATTTGTGCAGTCAATCTGGCATATGGGTTCTGGCTCAAGGGGAACTTTTATGCAGCATTAAATTGTCTGGTATGTCAGGTGCTATTGCTTAAATTTCAGAACATGCTTATGCTATAGTCATATGCAAGAGAGAATCTTGGTTGCCCCTCTAACGCGGTGCTCCCATCCAATCAGCAAATGGCACCTGGTGCCATGTGTCCATTTGAAATGTTCTGATAGCTTTTTGTTCTGTCATCTGATCAGATTTTTGCTACACTGATATTCAGATGTGATTTGGTGTTACTTCTTTGTCCTATTGGCCTGGAGCTTTTGTTGGTAGGTTGCTCTTTGCAATTGCTGCCCATTTTGTGGAATGCATCTTGAAAATTTGCCTCTCATAGTATTGTAACTATTACCACATTTTGCTGAGGTAACAGAAAGTTTGATTAACATTTTTGCCTCATTATAAGAATTTCAGTGTTTTAATGACAGACCAAATCAATTTCATTACGGAAGGCATTGAAATGCTGCATTGGGATTTCAGTACTGTCTATAGGTGCTTAAATTGTGTGCTTTATCTTATTTTTAATTTCAAATGCTTCGTGATAATGGTTCCTGAATTAGAATCTAACCTTGTGCAGGTCTTACCATATTGGTTGATTCTGTCATGTGGAAGAAATTAGTGTGGCCTGAGTTCGAAGTTTTGTGGTTCAATTCTGTTTTGAATAGGAGTTCTGAGTGGGGAGTATCCTTCATGAATGAATTTTCTGTTGCACGTTTTTATTGGTCAAAGAATTTTAAAGAGTATGGCAAAATGTTCCTAGCTTTCCAAGTAAGAAATCTGAGAACCTGAGCAATTACTCTTTGGGCTGTCAGAGCAGAAAGTAAATTTAAGTTGACTTAAAATGTGAATTTCTGCTTGTAGGTTCTTCTTTCTTGTCTTTGAATGAAGTTTTGTTTTCCTCTCAGTAATGAATCTATATTCATTACAATTTCTAGTGAGATGATCTCATAGCAATACATGCTTCCCCAAATTTTGGTAGGATGTCTTAGTTCTAGTGGGCGCCCGTTCAGAACACGGGAGAATTGTCTTTTCTTTTTCTTCGGTGGAGGCTGTTTAGGATGGTAAACTTGCTCATTTTGGCAACAAAAAATGATTCTAGAAGGGCTGTTAACTAAAATGAGAAAGATGGTTCCAAGCATGCTAACATTTTCAGGAAAATAGGGCCCAAGTATCTCCTTGGAAACCTTACTGTCATTTTTCCTCCTGTTTTCAGGGCCTGTCAGATCTCTCAACTACAACATGTGGACTCTTTAAGAAACCAAACCCTGAGGTAGATGTGATAGTCATCCTTGGACCTTGCCAGTAATTGACTTTCGTCTTAAATTTTGTAGATTCCTCAGTGACGCTAAGGCTTCACAGAGTACACATGCATAGACTTTAGCTTGCGTCTTCCTCGGTCTTCTGGCAGGCCTTTGATTGTATTTAATATCGTTTATTTTGGTTATAAAGGTTTTTTATGTTTCTGCATGCTAGTTTGCTTTCTCAGTGTTCCTTCACTGTTTTTCATTAGACACATTCTTTCCACTGGTACTTCACTTCAGCACTGCCACGCTCATTGGTGGCTGCATATCCTCTTTGTATTGTGAGTATTGGAACTACTTAATATTGCAATGCAACATTTTTCTTTAGTTCTGTTTTAGTTCATGTCTTAGTTGCTCTATGCATTTTATTTTTGTTGCTTAGAGTGAAACGATGGCTTATGGCACTGATCCTTAATTCTATAGTGCTATCTATTGATTGCTTATGCATTTTACATTTGTGAAGTCAGTACGCCACTTGTTTAATATCATCGTTGGAATTGCATATTGTATACATTACCTAAGTGCAGATTGAATTTGTATTTTCCATTTTCATCAATTCTTTTATCTATTGTATTTGTATTTGTAATGCATAATCTTCTTCCCCTGTTATGGTGTGTTTTAGCCAACATTGAAGTTGTACCATGAGTACCAAGTTATTTTAGGGTCCGCTGCTTTCCAATAGATGATTATCAATTCTGATACTGTATCCTGCCTTGACTCGAAAACAGGTTTACTTTTAGCTATGTTTATTTTTGCATCATAATTAATTGGAAAGGTGATGCATCTGCATTTGAGAATTCGTGTTGTATATCAATGTTCTGCTCATGTGTGTGGACAATCCTTGGACAATTTAAGTCTTTCTATATTTCAACTTAACCTTTTTCTTTAATCCTCTTAACCGAATGAAATGCCAATGCATCAGATGGTAGAAAAGTGAAATTTTAAAAATAATAGTAATATGAATCAAGTTTCAGGGTCTTTGAGATCTTTCTTACTTCAAGTACAGGTCTGAATTTCTTTTGACAGTTTCTCTCAGTTTGGTTCCTCATGACATTTTTCCTCTTTTGCAGCTTGGGGTCTTATTTGACAGGAGGGTTCTGCCCTTCATTATCCCAGTTTTCTCTTTTGTTTTACTGTACTCTAAGCTTCCTCACAAGGTACTGCACGGCGAGACCTTAGTGGCTTATTTGATTTGTATATTATTTTAAGAACCCATAGTATAATGATTTTCTTTTAATGATACAGGAGCTTCGTTTTATTATTAGTTCTGTTCCAATTTTCAACTTATCTGCAGCAGTTGCAGCTAGCAGAATGTAGGTTGCTTTTGTTATTATTCGTTGTAATAAGTTTCCTTGCTCTGTCTTTTGATATGTCCTCAGTTACATCACTCTGTCATGCCTTTTCCTGGTGTTCACTTTGATAATCCTCATGCTTTACCACCTTCTTCAACTCCATTTTTTCTAATCTTTGAAGTTTTATATTTGTTTAATGTTTGTAAATGCTAATAGAACTATAATTTCTAATACACAGCTACATAAATCGGAAGAAAGCTTTCTGGAAATTGCTCAGTATCATTTTGCTAGGATTTCTTTTTATCAGGTTCGATCATTAGTCAGTTTACTTCATGATAGTATATTACTTCCTTGATCTTTACTTATTTTGGATTCTGTAGTCTAGGGTGTGCAGCCATAAGTTTCATGGCATCCTATGAGAATTATCCCAGTGGTTATGCTATAAAATATTTGCATCAAATTGGTGAGATTCTCTCTCTCTCTCTCTCTCTCTCTCTCTCTCTCTCTCTTCTTTCAAAACGAAATCAATACAATTGTGACACAGTACTAGAGATATTGCACTTGTGTAAAAGTGTGTGACGTGAACCTTGGTAGAAGATTGATAGATATGGAAGAACGTTTTTGGACTGCTTGTGCTTCTAAGTTTGCAGATTATATTGTTGTTGAGATCCAAATAGAATGGTGTTGCTTTGGTTGGATTGTTAAGCTAAAAATTTTGGATTTTTTTTGTTCTTCCCGCAATATTAAATGAGAAAGACAAATGAACCATGAATGTTTTAACAAAATGGAGTTTGTCAATGTACTCAAGAACTGCAGAAATTGTTTTATTTTCTTCTTAATGTAGAGGTCAAATTTTTTTCTTTTCTTTTAGTTCTTGATCGAACACCATAAATGTGGATTTTCTAAAAAATTCTTCTCTTTATTTGGCATTTCTATATTTTTCGTCTTTATGACAGGTGATCTTACTAATATTACTGAAGAACAGTGGGTTCACATTGATCCATTTTCAGCCATGAATGGCATATCCCGCTTTTGCGAAAATGATTTTCCATGGAGGTATACTTCTTTTTTCGCCTGTAAACAAAGTTTATCTTTATCTATGAAAAGATTGTTACTAAAATATGTTGGTTCGGTTCTACTGTTATAACTGTCTACATTATGTTGAATTTTGTGGGGTCCAAATTCTTGGCTTAACCTTAAACTGGCCTGTTCTACCAGAGTATTCAAAATGTTTTCAATAGGCTTTACTGTATGGGTATGTTTGATGCTTAGGACCTAAACATATGTGGAATCACTTACAAGATATTGGAAAAAACATTTATTATTAGTGTTGTACAAGATATATATAGAATCTTGGGTTTGACATAGTCACATGGGATCCAGCATGGAACCTCAAAGCAAAATAAGCATTCACGCACAGGTTTTTGAGGCCAGATCATATATATTGAGGATGCTAAGATTTGTTGTGAGGAAATGGACTATATGGCAGAGTCAAGTAATTGAATTGCATGTCTCTGATGAAGCATTCTTGTTCAATGCGGTGTGCAGTAATCATTTCAACTCTTTGCAAGGTTTATGTATCAGTTCATAACATGCTATTCAGTAATGCAGATACTCCAAAGAAGAAAATATTCCTCTCAAAGAATTTCACAAGAGAAACTTCACCTACCTTATAAAGTGAGTATTCCTATTGTATTCATGCTTTCTTTTGACACGTGGCCTTGGCCAAAAGACTTCATGAAGTAAGTCCAGGATTTTGTGATTTTGCTCCCAGTCCTTAAAGGATATATATATATATATATATATATATAGAGAGAGAGAGAGAGAGAGAGAGAGAGAGAGCTAATTAGATGTGTTCCCACAAGTGTTAGTGCTGTAAGGTTTAATGATTTTGCTAATAGCCTTGTATCGGTTATCTTTTTCCTTTTCTTAACAGTGAGTATTCCTTTGTTGATGGATACAAGTGCTTATTTATTGTGGATGGTTTCTCGAGGGTTCGTCCCCAAATGAGTTTTCCGCCCATCTTGTTGGTAGGTAATCTAAAATACTTAAGCTAGGCAGGGAGAATGATATTAGCAGATCTGAAAGTTCTCGTATTGATGATTCTGCAGATTAAAGAGCCCAAAGTATATGTTCATGGAAATATCAAAAACAAGGATCTAATGAATAAAAAGTGGCCAGGATGCTCCTGAGGTTTTGATAGGTGATATTTGTGAGTTAATCTTGCAAAAGTTGTGATATCCAGTATGGAATATGTCTGCGTCATCTCAACTTCATTGTAGCTTTTTATGGCAGGTAACGAGTATGAGAGCTAGTTGTTCGAAGTTTGCTCATTCCTTCGAAGTGCTATTGGCCAAGCCAAATCTTTTTCTAGGTGATGAGATATCATTTCATGTAAAGCTCATGGAAAAGCTCCAATGACTTCCACGTTAGGCTTGGGATTATAGAAGACGGCAGTTTGCCTTTGATATGATTTTGGAATGAAACTAAAAAATCAAAGACGAGGAGGGAATTATAGCTTCTTTAATTTCTGCTCTTTATGGGATACCTTTGCACAGAATTCTTTGGCTTTCTAATGAGAAGTTTCAAATTGTAGTTACAAAGTATAACCAATGTACTATTCGAGAAACCAAAGAACTAAAATGTAAGAATTAAATTGAAACTCTGATTAAAACCTGAAGAATTGAATGTGTATTTTAGTCATTGACAAACAAAATCGAAGGAAAATATTAAAATAAAAAACGCTCTTTAGTTTTTCAACGTGTGATTTAACAAATCGTTGGTGTCTTTGTTTTCCACTAACCAAAGGGTTGCATAGCCATGGCCTCTTGGACCTAACTATAGATGCGTTTAAAAATATTAGATCGATGTTTACTTTTATTTTTATTTTTAGTGAAGATCTTCTAACTTCTTGACTTGTATTTAATTTTCTTGTGATTTCAGCTGAATTGTGTGGACGCCGATCCGACGTCGTTGCAATTCAAATTTAAATAAGAAAATAACTACATGGAGTGAACCGGTATAATTTCTTAACAGCAAGAGATAAACGTAATTTCACCGACTTATCTTCAAAGCACAAACAAAACAGAACAACCTGAGCAAACAAAATAGGATTCTGTGTTTCTCGACTCTCTTCACAACATCCACTCCGAAGAACCCTAACAAGGAAAAGGAAATGTTTCTCCAACCTTGTCTGCACAACCACTACAAGGTTTCTCTTTCTTCAACCCCCTCTTACTCTCAGCCTCTACCATGCAAAATTCCCACTTACACCCTTCACCAGCAAACTGTAAATCACCAGACACTCCCCAATATCAGATGCTCTTTATCACAAGTTCACAGCTATGGAACTGTGGATTATGAGAGAAGACCCATGATCAAATGGAATGCTATATTCAGGAAAATATCTCTCATGGAGAAACCTGAACTTGATTCTGCTTCCGTGTTGAATGAGTGGGAAAAGGGTGGCAGAAAGCTCACAAAATGGGAGCTTTGTAGGGTGGTTAAGGAGTTGAGGAAGTTCAGGCGGTACAAGCAAGCTCTTGAGGTATAAAATAATTGAGCTTTCTTTTTGGTGTGTTCCGTTTTTGTGTTATCTGTAAATGAAATCGATGTTTACAGGCAATTGGTGGTGGAAGAAAGATTATAGCTACATAGGAAGCTCTTTGGTCTTTATCAGATATTTTTGTCTGGTCATGGTTAATGGGTAACTGTTATTTGCGGTCTGAAATTAATTTGGTTCTACTGGATCTAAACCCACCCAATGTTTCTTTGAGTTTATAGTGAATCTTCTACTTGTTTGTAGATTTACATGCCCATGAAGTTTACATTTCCTTTCAGAAACCTGATTGTGCTTGTCAACTAAAACCTTGTACAGAAAATATCTCCTGGCGATGCAGCATGTTTGCTACAAAAGATATTAATAGGCAATTGTATTGATGCCATGTGCCTATACCCAGATAACGCAATTTACCATAACTATACACTTCTGGTCTTTTTTCTCTTTTATCAATTTTTTGCTTGATAAACTTATTATGTTGACCGATATTTCAAACATCCTACAGCTATATGACTGGATGAATAATAGAGGAGAGAGGTTCAGGCTATCTGCAAGTGATGCTGCAATTCAATTAGACCTAATTGCGAAAGTGCGTGGCGTCACTAGTGCTGAAGATTTTTTCCTAAATCTTCCTGACACTTTGAAGGATAGGAGAGTATATGGGTCTCTTCTGAATGCCTATGTACGGGCTAAAATGAGAGGAAATGCTGAACTATTGATTGACAAAATGAGAGATAAAGGTTATGCTACGCACTCACTTCCATTCAATGTGATGATGACTTTGTATATGAACCTCAAGGAATATGATAAAGTTGAATCAGTGGTTTCAGAAATGAAGGAGAGGGGCATACGACTGGATGTATATTCTTACAATATTTGGTTATCATCTTGCGGATCCCAAGGATCTGCGGAAAAGATGGAAGAGGTATTTGAACTGATGAAAATGGATAAAGGCGTTAATCCAAACTGGACTACATTCAGCACAATGGCAACAATGTATATTAAGATGGGACAGATTGAAAAAGCAGAAGAGTGCTTAAGGAGGGTTGAGAGTAGAATAACTGGTCGGGATAGGATACCTTATCATTATCTCTTAAGTTTATATGGTGGTGTTGCTAATAAAGATGAGGTGTATCGGGTATGGAAGATTTACAAATCAGTTTTTCCTAGCATTACGAATTTGGGGTACCATGCAATGATCTCTTCTTTGGCTAGGCTTGGCGATATTGAAGGGATGGAAAAGATATATGAAGAGTGGTTGTCAGTTAAATCTTCTTATGACCCTAGGATAGCAAATCTTCTAATGGGTTGGTATGTTAAAGAAGGAAATTTGGATAAAGCTGAGGTGTTCTTTAAGCACATGATCGAGGAGGGAGGAAAGCCAAATTCATCTACCTGGGAGATTCTCGCAGAAGGGAATATCAGAGAAAAGAGGATCTGGGAGGCTTTGTCTTTCTTTAAGGAAGCTTTTGCAGCGGAGGGATCCAAGAGTTGGAGGCCGAAGCCTGTAAATGTGTTGGCCTTTTTTAAACTTTGCCAAGAAGAATCTGATACAGAAAGTAAGGACTCTTTGGTGGAATTGTTGCGACAACCAGGTTACCGTAGAGAGAGAGATTACATGTTACTCATTGGGTTATCTGATAAAACTACTGCAAGTGGTGACAATAATAGCACTGACAATAACAATGAGGGCGATGAAGATTCTGACGTGCTTCTTAGCCAACTTCAGACTAGCTTGTAATTCATCTGCTTTATATCTTCAAAAAATACTTGATCTGAAGCTGGAACGACAAATATTCAGTGAATCGGATCCTTTAGCGCAATGGTTTTTTATCGGGTGGTCTCATCTTTCCATTGCGGCAATGAAGTGCTGAAAATAATTGCTCTCACAGTAGCCAGCAATATGGAACTCGAAAATCTCCAATGGTGTAGAAGTGTGAAGTTAAAGCTCCATAGAAAGAGTCATCTACTTCCATGGGGCTAAAATCATATTACCTTTTTCTCCTGTAATGATTTTTGGATTATAGAATTTCGCGTTAGGCCTACGATTGGTCGATTTTAGTGCCGCTTCCATTTTCGTTCTGTTGGAATTGGGCAAATTCGGTCATTCTCTCAATACCTGAAAGCCGATTGCAAATGGGAGTCCAATTATATGGGCTTAAGATATGCTGATCTAAATGATCATGAGATGATATCCTTCGTCTACCCGACTTGCTCACGCGGTCAAATTTAAGCCGCTTAATTCAATTCATTATTTAACGACTGATTTTCCACTGGGTTCTGTAAATCCTGTTTTCTTGAAAAAACTGGCTTCCTTTTAACTTAATGATAAAATCCAATTACTATCAATAAACTACTTGACAAAATAAGCCGTCGGCGACATAAAAAAAAAAAGCTCCGTTAGCACGTGCTGCACGAATCAAGTAACCCAATTTACATTCGATTTTGATGTCGACGTGGGCTGCTCTTATTAAATTCTTAATATGTAATATTTATTTATTTATTTATTTATATATTTTTATAATAAAGCTTTTTTCTATTGTATTTTATTTATTGTGTAGTAGGAAATTATACGGGTCGCAATTAGCAAGGAAGAGGGTCACATGGGACAGCACATGGTTGGGAATACAGATACGTACATGATGCAACAGATACCTTTTTCTTCTACCCCCGATTGAATACAAATTCACACAACACACAATTGCGTGTTGCTTCTCGCAAGATATGCTTTACTCTTGTTTTACTCTAACAACAGCGTGCTTCCAGCTTGTCAACTTCTTTCTCTACTCCTCTTACCAAACATGCCCTTCACACTCGTCCTTTCTTAATATATGTATCGAAGTCCAACTGTTATTATTGTGGCCCAAGTCTAATTAGCTACAATAAAAAATGTCTTTGATTATAGAAATTGTGAATTGAGACCTTGATAAATATCATATTATTTGTGATAAATTTTTTTTTGAAACATCGTGAATTATTATTTTTATTATCAAAAATAAAATTGATTAATTTCAAAGTGAATATATGTTAGCAAAAATGCATCCGATGGATGTGATCATAATTTGATGAGCATGTCTCAGCTAGGATTAATTCTTTATAGTGAAATCGTAGATATGGGTCCAAAAACCAAAAAAAATCGTAGATGTGGGGTATTTTGGTCAATTCAAAAAAATTCAGAAGTGCTGCAAAAGACAAAGCTGAAAGGAGATAACTCGGTCGTTGCCAGCATGTTAGAAGTTGGTAGTTAAAAAAGACTTCAAAAAGAAAGTGACATATTACTGTAAAGTCACGTCTTTATTTTTATTTTTATTTTTTAACTATAATTTTATTTTCTGCCTGAGTTGGCGTTCATTCAATTGTAAAATTAAGTCGCAGTTTTACCAAATTTAATGGTCAAATTATTATGCGCCGAAAATAAAAAAATAACCTTCATTTTTTTTCCATTGAAACATGAAGTTTGGTGTTGGGTTTGCAGACAGATTACACAACTCGACTCAGGATTTTTCATCTGGTAGCATGCTTTGAATCCAACTTATGCACCAAATAAAAATGTACAATTATATATTATATAATGTGTATATTTAGACAGAAAGCAGCATATACTTTTTATTCTATGGACCAACATAACATAACATAAGAATTAACAAATCCATGTTATGTCACCAATTTTGCATATATGGATTATTCATAACACATGCAAGATCTCACTCCGGCAATTGGCAAATGTGAAGTGGAACCCACAAACTAAAATCACAAAAAATAAATTTCCCACATGTAATCACATGATGGGTATGGCATGCCATTTTCTATTGCCGCGAAGTGAATCACCCCAAACACTTAAACCATTTCATTTCGTCTCTGTTTTTCTTTTTAAATAAAAGACACTAATCCCATTATAAAAAAGGCGACCCTTTTTATTCCCTCTTTCACAGATTAAACTTCGAAATTTAATGATCATTCAGACCCCACAATTTGCTTTGGTATCCCCAAGTCACAATTCAAATTGCTGAGGGCACTTTCGTCAACAAAAGTTGTGCTCTTTTAACGACCACCTTCCCTGTTTTATTATTATGCAATACCCCCCATTGTAAAAACTCAGACTTAGAGCAGAAAAATTTTGTTTGTCAATGGCAGAATTAGAGAACCCAAATGTGATGACAAAGCTCATAAATTTTCTCTCTTCTATGCTTCAAAGGGTCTCCGAGTCCAACGACATTAACTGTCGGTTTCAGCCTCAGAAACTCTCTGTATTTCATGGCCTAAGTCGTCCCTCCATCTCAATTCAAAGCTACTTACACAGAATTCTCAAGTATGCAAATTGTAGTCCCTCTTGCTTCATTGTTGCTTATGTTTATCTCGATCGGTTTGCTCAAAGGCAACCCTCGTTGCCAATCAATTCTTTCAATGTTCATCGCTTGCTTATCACCAGTGTTATGGTTGCTGCAAAGTTCATGGACGATATGTAAGTTCATATATATATAAATATATATTTTTGTTTCTTACTTATGAATTCTTGATTCTGATATCTAAATCTCCGTTTCTTTCTGTTCTGCATATAAGATTCTTGTAATTGTTTTGTCCTCATGGCTGTAATTGCATGTAAAAATTGGGGTTCTTGATAAGTCCTTTGCAGGATTAATTTTCTTTCCATGAACGTGAAAATCCTCCTGTTTTTTGATCTGGGTTTGGTTTTTTGCGTTGTTATCTCTAGAATTTTCGTAAATTTTTAGAAATTTGGCAATTATCTTGAATTTTCAAGGAAATATTCTGTTTCCAAAATCTAGCTAAATCCAGTCATGTGAAACCTTGGTTGTCTTCCATACAAAGGGCCAAAATTCATATGAAGTATGAGATGTTCAGAAAATGTGCAAAAAGTTTAAAACCAATAACTTCTTTTGCCACTACATGTGCAGATTGTAGATCCCTTTTTTTTTTTTTTTTTTGGTGTTTTCATAATTCAAATTATGGATAATATAGGAAAGTAATTTTGCACTTTGACTTTAACCCCACTAAGTCTATTTCTTTCTTTCTGTTTTTCAAATAATTTTCAGGTATTACAACAATGCATACTATGCAAAAGTTGGAGGAATCAGCACAACAGAAATGAACTTTCTTGAATTAGACTTTCTATTTGGCTTGGGCTTCCACTTAAATATCACTCCCAGCACATTCCACACTTACTGTACGTATCTCCAAAGAGAAATGTTGCTGCAACCTTCTATAAATATTGCAGAATCATCCTTAAGCACTGGAAGATCAATGAAAATCCACTTGTGTTTCAATGAAGATGAAAACACACCACATCAAAAGCATCAGCAACCACAACAACAGCAGCAACAGCAACAACTAGCAGTTTAAGCTTTTTAATGCAGCAATTTATTTATTAGTGTAGATAGATAATAGAGATAGCGATTCTGGTTTACATATTGAACTCATAAGTTTGTGCTCCAAACTCTGTTATTTTTTATTTATTTATTTATTTATTTGTATGTCTTTTGCTTTCTGGGTTTTGGATTTCAAAGCATTTGGTATATGTACAGATGGGAGTTTCTTCTTTACAGTCTGGCTAGGTATTAAAATTAATCTCTTATGTAAATTAATTGCTTGATAATTTGTGCTTATCCATGTTGTAGATTCTCATGTAACTTTTTTGGGGTTGTCATGGAAAAGTTTCAGGGTTGCAAATTGGGAAAGAAAATGAGTGGTGGGTAGGTCAAGGTGAGGAAAGAATAATGTACAAGGAGTACAAATTTTTGTTGGGGTTATTTTAACAACATGTTCCTTGTTGACAGTTGTAATGATTCTTCAAAGGGGGACATAGAACATGTGCAATCACAGATGAGGTGTTTTGGACTTTGGAAAGACGTACGGCAAGGGAGAGATCAGCACTTTGTTCGATTTGCAAATTGCAATATCGCAATTTGGTAGGCGTAGTCGTAGATGATCAGCTAAAACAACCCAAATTTTCTTTTGTTTGATAAAGCTTGCATTGTGCATGCAACACAATGTCAAATGAAACCAGAGTCCAAGGTTGAGATGAATTCAAAAAATTTACTTACTTACATACATATCATGAATTTATATTTACCTTTTAAATAGAAAGTCTAGCTTGGCTTTGGAATGTGTCCACTTTTTTTTTTTTTTTTTTTAAGAAAAAATTATAACATTTGGGTTTTTTTTTTAATGTTTTTGTAAATAAAAGATATAATTCTTTCATTTATATCATTGAGTAACAAAGACAACTTACTGTTAGTGTGTGGAGTCACACGTGCCCATCATGATTTAACTATTTTTTATAAAAGTAACAAAATAGGATAAAAAATAGGTAAAATTAAAAAAAATTAAAATCTAATGACGCCGATAGAAATTTACTCGAAGTCAGTCATTAATAGCGGATGGTGGACGACAATGGCGACAATAGCAAATTAATTTTTTTTATTCACAAGGTCAATTTCTTAACTTCATTTTTTTATATAGCATATTATTCATCAAACTTCAAATAGTTGCAGGTAGGTCTCAAATACTACTATCTTGAGGCCCGCTTCCAGTTGTATGGGACTTATTTGTTCTATTAAAAAGCCATTCAAGAGTATTATGTAAAGAATCTTAAAAGGTTATTTTTTTCGATAATTAAATAACGGTAGGATGTACTAAGATATTTTAAAATAATCAGAGGTATCGAGTAATTAATCCAAATTTAAGGGGTATCTGTCATTCTCCATAAATTTCAGATTCCACCTGTGCTCAAATATGTCTTTCACCTTGCATAACCAAATTTCTTTATTTATATTTAAATTTTGACCACATCAACATTTCATAGTACTAAAAGTATAAATTTCATTTACACAAATTAATATAAGAATATTTTATTATTACATGTGTCATATCATTTATTTGCTTTTACTCTTTTGTCAAGTCACATATGTAACAATCATATAACACCAACTCTACAAATTTATATGAATGAGTTTATATATAAATATTCGCAACCTAGTATGAAAACGTATGTTTAGGTAACGATATTTATTTGTTATAAATAGATAAATAATGTTCATATTTGTTAAAAATACAAAAATTATAGGACTTGGATGTTATTGTTATATATACTAAAGTCAGATATATAACATAGTGCTGGCTTCTGGTTTTTACGTCCGATCAGATATATACTATACAGTACATGATAAATCTTGCAACATGCTTCTAGTTCTAGAATAATGAAGGTGAACAGCTACGTCGTCTCAACTACCAGGAAATTTATTTTTTATCCTTTGTTGTTCTCAGGACTTTTCTCTTTTTAATAAAAAAAATTGCATCGAAAATTGGATATTCATTAACGTTTGACTTCAAAAGGCCACTTGTATGTAATATAAACAAGACTCAACTTTAAGCAATATACTTAATTATATGTAGTGCAGTCATTGACGTACCAAATTGTATATAGAGAAAACAAATAGAAAATGCTTTCGTGCAATGAAGATCTGATAGGGGGAACCCTTTAAATTGGTCAACAAATTTATTGCATTAAGATCCCGGAATTATTTTTTATTTTTGCCCGGGAATCCACTTTAGTTTCAATCTCTTAATGCTGAGGCCTATCTGTTGACGAATAATGTGATTACAAGAGTTATTCAAACGTAGAGTGTTAATTGTTAAGTAATAAATTTTTAACACGGGTAAAATGAAAATGACAAGAAGACAAGAGTTGCAACTCCAATGTACCGTATCGTCTTCTAATTTGTGAGAAACATTATCATGATCTGAATTGATGTGAAGAAACCGACAGAGTTGAAAAACAAGAAGAAAGTGTAAGATACCCAGCTCTTCGATCCCATGATTGTCGTCCCTACAAATATTGGTTTATTAGCGATTCTGGTGTGATTGTTATTGTTAATCAGCCCAGAACTATCTTCCTACCACACACCGCCTGGTGGGAGGGCTGAGCACAGCTTGATAAGTTGTGGTTACAATAAGTGTTGCTATCACCAGCAGTATGTTGCGCACATCATTTGGAGATTTATCTGTCTTGTACCTGAAGTAATCTTGCCAACGAGGACGACGACGATTTTCTGCATGCGCATCAGGAGATTCTGTTGCTGCTGATTGTTGATCGTTTGGTTGTGTATAATTGTTTGCTGGTGGTATGAAAGTTTGAATTTCCGATGCTCTCATTCCTCCTGCTTGCCGAAGAATATACTCAATTTCCCAATTTCCAACTCCATTTTGTGACGGTTGTAACACATCATATGCTGTGAAACCTTTCAAATTCAAAGAGTTTACTTCCACTATAGCTTCTAAAATCACTTCGTTAAGCACAAAATCAATCACCTATTCATCACACTTTTAACATAGATTAGCAGGAATTAATTAAAGAAAAAAAAAAGTGATAATTAAGAAAATAAATAATATAAATAAATTAACATGCCTCGTAATGTTTGCTGCACACAGCAAGATGCGAGATTGTATTGCCATAACTGTCATTCTTGTTTAAGACATCTAACTTGTTAAACTGTTTAAAATGTTCTACCGAGGCTGTAAACGCATCAAACTGGAAGTTCTTGACACCGAGATGAAGTGCTGTTTCTCCTCGAGCTGTAACATGGTCAACAGATTCGGCACAAGCAGAAAGTAATTCAGAAATGATCTGAATTCTACCTTTGATCGCTGCACAATGAAGAGGGATTCTTTTTTCTCTGCCTTTGAGAAGGCAAATATCGTTGCCTACTTTTAACAATTCCCTTACAATCTCAATGTGCCCCATAGCTGATGCTAAGTGTAATGGGCTAAATCCGTCTTGGTTCAGTTTTCTGGCAGAATTTTTGCTCAACTTTAGGATTTCTTTTACAAAATCTATATAGGTTGCCGCCGATGCAAGCAATGTATAATGGAGTGTCTCCTCCGACAACCGCGCCAACGTCGAGAATTGTGGGATTGGCTTTCGCCAGTCTGAGCAAGTAATCCACATTTCGCGTCCGAGCAGCCTCAAACAAACTCTGGTCCATTCTGTCCAACCTTGGAACAAACTGATTATCAGTAGTCAGTAGATGAAAATGTCGTGACTTAGCTGACTGAAAGGGAAATACAGAAAACCAAAACATAGTATTTCTTCCGACAAGTATGATTTCCGGAATTTGTGATCAATCAATACTGCCGTTATAATAACAGAGTTGCTGCTAATTAGAATACTAAAAGGGGTGAAATCCCAAATGGGTTTCGATTTGAATGCATCAACAATATATTCCAAAAACTATTACCAGTTGGTCAGAGCACTGTTGCATCATTTTCATGGAATTATAATCGTAAGTCCCTTATTCATTGCGTTTTTTTTTTTTTTTCGACAAAAGCAACAGAAATCGGATTTGTTAAACCCATTCGTGTGCTTGAGCCCAATCTCGGCACATCATTAACTTGGGCCTAACGTACGAAGAGAACTATGTGTATAAATTAATGGGCCTTAGTTAGGCCCCTCCCAGCGGGACAAACCTTGACCCCATATGTCGGAGGTTAAATACAACCAAATTCCAATCCCAAATTGGCCTTGGATTCTCAGCACTTTCTTCAAGTAAAGAGCTGGGGACACCCAAAAAGTTGTTCATCTTAACTCGCCTCCCTGGCTAGCGGCAGCACTACCACTGCCACTACTCCACTCCACATACAGCAAACAATCCTTCCTCTTTCCCTTTGTCATAAGTGCAGCCCCCCACCCAAAATTTTAAAAAAAAAAAAAAAAAAAAAAAATCAGACCCCAACTATGTTTTTCTTTTTTGTCCCAAAAAAAAAAAAAAGAGACACCTCTCTCTCCCGCACGCTGTCTCTCTCTCCAATCTTTTCTCATCTAATCCAGCAGTCAAACCAAACCGCACGCCACCACCACGCAAAATGTAAATATGACAAGCCAATTACCACCTAACTCCACAACCCACCGCACAGGGTGGGGTGGGTTACGCTAGTATTTCTCAACCCCCCGATTATTTTTTTTTTTAAAATAATAACAATAATAATAATAATAATACAAATAATAATAATTGGACAACAGCAACAGCAACAGCAACAATGCGGCCAAAGTCAGAAAGTGGACCTGGGTCTGGGTGCGCAACCCATCACCCACGGCGCACTTTAGCCACCAACCTCCCCCCCCACCCATCACACCTAAGCGGTGGTCTCATCCAACTTCCTTCTACTCGCGTAGATCTCAAAATCAGCCGCACAATCCTCCTTTACACATTCAATATGTCCACCACAACCACAACCACAACCACCACCACCACCACCTTTTATTTTCTTCCTCTCTCTTTTCCTCTCCTCCTTTTCCATTCCTAACTTACACACACCCCCTCCTGTCCTTATTCTACACCCTATACGGCATGTCGTCTCCCACTCCTCAAGATCCGACCTCTCAAGAAACCTCAACTCCTTTACCTCTCCCTGCGCCGCCGTTACAGCCGCCGCCTGTCAACCCTCGTCGTCTCCCGCCGCCGTGTTGGTCTCACGATGAAACAGTCGCCTTGATCGACGCCTACCGTGACAAGTGGTACGCCCTCCGACGTGGTAATCTCAAGGCGACGCATTGGCAAGAAGTCGCCGACGCTGTTGGTCGACGATGTCCTGCAGCCTCCCCGCCGAAGACCGCCGTTCAGTGCCGTCACAAGATGGAGAAGCTTCGAAAACGATATCGTACGGAGATCCAGCGCGCTAAATCGATGCCGCTCTCGAGATTTTCGTCGTCTTGGGTGCACTTCAAGAGGATGGACGCGATGGAGAAAGGTCCATCGGTGAAACCGGATTATAATTCGGATAGCCAAGATGAAGATGATAACGATGAAGAAGATGATGAAGATTTGAATCAAGATATGTACCAAGAGCGATCGAATTTTAAAAACGGAGTCGTTAATACGAGGAGCGTTCATAATTTGTATCGCAACGGAGTTAATACTGGACCCGGTAGTGGTGGAAGTAGTGGGTTTAGAATTAGAATTCCCACCGGAGTTAGTATAGCTCAGCCGGCGCCAAAGATTTATGCGAAGATGGGAACAAATCTTAACCCTAACGCTAACCTAAATTCTAATTTCAATCAGAAACCCAATTTTGGGTCACCGGCATCGGCTTCGGGGTCAGGGTTGAATTATGGGACGAGGGTTTTGAGAGGATGCGAAGATACGGCGACGGGGAAGAGAGAGAGGGAGCCCGTGGTGGCAGAGATGGTGGCGGCGATAAAGATGTTGGGAGATGGGTTTGTTAGAATGGAGCAGATGAAGATGGAGATGGCAAGAGAGATTGAAACTATGCGGATGGAAATGGAGATGAAGCGTACAGAAATGATTTTGGAGTCGCAGCAGCGGATTGTGGAGGCCTTTGCTAAGGCTGTTTCGGAGAAGAGTAAGAAAGCAAAAAGAATGCCTGAGCCTGAATCTTAGGAGATGAGATTACTTTGCTATGTCTTTGCTCATGTGACTTTGTAAGATTGCCAGTTTGCTTTCTATTTATATTTGTTTCTTTAAAGTGGACTATGAACACATAAGTTGGTAGTTGGATTTTTAGATTTAGTTCATTCTTGTGTTTGATTTTGCTAGGACACTGTTGAAATTGATTAGCTGTTGTTTTCTATCGTTATAAATTTGCTTTTTTTTTTAAAATTTAATTTAATTGTAATTTTGCACGTAGAGCTGTGTATTCTGATCAACGCGTAGCAACAGAGTTGCGATGTTTTTAATGATATTATTGCCATTGTTGTTTATATTGATGGCGTGGACTGGTTAAAATGTTTTCAAATCTATGGCAATTCATTTGAAGAAATTGTTATATGTATAATTAGACACTGTGCTGTAAATTAACTTTATTTGATTCATAAATTAATAATAAAAACAGATTCAGTATGTGAAATCTAATTCCTAATTCTTTGCAAGGTATTTGAAATGTTTCTTGTAAACTGTTCCTTTGATCAATTGGAAGAAAAGAATATTCATCCTGGAATGAGTCTGTCTGTCTGACTGACTGTCGCTGGCTTGTATTCTTGGGAATTTACTTATTCATGCCTGGAATAAGATTCTCTCTGCATAAATTTGGTAATGTGTTCTTCTGTGAATTCTAATTTGAGATATAAGCAGGGTTCCTTGCATGCAATGTCTGATCTGTGTCTCATGTCTAAGCATTATTCTCCTGTTTTATTTTGGTCGCAGGAAGTTGCTATTGCATCTCTCATTAGGCAAACATTAATTTTAGTTTTAAAGCACAACAACAACAACAATAACAATAATATTGATAATATCTTCTTTCAGGATTCCCACTCGTTGACTTACTATTTGCTAGCACTAGTTTGTCACTTCTTTCTCTCTTTTCTGGTATTTCTTTCTAGGGTCTCTATTATGTAGTTTAGAAACTTTAGAAAATGATTTTCGGGATCTCTTTGGTCTCTACGGATTATATAGCCTTGTAAATGATAGTTTTAGATACTACAGTTCATGATTTTTATAATCACATCTGTACTATCTGGTCATCAGACCAACGATGGATCATCGATCCTGGATGATGATTGATTCTGCTTGCCGTCCTGGGGTGATTGTTCACTAATCGTGTTGACGGGATCCGTAAGCCTGGTTTAAGATGTTAGCCTTTACCATCGTATGCTACTGGTGAAGCGGAGCAAGACTTCCTTATTTATACTATCAGCATTTTGTGACGTTTATCATGTGAAAATAAAGCCATGTTTGGACGTAAAACTATACCAAACAAATTCACCGCAATTACTATAAAAGATGATTGAGAGCAACAACAATAATAAGCCATTTTCTATGTGTTCCAAAAAAAGCTCCTAGTAGATCTAAGTCAAAACAATACAACCACACATTTTACACAGGGCGACATGCTGTTGATAATTTTAATTTTAAACACTATATAGTGTTTTTGTTAAATAATAAATGTTGCAACGAAGGACGCGATGCATTCTTTACTTTCATAAAGTCTGTAATCCCGTCCCGGTCGACCGACCGGTTCGGTCAATGTGGACCGGTTTTTATTTCCTTCGAATATCTAATAGTACCCATTCCCTCAATTTTCCTGTCGCGCTCGGGCACCTCAGAGTTCTTGTGCTAAAATGTTCTCAATTCATCAAGATCCTTGAACCACAGCAAACTGAATTACTCTCTGGATTTCGGACATCATGTGGAGATGCGTTTTCGTTCGACGACTTCTATCTAACTCTCACTCTCACTCTCACTCTCAGTCCAATCATACTCAACACGCATCGACAAAATTAGGGTTTCTCATCGAAAGCAGATCCCATGCCATTCGATCTTCTTCTTCAGCCGCCGCCGCATCTGTTGATCTCTCTTCACTGATTCGCCACTACGGCCGCTGTTATTGGGAACTGTCCAAAGCTCGCCTCAGGTTTTTTTTTTTTTTTTTCAACTTTTTTCCCATTTTATAATTCTTTTGGTATTTATCTTCTTCAAAATTAATTATTCATGTTGTTGTATATGTAGCATGTTAGTTGTTGCAACATCAGGAACTGGATTTGTATTAGGAAGTGGAAGCGCCGTTGATATAGCAGGACTTTGTTGGACTTGTACTGGAACTATGATGGTCGCCGCATCTGCTAATTCTTTAAATCAGGTTTTGATAACTTTTTTCTCAATATTAGTTGTAATTTTCTTTTGCATCATTTGTTATGCTTGGTATGCAAATTATCAAGGATTTGGCAAGGTGGTTCAACATAACAAGTATGTAGAAAAATGGTTTAAAAAATTGTTTAATCCTCGTGTATTTATCAAAAGTATTGCACCTTGCTTCTCTTTGTTGATATTTTTTCGATTGCTTGTTTCTCGATATTATTTTAGGTGTTTGAGATAAGTAATGATGCCAAAATGAAGCGAACGAGGCTAAGACCACTACCTTCTGGTCGGATTTCTTTACCACATGCAGTTACTTGGGCATCTTCTGTTGGTGTGGTTGGCACTGCTTTATTGGCGTGGAAGGTGGGCGAATGAATTCATTCCATTATTCTCTGTACTTTTCTTCCAAATATTCTTTGCCAGTGAATGTGTAACATTCTGTCTTCTTCAAAAAGTGTGATTTGCCACTAGATGAAAGACTAATATTGCAGTTTTGATGACAAGGTTTTTGCAGGCTAATATGTTGACTGCTGGGCTTGCAGCGTCTAATCTTATTCTTTATGCATTTGTATACACACCGTTGAAGCAGATTCACCCAGTCAATACATGGGTTGGGGCCGTTGTTGGTGCTATTCCGCCACTTCTTGGGTAATTTATTCTTTAATTTTTAAGTGGCCTCGATGATTTTGTGATATGCCATTTTGTTATTCATAAGCAACACACTGTTTGACATTTAGGGCTAATCTAAAATGTCTTGAATTTTCCTCTGGTGATAATTAAGAATGAAAATAAGTATGTAAGGTTAAAAGATCATACTGGTTGAAGTGTCACATCGATATTTCTATGATCATAAGTTAACCTCACTTGATCCCTTGACGTTAAGTCATAACTTACCGGCCATGTATGAAGGCTTATGCTTATGTCTGTTCTGATTTTCAGGTGGACTGCAGCTGCTGGCCAGGTTTCCCTCAATGGAATGCTTCTTCCCGCAGCTCTTTACTTTTGGCAAATACCTCATTTTATGGCTCTTGCGTACTTGTGCCGTAATGATTATGCTGCTGGAGGGTATGCATATTTGTGGCGGATTGAAGTACTCATGCATGAAATATTTAGCAATGGCTCAATGGTTGTGTTGGAATAGTTTTCCAACGTGGAAGTACACCTGTCTGGCTTTTGTCCAACATGATATTGCATCTTAACCTGCTCAGAGTAAAAACTTATTGTATATGTGCTCTAAGCTGGAGGCTTATTAAGATATGAACAAGTGACATGATCTAAAATGTTGTTTGCTTCTATTGACCATAGTTTCTGGTATTGATCTTTTGGAAAAAGTATGTTTGGTTGGGGCTTCAGAACATATGATTGAGTTGATAACATGGATTATATGTGGAGCAAATGAGATCAGTAAACACTTGAATAATGAGTCAGTAAATTATTGAGTGTAGTCCTCTCAGCTGCCTTCTCCTTATTTTTAACACATATTTCTGTTCCAGGTATCGGATGCTCTCACTAGCTGATGCTTCTGGTCAGAGAACCGCTTTGGTAGCCCTCAGGAACTGCCTGTATCTGATCCCTTTGGGATACTTGGCCTATGATTGTGAGTTATATTGGACCAAAGATCAATTTTCTCAATATTTTAAGCAGAGATTTTACATGTCGGATTTAATAAGATGGCAGATATTATAATACAAGGATACTTAATGTGCCTTGCCTGATACATATTTCTTCACCTGTGCACTTCCCAGTCCTTCTTTTATGAACTTTACTAATGAATCTTATGGTTGAAAAACTGTTTTCTCCTGATTTGTCTAGTAAGCAGTTTCTTAATCTAACTGCATAGTTGTGTTTGAACACATGTTAGTTTCTGCTGTGGGAATTTGTCTCATTTCACCATTTAAATTAATATGTTTTGTTCGCAGGGGGCCTGACTTCTGGGTGGTTTTGTCTTGAATCATCACTCATTACTCTAGCAATAACTGCCTCAGCATTCTCGTTCTACAGAGACCGAACTACTCAAAAAGCCAGAAAGATGTTTCATGCTAGCCTCCTGTATCTTCCTGTATTTATGTCTGGGCTCCTGTTCCACCATCTCACTGATAACCAGCAATCCCTGGCAGAAGAACATTCGGAGGAGATTGTCGAGCTTTCTTCTTCTTCACACAAACTGTAGCCACAGAAAGCGAAAGTATTAATAGGAAAAACAAGTCAAGCAATTCCTCAGTTGGCAGACTAGCACGCCCGCCAGTAGCATACGCCTCCGTTGCACCATTTCCCTTCCTCCCTGCTCCCTTCTATACTTCTCCCTGATTTGTGGAGATGGACTTTAAATCTCTATCGGTTGACATAATAACATCGGGAAGGCAACTGTGCAAGTTTTCTGGATTTTCTTGAAAACTGTTGTGTCATTATTACTATTATTTTTTTATTTCCTTGTTGGATACAGGGTGGATTGAAAGTTTTGCATTGGGAGCAAGAGAGGAAAGGGTGATGTATAACCATGGATACCTGCATCGTTGTATATTTTGGATCTTGAAACAAGTTTTCTTCGCAGTTACAAACATTACGAATCATTTGTTATTCCAATAATATGAATCGTTTATTATTTCAGTAATGTGCTTTGAGTGTCAAAAATTTGTTAATCCAATTTCAATGTCAGTTTACCAAAAACAAGTCCCATAGCGTGACCGTTAGAACCAAGCCCCAAATAACCCCAAAAAAAAAAAGATAAATAAATAAGAGAGAACCATAAAGATTAGTTTCAGACATCTGAAGTTGGTAAACTAGTTCCATCTGTCTCAACTATGAATTTAGTTTCAGAGCAAACTAAGATTAAGATTTGATCCTATTTACGGCACATGCGTAGTGCCATATCCAAAAGAGGAACCAAAACTAAATAGAATTTCAAATCACCCAAGAAATCTAAGCCTGAAGCTTTAACTACAAACAATAGAAATGTATGACGAAAAAGCACTTCTTATTACGACGGTTTCGTATCTGTATTCATGTTGGAATTGAGTTCAAGACTTATTCGACTTGCTGGTTGTTCTTCGAAATCTCAAGGAAACAGGTTTTTCCAACACAGAGACTTTAATATTGCTCCAAACTTCGTGTTTGGTTGGAAGTTGTGCAATTTTCTCGGCAATTTCCATATCTTGTGGATGAACAAAACCAAAAACAGTGTATACTTTTTTCCATTCATTGTGATTAGCCAAGCTGATAAAGAACTCTGGACCAGAACCCACCCACGCAACCGTTCCTCTTTTTATGATGGAACAGAACTCCACTGGAATTTCCTTGAACCTGTTATTATGTACTTCAAGTGTTCCTTGAATTAAAGCAAATGGAGGGCCATACAGAGCCTATCAAGCGAATGGCAATTTTGACACAAAATTCAAAGATCATAGAGTAAAACACACAAATGTATACAACTGAGAATGTTAACTTTCCAAAGAACATTTTGCCTTGAGAAAAGAATATTAAATTAAAGCAACAAACCTCATGGGTAATGACTTACATTTTCAATGTGATTTCCTTCAATATCCCAATGGGTCCCTCGGCTTTCTGCACGATGAAATTGACAGCCTGCACAATGTCGCGATGCCAACAGCTCAAGGATATAATCAACAGATAATGGGGCACAATCAGGTAAAAGCTGCAAAAATCAAAGATCACAAGAAAGCTATGAAGTTAGGAGGCAATACTCATTCTTTACTCTTGACCAAAGGAATAGGAATTGAGAGCAAGCAGAGGACTGAAACCTTTAACAGTAATTTAATTCCAGATGGGTTACTGATACCACAAACCAACTTGGTCTTAAGCCATGATCTGGCCTTGGTTAAAAGATTTAGTAGCAAGCATAAAGGCTTGGGATGAATGAGAACAGAAAAAAACCAACAAGGATTGGAGTTATCTTTGTATCTAGAGAGTGTGAAATGCAAAAACAAGCACACACCATCACAGAATTGACTGCAACATTAAGATAATGATGCTGGGAAGTATCTTCCAAGAAAACTTACTTTTACATGAAGAATCCCATGTTCAGTCTCCAATCCAACAACACCCTGCAAGGAAAAGAGAAAAAAAAAATGCATGACAAATAAAAATGTTACCAAATGAACTAAGAATAACCATTGACTATGTGTTAATGCACATGCTGATCTCGAGATTCACACAACATAACAAACCACTTCATTCAGCATACTTCACAGGATCGCAGTACTGCAATGTATATATTCAAAATCCTAGCTTTATGAGCCTAAATTGATTATATATAGATTTGAAAAGTTCTACTTAACATTGTCATAGAATAATTTTACTACAAAAGGACAAAAAAAAAAAATACAGAGAGACACTTCTACTGAGAGGACCTATAACTTTCTACAGGGGTAATTAACAGTTAAGTGGAACTTTAAGGATGCATGGACGCTGTTGAAAAATCTACAAGGCAGGAAGCAAAATTGTGACACCAAAATATTTAGTATGTGATGTGCGTTCACACTCACAAGTTTAATGACGTGATGCTCAGTTCAGAGTGTACCTCTTCTATCCCAAAGATTAGTCCTGAAGTCCACATAACTTGATCTCCTGCTTCTTTTCTATCGGGGCTCAATATGTCTATCTGCTTCTTCAGCCAACACTAAAGCACAGTGCAAGACAACAATTTCGTAATGCGACATTCACAGTGTTACTCATACACCACTACCAACCTTAAGCGAGCCTCAAAGACATCAACAATATTTTGCGTCACCATCAAGCATGATAAACCAACTAGCACCCACAATTATTCAGAATTGCGCTAAATACCCAACAAATCCTCATAACCATTCATTCAAACTATAGACTCACATGCAATAAACTCATTCGCTCCTAATCCTGTTATAAATTCTACTTTTAAAATTTATTTGCTATAACATCAAACTACATAAGTTTTGTCATCAAAATCAGCTTGTCTAAACTACTTCCGCTGAGTATAATTAAGAAAAGAAATGAAATAAAACAGAATTCAAATCAAAACCTTACCTCACCAAATCGGGAGCCACACGCTTTCTTATTCCCACAGAAAACCCAAGAATTACACAAACAAGGCCGATTTTCGGCCTCACACATGCGTTTACAAGCCATGCAACAGTCTTCCGAAGAATTCAACCTGAACTTAGAACCCCAATTCGCGGAATGACCCCAGAGCTCCAAATGCTCAATTCCTCTACAACATTTCTCTTCTTCACCTCCCTTTTCTCCGCTACCTTTAGATGAAATTGGACCGAAAGAAACTTTCCTAGTGGTGCTGGGTTTATAGGTTACAGAAAAACAGAGATAGACCATGATAATGGAGATGCAGCCCAAGAATGAGAGGATCAAAACAGGAATTCTGCTGAATTCTGAGTCGGTTTGCCTGCGACCCATTTGATTTGACAAACCGTTTTGCTTGCTTGTATTTATTCATTGAGATTGGAAGAAGTACAAAAGAAGGGACTCTTTGTTTTTCCCCGAGTTCGAGTGCATGGAAGTGTGCAGGGCTGGCATGGGGAGATCAGTGTAACGTGTATATCATTAGACACGTTGTTACTTTCCTCAAGCCTGGCCCATTATTATAAATTAGATTCCTGCGACAACTTTCGTACGATTTTTTTCTAAATAGCTTTTTCATTTTTATTTTATTTCATAGATTTATTCTTGCGGGATGTAATAATCACGGAGGAATATACTTTCTCACACGGTCATATGTTTGTTGTCTTCTTTAAACAGCAATTAACGTCGTCGCTTCCATCCACTTTAATGAGAAATTGCCCTCGGAGACGTACAGAAGTTCGTGTAGATTCATGTTGCCCGAAAAACAGGACGTCTTTTCAACACCATTGTCTCGTTTGTCTCATATCATATGCTTCGGCGCATTGTTTTTGTTTGCCCAATTTTCAATTGTCACGAACCATTTTCCCGTTTTATTGTTCTGTTCTGTCACCAACTTCCATTTTTTCGGTTTTTTGTCATGAATGACGTATTACCTACAGCCTCAAAACATGATTCATATGAAGAAAAAGTTATTAACTACCAACAATTTGACCAATTTAGGAGAACGCTTGCTGCTACCAGAGCTCGGCTTGGCCATACAGAAACCGAACAAAAATTGCAGAAGTGCACGAATTGCAACAGTACACGAGTACTAACCTCCATATATTTTGCAAAGATCAACTTTCATTTGTCTAACACAACAATTAGGAACAATTACAGTCAACATCAGATTGCAGCTGAACCAACATCACAGAGGATAAACAAAATATCTCAATTAACATAAATTCAGTCGCCTTACAATCTTTGTTTACAGAGTTGAATTACAATGTAGAGTTGTACACAGAGCAGCAGCGGGTAAATACTGAAAAAGGAGTTACCAAAGGGGGAAGGAAACAGGAAAATACTGAGGAGAAAAATTGGAAAGGAAAAATCAATCAATGGGCGCATGTGCTGCGGAAGCAAAAACTATTCAGGAGCTAGCTATATACCCTGTGCGGTAAAAAAAGACAGTGCAGAAAATTTATTTATCATAAGGAACACCTACAAATAATAACATTAGTAGTAAGCTTTACTAGTGTTTCTCTGCTTCATAGCTTTTCCCCAATGGGCAAACACAAAATATCCCATCGGCATTTATCCGAAAGTTTTATCATATTTCTAAAAGAAACGACGGCATTCAACAACCATTGACAAGATAAACTATTTGTTGCAACAAGCCGATACACTCTACCAACTAAAGCAAAATGGTAATATAAAAGAATCAGTAAACAAGAGAACAGTGATGACAGAAAAGATTACTCAACCTTGTGAACCGGATCAAAATATATACATATACATATATATATATGGGGTAAAAGCCAACATAGTAAACATTAGTAGAGCGGCTACCACAAAGAAGTGTTCTCGTAGACTAAATCCTAGGTTTTTATTTCAGTAAGACATGAAGCATCAACATCATAATGGAACTCTTTAATCACCACAGAAAACATCAAGGTCATAAAAAGCAAACAATAACCAAGGAAAATCTATCATGTAAGAGCTGCACATCAACCTTTTTTAATTTAACCATTAATTTAGGCTTCTTTAGATATTGAGGAGTTCCAACTTTGAAAAGAGCAGTTGTGGAATGAAATCACTAAATCACAAAATAAGTAGAAAAACCAGTAGTCCCCGCCAAAAGTTAGTTTTCCAAACACTTTTAACTGTTGTAAGCAGTAGAAGCATGACAATCCCAAACTAAGCCTTAAAAAACAATGTTAACATTAGACTGTCAAATTAAGGTCTCAAAAAGAGTTAGGGAACAGAAAATGTGGCAGTAACTCTTATCATGAACCTTATATCAGTTGAAACAGAGGCATTCTTCAGTATTTCTCCTAAAACAACCCTCCTCAATCCTTCTGATGTTAGGTAATTTCTAGCAAGTTTCTTGTAGCCAAACACTCTAAAACCAACAAAACATATTCTAGCCATATTCAACAACTATCCCATTTTAAGATTGTTGTCCAACTCAAGGTGTAGGTAACACAAACCAACCAAAGAACATCCAACTCCAACAATGAAAGACCTTGTCCCGAGATGCAGTGAACAAAGATCTTGCAACAAGTTCAGCAGTGGAACACAAAACCTGCGCTGATTTTCTCTATCTAATGAAGTGGAGCCCACTGTGAAATCATACCCACCCTGCATCATCCCTTATCTAGATAAGGGATGACAAGAGCTTTCATCACTACTAATCTCCAAAACACACCAAGCATCTGATGGAGCAATACTGTTTTCATGGTAAAAGAATGAGCATTACAAGACGTAAGAATCCACCAAACTAATCCTAAAACCCAAGAGCTGAAATGACACGTTAAAATGAAATGGCAAACATATGGTAACAGTCCTTCGGTCTCAAGGGGACCATAACTTGCTTTTGATGACATAAATATGGCAATTTCAATCTTTCACCAGATATACTCCCAAGGCTCAACTCAAATTCAGAAGAGGAAAAATTAAATGCAAGGCAACACAAACTTTAGCATATTCCTTGAGAAGAAATCAACCAGGAATTGAAAATGCAACAAACACCGGAAAACAAACAGCTATGAGTGAACAACTTTCATTCTTCTCCCTTAAAATTCAAATCTGCTTCCATAGGTACTTAGATTTCAATTCCATAGTAAAAGCAAAGCTATACTGAGGTGCAAGCAGTATCTAAATGCTTGACAACCCAAATCTGTAGGCTAACTATAGACAATAATTCCTACCAGCTACCATACGTGGTTCCATGCACCATAGGTTAAGATTAAGGATAGTTGTTATGGCTACGCAAAATATGCTCATAGATTTCTTCTTATACCCAGCAGTTAGTTGCTTGTTTACTCAGCTTTCATATTTTCTTTCAGGCTTGGAGCACTGAGAGCAATACGTGGTCCAACATGAGTACATTACCTTATATATCTTAATCGAACTTACCCAATGAATTCAGCATAGCAAACTATCCAAAATGCTTTACCAAATATAGAAAAGCCTCAATCTCTCATCAAAAGCTTCCATTAAAACACATTATGCAGATGCCTCCATATTTGTCCATCAAATGGAGTTCTTATATAGAGAAAAATAAAGAAGCAATTCATACATATCACATACTGAGCACTTCTTCTTTTCATCTCTAATTGAGTGAAGTCTCCTTACAGCATATAAACTTAAAGACTTGACAAAGTAACCAGTCTTTAGTAGAACCAGGAATGGCCTAAACCAGAGCAGGCCTTCTCTTACTACAAAGCCTTTTTAAGTTAGGAAACTTCTCCCATAACATATAGAGGCTGCTAGGCTCAGGAACATGCTCCACTCCAAAATGGTATGCATCCTAATGTGAAAGCTTCACACAGTCCACATCCTACAGCAGCCTCTTTGTCATCTCAAATCTGTTCCAGAGAAAATTCACTCGTAACCAGAGGGCTCCTTTGTCATGAACCATACCACTTGGGGGACTAGAGAGTCTTCAGTGAACTTTTATCTCTCGGTTTATGACACACTAAGCAGAAACAAGATAATTTATTTGAGTACGAAAAAAACTTGAGCATCAGTTTTTACCATCTCAATAGTATGACCCAGAACCACCACTACCCATGTATCCACTGCCTCCCACACCACGACCAGAATACATTGATGAGTAAGAACTACCACCAACCTGATGTGTGAAACAAAACAAGGTTATATGAAATAGCATGGTCAGAATTTTCCCAAAATCAAAGAAGGTCAGAGGCATACATCAGATCCACGAGGCATATAATCACCACCATAACTTGACGAGTACATTCCACCAACATCACTGCCCCCATAAGAACCTGAAAACCAAGAAATATTTAATAACAATATATTTAACCAGGAAGAGTCAAAGACTCTAGGGAATATAACATACATGAGCACTGATTACAAACTAGACATATTTCAATCCTAGCATATGGTCCGCATCAAGTTATCAGCAGTAGAAAACATACCTCCTCCATAGCCCATGCCTTGACGACTGCTATAAAGTCCGTGGGAATCCTGACTGGACATAGAGCTTCTGCTGCCACCATATCCTAGGTTAGATCTCCCCATCCTGCCAACAATAACAGAAGAAGATGAGTTATTGCAGTAACATGGCAGATCACTAATAACCATACTACAGCTTAGAAAGCATAACAAACCTATCACCATATGCATCACCATACTGAGAAGTACCTCCACCAAATTCATAGTCTAGACGAGCCCTTGAATGGCGGATGCCCGCATCAGCGTAACGAGGAACATCATCCTAAGATCAAGTTTGCAAAAGCATGTGTCATAAATAGCTGAATAAAATTCAGCAAGTGGTTGAAATATATACAAGACTTAACAGACAGTGAAACTAACCACAGCAGAATAAGGACGTTTGGAACCAGAAACAGAGTCATAATCACGGGCACGCGCTTCACGATAACTTGGAGGAGGCCTTTCAAACCTTTGACCATAGCCATCATCCACATAAGGTCTCCTTGCTGCAGGGCGAGATGTACTACTTCTAGGCAAATCAGAATAGCCAGAGCCACGAGGTGGATATTCATCTCTATATGATTGACGTCTCTCGGGGACAACCCTGGGACCATAATCTACAGGAGCTCTGCTTCTTGGAGGAGGAACCTCATCTCGGCGACCATATTCTCTCTTCAAGCCACCACTCTTTGGGTAAGAAGGAACTGTAAACAGTGGGAATAGCATTATAAATATAACTGCTCATGGATATGTCAATAGGAAACAAAACAGAAATGATGCATACCAGGTGCTCTTCTGTCATAGGACCTAGGCGGAGGTGGTGGCATGGGCCTAGCTCTTGCTGGCATAGACATAATAGGACGTCTATCTCTCAATGGAACAGGCCTCTTCACACTGGCTGGCGGGAGACGACTTCCAATCCCTCTCACACCATGTCCTGGTAAGCTACGTGGTGCTGGACGACCCCATGAACCACCCCTGGTTGCCCGGCCAGTCCCACGTCCTGACCGGAAATCACCACGACTAGAATGTTTGCCTTTACCTCTCTGAAGTGGCCTTGACAACCTGGCCCTAACTTTGGCCTGAATCAGGACAGCACCACAAAAATTATCAACTGATACAAACAATAAGGCATTACCACAAACAGAACCATACGCAAGAAAGAGCAAAGATTAAACCTTGTTGTCTCCTTCACCCAACTCAGCATTGTTGATACTTTTAGCACATGTGACAGCAGCATCATGACTATCGAATGTTACAAAGCCAAAATCCTTCCTCTTGGCAGATGGCATATTTCGGGCAAGCTCAATCTTTGTGATCTCGCCATATTTCTTTAGAAGCTCACGGACACGATCTTCATCCCATGAAGCAGACAGACCATCAACAAATACAGTTTTAACCTGAAATTCAAATACAAAGTCAGTCAAACTCCCTTGCAGGATCTTGTGCACACATAAAACCGCTCAAATGCTTGTGCAATTTTCCAAATTTGCCAAATTAACATATGACGGTCTATAACAATAAAGAATGGTTTCAGATGCTCTTAAGACACTAAAAGCAATAAGATTTTGGCAGGCAGGAGGATTTACTGCATATCTCAGAAGAAGCAACTCTCGAATTAATTAATCAATAACCGTACTAAACATCAACAGAGCTACTAACATTCCCTACCTACACACATGGCAGACAGTAACTGGTATAGAGGTTGGCCAGCAATTGAAGCAGAAAAATTACCCAAAAAATTTACCTGTGCCATGATTTCATCGCCTGGGTCTATGAAGGAATCAGCAAAAGAAACCTTTGCAGGTCTATCAACACCAAACAAGACATCTCTCTTTTGAAGACGCTTAAAAGCATCCATGGCATCCGAACGAGATGAAAATTCTAAAAAGGCAAAACCCCGATTCATTCCCTCATTGTTACTATCTTCTACCAAAGTCAAATCCTCAACATTGTCAACTCCATAATGTTTCAGCTTCTCTTTCAACTGAAATAATAGTCAACAGTCAAGGTATAACATCTTCTAATAGCCAGTTATCTTTATAATATAACTTCACATCTCATTGTTACACGAGGGTACCAGAATACTTACGACTTCTTTTGTCCACGTCTTACAAATGTTACCCAGAAAAAGGGTGTCACTATCTTGACTTGGAGTAACACCACATTGTTTCCCATTGATCTGGAATTGAAGTAATCAAAATAATATAATTCATCAGATTAGAAGACCACTATAGCTTCCATTGATGAAATGGCATGATCAAAAATTACCACAGGATTTTTCAGGTCTATAACGGCTCGTTTCGCTTGTTCCACAGTTGCAAAACGCAGGAATGCAAAACCCTTGTTCTTCTTTGTTTGAGGATTCATCATAAGCCTGACTTCAGTGACCTGGCCAACCTGACTAAACACTTTCCTAAGATCATCCTCTATCACATCCTTGTCTAAACCTCCAACAAATACTTCAAACTCCTTACGTTTGCGCCTCTCCTGAAACATTTCGTGGTGCTCTTCTTCATCAGCATCAACCATCTGTGGATGCCCTACCTCCTCACCTGCATGCTCTACTTCCTCCTCACCTTCATCACGTTCTTCAGGAGCATCTTCCATTTCCCCTTCTGCCAGATCACCCTCTTCTTCTTCACCAACATTCTCCTCATCATGTTCATCCTCTTCATTCCCAACCTCCTGAACGTCCTCTTGGTCTATTTCTTTTTCATCATAATCTGCCCCACCATATTCTTCAGGCTCATATTCAGGTTCGTTATCATCCAAGTCTAACCGCTCATCCTTTTCATACTCATCTACAGTCTCCTTTATCTCGTCCCCTTCTGCCAGAAAAACAAAGGTAGACCAACTAGACCAGTCAAGAAAAACTCAAATTCCTGCTTATCCTTGAAAATACTTACAACAACAAGCATCATCTCTCAGCAGTCCAAGTGCTAGTAAATATGGATTATTAGCCCAATAAAATCATTTCCATTCTTAATTACAATCAAAACAATTTTTTAACTATAAACTTAACAAAACCCAACTCGGCAAATGACAGTTTTTGAGCAACTTGATAAATAACTGAAACTAAATCATTTAATCACTACAAACCCAATCGAGGAAAACACGATTTTTCAATAACAAAAGACCAACACACGATCGAAACACTATAAAAATCTTTGTCTGGACAACCCAAGATTCACAACAAAGAAATAAACAAGAAAAACAAATTATTGAGAACTTTAGAAAAAGACTGAAAAACCCTAATTTATGCCATTAGATCTGAATCAAAATCAAACAACTGGAAAACCAACAGAACTTACTTAGCATGCCAGGAACCAAGCCATTGACATCGGATTTTTGCTCATCTTCCACAACAATCGGCTTATTATCATCCTCAAGAACCGGCTTTTCCTCATCTTTCACCGAAACCTCCTCAACTTTCACAGCCTCCTCCGTGACATCCGGCTGCTGCTTCGCCGTCCCTCTCGCGGCTCTCGCATTCCTCCTCGGCCCCAACGCTCCTCCTCTTTTTACCGTTCGCGGTGGCATTCTTGCCTTCAATTAATTAAAGAAACTCCCAACCAGACGATAAAAATCAAATAGAAACCCTAGAATTCGATCGGCGAAAAAGTTTCCCTAATTTCAACAGTTATGCAAGGAGTTGTGTATTTACAAGACGGAAAACCCTAAAATAAACAGAATTGGATAATGCGATTTTGTAATGAAAAGTTCAGATTTTTAATTCCGTATTATGTACGGAAAGCGAGAACGAGTGTCTGTGTTTATGTTACACGTTTGATTGTTTGGTTGTCGGTGTGAGATTGGTGGAGTTAGAGAGAACGTAGTGAATTTAGTAGTGCGGAAAGCAGAGGAGAAAACCTCGTCAACGATGACTTGGGAACTAATTAATCTGTGGTTTGATACTGATAACCTGAAGTATAGGATCTTGGATTTTTGTCCATCCAGTCTATTGCGGGACGTGTAATTTAATAAATAAAAATGATATTATCACATTACTCGCCTAAGAATTGGGATTTATTCAGTTAGAAAAAAAAAATTTAGAAAATATATCAATAATCTCTTCAGTAGTTGACAAAAATTATTGACTGTTTAAGTATAAGAATAAATGTATAAAAGATCATAATTTAATTTTTCTTTTGCGTGAAAAAAAATATATTATTTTTTTAAATCTTTTAATCCTAACTTTTTCAAATTTTTTTTTAAATTCCCAACTTTTAAGATCTCTTTCCAAATCTTTGATTTTCAACCCTATGAAGCCCAAATTAATGACCAAGAATTTGAGCAATACTACCAAGGAGATTTTGGGCATGCATGTTCTGGTCAGTTCTTCGATCAATGACAAAGACTGGAAGGACTTGTAGTAGGAAATTACTGATGGTGGCGGTTGGAGAGGTGGCGATGGCAGTTTTGGTGGAGGCGATCATGGTGGTGGGTTCTATGACAAAGGATCTCTTGTTGAAGCTGTTGATTTATGTTTCTTTCCTTATTTGGCTGTATTTTTTCATTTGGTTGGTGGGAAAAATAAATAAAAGTTAACATTTTTTTTACTTGTTTTCGGCGTATGTGATCTTTTGAAGTTAGTAAACAAATAAAAATGATGGTTATATCTAACTAAACTTCTTTGAAGAGCTTTCTTGTTTTAAAAATTATAACATTGTGAAATTTTTGTTAGTAAATTTTATTCATTTGCTTTAAAAATGCTTAAGTAATGGTTTGGTTGATCCTACAACGATAACTTTGTGGTTTTTATGTGTGCTCATAGTTTTTTGTATTATAATTATGATTATTGTTTGGTGGCAAAGGTGATGGTAGGGGTGGTGGCCGTGGTATAATGGTATTGGCAATTTTGGAGAAAGAGTTGCACCTAGAGATGTTATGGTGGTGGCTTTAAGGGCAGAGAAAAATCATAGAATATATTATGCAAGGCTACTAGCACTTTTGTTCCTTAGCATTTTAGGGTATGTTTAATATAATTTTTTAAATAGAACTTTTTAAAATAAAATTTTTATTCGTAAAATTTTTATGAATAGAGTTTTTAATAAAAATTTATTAATGTTTGATTATTATAAATAACTTTTGAGAAAAATTTGAGTAATTACTTTAATAAATAAATTTTTAATGTTTTATTTTAAATAAATAACGTAAAATTTTTTTAAAATAAAGTAAGGGTATTTTAAACAATTTTACTTTTTAAAAAAGCTGAGAAAACTCTACTATCAAAAACCCAAATTTTGAGTTTCTTTTAATAGAAGAAAAATAGTTTTTTTAATTCGTAAAAATTTTTTTTCATTATCAACCAAACGACATTAAAAAATTTAAAAAAAAATTTTATAATTTAAAAAAACCCTTTTGACTAATAAAAAAACCAAATCAAACAGGCACTTAATCTCATATGACAATGTGTTTTTTATTTAAATTCTTATTTGAATATGTACCGCTACTTTTTTTTGCACTAACTTTTATTTCATATTTATGATATTATCATCTTCTTAGAAAAAAAAGAAAGAAAATAATGTCAAAGTTATTTTTTGATGAGATGAGATTGAAGAATATATTTAGTTTTATTTTATATTATCATTTATTTAGGAGTATTTTAATAATTGCATACTTATAGGTTTGTTAACTAATAATTCAGGAAAAAATTTTTGATACCTTCCTTAAATTTTTTATCTAACTGATAGAATTTCAAATCTCACAAAGAGAAATGTGATAGTATCTTTAAGTAAGAATTTTTCAAGAAAAAGCATAAACACATAGAAAGAATTTTTTTCTTGATTACAATAAAAAGAATGGTTATATATATGATGTTTAAAAATATAACAAATTAATTTAGTTGAAATTTAAATGTAAATTATAAAAGCACAATAATAATAATAATAATAATAATAATAATAATAATAATTATTATTATTATTATTATTATTATTATTATTAATTATTATTATTATTATTATTATTATTATTATTATTATTATTATTATTATTATTATTATTATTATTATTATGTCAAAATTAACGAGTTTCGTTTAGACATTTATTCAATGTTGATAATTATATAACGAGGTGCCTCCATGCTACACAAGTATTTGTGAGATTTATCATCACTGTTCTAGAATATTCTAATTCTTAAGTTGATTTTATTTTAGTTTAATTTATTTTTATTTAATTGATGGTCGGATATTGATTCCCGGTTAGTTTATTTTATTAATTTTTGGTTTAACTGTTGGTTGAATAAGTTAATGCATGAATAATTAGAACAAAATTTATGATTTAAGTCTGTTAATTAACTGACAAGCCACTAGTATCTTCATATCCCATGAATGCTATTCCCTGTGTACGGGCTTGATTTGAGTCCTCCCGTGTATACAATAATGAGCAGGAATAAAATTTTTTCGAATTTTAGTAGAAATTGTTTAGAAATCAGACTGTGTATGCCAGTAAATTTACTCTTAATCTTGAGAATAGAAATAGTTAAGCCACTACAATAGACTCAAAATCTTAGGATTTGAAATGGTTAGATTAGATATATCTAGACCAAGCTATAGTAGACTTAATTTAGTAAAGTTCCACTTTACTTTTTCTTTTTCTTTATTTTTTTTTTGGGTAAAAATAAAAATGTTCAGTAATAAAAAAAAATGTAAATATTCAAGTGTTTTGCTTAAAGATAAAAGCCTAAAAGGATACCATACAAATTTCAGTGAAAAAAATGACTATAGCCCAGCCCCATAAAACACATGAAATTCTACATCAATTTAAATTTTGAGTATGCTAAATGAATTAATTGAAGGCAATAGAGAAAAAAGAGTAAAGAAAATAAACTAGTCTGACTCAGAACTACTATTATATTCCGTTTTCCATGAATTCCGACATGCAACGTGCGCGGACCACCGATACTTCTTCGTCATATTCTTATTTGGGCCAAGACCTGGATACTTAGATTTGAATGTCTTGTAACGTTTCCAGTCACGAAGCACAACTTTGAGATCACTCACTTTGGCACCTATGTGCCGGCAACAGTTTGAATGAACTGTCGTTACAGACCAAATGTCTCTGCTGTCTTGACAGAATCCGGCGAAATATTTAGTATCCAAAAATCTCACTTGGAGTCGCAATTGCTGGAAGTAACCGTTTCTCATTAAGTCCAATAGAACGTCTTGCTCTTTTTTGCCTGTGGAATTTTTATCGTCTTTCATTTCGTACCATGTGCTGAATAATTCGATGGTCTTGTTATTTGATCGGATGAAATAGAAGCCCGTGTTGATTAGATTCTCTTCTGATCGGGGGTCCCCGTTGAATTCATCTACGCTGATTTGAAGGTCTTCGGTTTCGTTTTTGTTTAGCCTTACAAACGGATTCCTTAGCCACATCACATCAGTGTCCTATAATACACCAACGAAAGCAAAAAAAAAAAAAAAACAAGGATAAAATTCCTATAATGTAGCATAGCACAAAACCGGTCACATGAGTGATTTTCAATTGTCATTGTCAATGTCAAATTGCTCAACATATGAGCGAGTGAAGGTAAGAAAATTCAAATTATTGAAAAGTACAAGAGAGGAGATTATGGCAATGTTCTAAAATCAAAACTTTCATTTGTTGATAAGTCATTTTCACAACTAGCCAGCTTCTACATTCTAAAACTTTGAATGGAACTCTTCAGCTGTCAACTTTGGAAAAATTGATGTTCAAATTTTCATAAACAGCTGGTACGATCCACAGCCCTGACTCCCGAACTGAAGAATTATATAACCCGGGAAAAAGTGTCGGCAATAGAATTCCAAATATCCTAAAACTTATGGTCAGGATTAATTCCAAAGCTTTTCTCTTCATTCTTTGAAGACAAATAATAAATGCACTAGTCTTTCGCATAATCCACGTGTTATATATCCAAAATCCACCATGGTTAACACAAATTATTGGCAATTAACTATTACAGTTATATGTTTCAAGCAAGTTAATTTTGAATATTAAAAAAAAAAAAAAAGGCAAGCTAATTCTGGGATAAAATTGTGTACTTACTCTTAAAAAAAATAGCTCGTACTTGGGTAAAATTAAGGCCAGTAACATTCATCCATACATTCATGTGAACGAACCGCCCGAACGGGTTTCCTAATACTCAGGGCACTGTATGAAATTGACCATTAAACTTCCACCACGTGTCCTCCAAGTCACCGCAGTGTAATTCAATCCCGTAAAACCACTTGTCACTCCTCAAAATCTTCCTTAAATAAAACTCTATTTAGCGAAGAATTGCAGAGGTTTTATACACCTCACCAGTTTCGAAGACAGAGTCAAATCCTAATTATAAAACCTAATAATCACCAGCAAATTTGGTGTCCTACTCCTCACCTACATCCGATGAACTTGCGTCCTGGATTTCCAGTTGTAATCAAACGGAGTTCTAAATTTCTATCGGCATGCAAAAAATAATTAAAAAAATAAGAAAAGAAAAAAAGAAAAGAAACGTACCGTGAAAATGAAGCTGTAACCACGTTTGAGAACATCTAGCAAAAGAAGAGTTCTTCTCCACATCATCTTGATAAAATCTTTAGACATGTAAACTTTCTCAGCGGCGAAATCGACGCCTTCCGTTACTAATCTGTAACAGTTTAGTCGTTTAAACATGCACCGATCGTACGCCGTTTGATCGACGGCGACTATGAGAAGATTGTCCAGTAATTGCCTTGTCTCCTCCCCTAACCAGAAACTCTCCAGGAAAAGATCCAGCATTGTTGTATCGGCCTTCACGCTTTGCTGCACGTAAGCTCTGTTCACGACGGCCAGGATCAGTGTTTTGTTCGGCATCGCCGCTCTCTCTAACGCCAACTCTAGTTCATCTATCGGAAGTTTAATAGTTTTCTGCCGCGAACAAAGAAACGGAACAATTAAACAATCAAGTAGTAGTTGTTTGATTGTATAAAAAAATAAACATAAAAGTAACGTTATACGTATGTATGTGTACTTACGAGAGGTGAATTTGAGCAGAAACGGCGAGGTTTTTGATAAGGTAACAGAGGATTTGATTTTAACGGAGACCAAGTGCATATGTAAATAACGCCGGCGAAGAGTAAAAATATAATGATAAAATTTCCGATAGAATTTTTTGTGTACTCCATATCAGAAAGCGGCATTTAGATTTTCCGATTTTCCGAGATCTGTTTCGATGGATGAAGAGTAGAATGATCATGCAATGTACACGAGAGTGCGTGAGAGATCAGAGATGCCATTAAATTCGCATCATTTAATATAAATTGATAAAATCTTGTAATTAATATCATAAAATTAATAGGGATGGTTTTTTTCTATAAAGACTAATCTTCTATCAAAGTTATACCAAGAGTTAGTCCAGCCAATCAAGCGCCTGATGATATGCCACATAATTAGTTATTGATCAATAAGTAAAATTTATTTATTTATTTATTAGTCAAAAGAAAAAAAACTAAAAGTCTCAAAACATTCATATTTTATTAAAATAAAAAAAAAATTAGAGTCAAAATTTAATTCAGATTATTACACCCTTGTTTTATTTTGTTACGTATTTAATCACGACAAGCGATCAAAGAATGAAAGAAAATTTGCTTTTGGGTTTGCTGGAAAGTTGAATGACATACAACAAATTTGGAAGTTTGGTTCTTTTTGGGGAAAGGATTATCAGCTTAATTAAAGGCTTAGTGCATTAATTTACATATGTAATGTAATTATATGCATTTATTTCTTGCAATAATTTAATAAAGAGAGCTTTAACCGTTTATATTGTGAGATATAATTATGTGTACTTATCCCATTTTTATGCATTATAGATGTCAATGTATTTAATTATGTCTGCATTTCTTCTTGCGTTTTGACTTCTCTGGACTAGTAGTATTAATACAAATTTATAAATAGAAATATGTGATAAATATATATATATATATATATGCACTGGACTAAAAATGTTAGTCTTATATTATTGTCATTTATCACAAATATTATACTTCAACATATATCAACAATTAGCCATTCGGGCTTTGTCCCAGTGATAAGAAAGCTTGACTCCAAATCTTCTAGCCTTGTTGACTACTCATTTCCCATAATTAAAAAATGATACCCACCACATGTGTGGGATCTATTGTATTTGAATATAAATAAACTCCCATTAAATTAAATGAAATTATGCGAATTGTACTATATGCGATTTTATTATAAATTACTGTTTAATTCTTATGTAATATTGATAGTATGTACATGTATGCAATATTCAAAAATATATATATAACATAACAACAATTAATGAAACATAATATTATTATGTTTGCATAAAAATGAAACATATAACAGCAATTATCCCATTTTTATGCATTATAGAAGTCAATGTATTTAATTATGTCTGCATTTCTTCTTGCGTTTTCACTTCTTTGGACTAATAGTATTAATATAAATTTATAAATAAAAATATGTGATAAAATATATATATATATAGATATCTATATATGCACTGGACTAAAAATATTAGTCTTATATTATTGTCATTTATCACAAATCTTAAACTTCAACATATAACAACAATTAGCCACTCGACCCTTGCCTAAGTGATAAAGAGGCTGGACTCCAAATTTTCGTGCCTTATTAACTACTCATTTTTCATATTTGGGAAACGACACCCACCACATGTGTGGGATCTATCATATTTGAACGTAAATAGACTTCCTTCCATGTGTGAGGGCAAGATATCACTCAAATTAAATAAAATTATCCGAATTGTGATATAAGCGATTTTATCACAAATTTCCAATAGATTTCCAATAGAATTCCAATGTAGGGTAAGATATCACCCAAATTAAATGAAATTATCCAAATTGTGCTACATACATTTTTATCACAAATTCCCAATTAATTTCTAATATAATATTGATAGCATGCATGTAATATTAAAAAAAAGATTACATATAACAACAATTAATGAAACATAATATTATTAAATTAGTTTGCATAAAATTTTACATCATTATATTATTGATGCTTGTAATATGAATTTTCTTTTTTCTCTTCTCTGTTGTAATATTCTTTCTAAGAAAGTTCAAATTCATTGAAAAATCCAAGAGTCATTCTTAGACTTCGAGAAAGTCCAATTTGTACATCGAAGAATGGAAAAGCCTAAAATATAGTCATCGGTATTTAATGATACCAAATTATATATGTATTTATCATCTATATAATATAATTGATAATTTCTATATATAAGAATATATAGAAACAAACAAACAACAACCAATCATTTAACACAGAATCTAAGTATCACACATGTAGTGAAATTATAAAACTATGAAACCTTCTTGAGAGCAAATTTGCAGTACCAAGATGCTAATTAAAATTCTTAAAAATGTTCACATACTCGATTTTTTCTCCAAATGTTGATAAATACGTAAAATCAGATAAGAAAAGGATTAATCTACATGCTAAAAAATCAACAAGTTTCAAAGCCAGAGCATACATTCAAAAGAAGGAGAAGAAAAAGAGAGAATCAGAAAGGACACAGACACCATCGGCATTAATTTGACATTAGCAGCAGCTAAGACAAATTGATTAAAGAACACTGCAGAGATTCAGTTTTCTCTTTTGGTTCTTCTTCTTTGGAGGCTGAAGAACAACCTTGATAGCAGCATCAAATACAGCTTTCACATTCTGCATTTTGGACAGCAGGTATATTTTTGCCATTTAGGAAAATGCATTAGAAAAATTAACCCTTAATCATCACGGGTACTAGAGACATTGCACAAACCTGCTGTGTCTTTGAGCTGCACTCAACATATGCTAATGCTCCTATTTGCTTCTTAAGTTCTTGACCCTGCTAATTGAAAAGGATATAAATATGCAGAATTTGAAAACAAGAAACCTGAAAGTGGCGGCATTTCGAGTCTATGCAGTACTTTTAAAGTCAGCAAAATCACATACAACACAACAGGTATAAAAGGGCAAACAAAATGGGTGCGAGTACTTCTCTTGCTTTCATTAAGCATATGAAGTGAGCAAATATCCTACATTATCGTGCAGCTTTCATGCCTCAGCTATCTTTGTTCACATGCAAGTTGATAGAACAAGTTGTAATGTTAAACCATGTGAGGTTTTCTGATTGCTACTATGGAATTGTATGATCCTTTGTTCAATTTTTTATGTAACACCCACCGGTGATTACTTTCTTTGGGAGAAAAACAGGAGCCATAAAAATTTGAAGTTCCATACAACAGACATAAAATGATATAGAACAACAGCAACAGCAACAACAAAACATATATACACACACACACACATATGCATACCTGTTCCATGGAAATAGTGCATGCCCCGGGATAATCCAAGTGGAATTGTCTGTCTTCTCTAAGATCTGATATACCACAGAATTCTATTTAGCAGGAAGAAGTACGGATGCATTCAAGAACAGAGAATATGTGTGCACAAATACACATGCAGATGATACGAGAAAAGATTTTTGAAAAACCAAAATGTTCATATAAATACTAGACAAATATGTGTAAGTGAAAAAGTCTGCATGTATTAATTGTGCAGACATGCTCATCTAAAACAGATCCTCAATGTACAAGCACTAAAGATAAGAAAAAGAGAAAAGAGATAAAGGAACTTTAGTTTTACCAAACCCACAATTATTCATAGCATTGAGAAACTTGATTGATAAGCAATGACATAGTTATGGAAATAATACCCATTCAAAGAAGCCACAAGTCAATGGAGGAAAGAATTTGTCACCTAATTTTGTCCCCACAAGAACAATCGGCACTGATGGGGCATAATGTCTCAGCTCTGGAACCCACTTTGCCAACATAAGAGAGTGGGGTCGCAAGAAAAAAGAAAGAAGACATAGAGAAGAATCAAAGAAGTATTTAAATACAATTGAACTGCGCATAATTGAAAGTTAAACTTTATGACGAATTAATTCAAAATTGAAAAAGAAGCTTACTTTTTTTGAGATGTTCTCATAGCTAGGCCTACTTATGAGAGAAAAAGCAAGAATGAAAACATCGGCTCCTCTGTAACTTAAAGGTCTCAGCCTATTATAGTCTTCTTGACCTGCATAATTATTTAAAAACTAAGCAATACATTTAAATAATCCTTTCACTTTAATGATCCACTTTTGCAAAATCATACCATTTTCTGAACATTAACTAGAAAAAATTACTATTTCTTCCATGAATTAGGGAGCTTTTCAAAAGCATATGAAAAGCTTGAAGTTGAATCACCTGTTTTAGATTCCAATCCCTCCAGATTTTCCCATTGGATAGATTACATGAATTATTCAATTCTAATTTGTACAAAAGCTCATTCTTCTACAGAATCAAATGAAAGTTTGAATCTTTCAAACAATCTGAGCTATAAGTTTTGCAATTTTCCACATTACTGTTTAAGTGAATGTTGCATCAGATATATGGCCCTATCAATCAAAAAGCAACTCTTTCACAAAGTAACAGAAATTCTCAAGTCCAGCAAATCCCATTTCAGCCTAGTAAACGAACAAAGTGATAGAGTTATCAGAACTTCTATCAATTAACGACGAAAACCAAACTACAAACTAAAAGTTCAAGATATTGATTAAACATGTAAATTAACAGAGACGGAAAGTACCAGCAGTATCCCAGAGACCCAAATTCACAGTCTGACCATCAACCAAGACATTAGCACTGAAATTATCAAAAACAGTAGGGACATAATCCTGTTACAGAACCCAGAAACTAATACCCTTTAGTCATCAAATTCATTTTAAGACAAAAACAAAACAAAGTGAGCAACAATATTAAGAAGTTAATACGGTTGGGAAAGTGTTGCTGGTATAAGAAATGAGCAAACATGTCTTTCCAACAGCCCCATCTCCAACTGTCACACATTTGATAAACTTTGTTGCTGTTGTTGTAGATGTTGTTGCTGTTGTTGTTGATGATGATGATGCGACTGCTGCTGCTGCACCACTCATTTTACATCCCTGTAAACAAATTCTTCACCGCAACAAAACTTTTATCCCATAGAAACAAAAGAAGTCTCTGATTTTGGTTATATAGAGGGAGGACTCTAGAAAGGAAGCAAATTTGTCTACTTAGCTTTTTTAGCGGAAGGTAAAAAGGATATGGAGATCACTTTAATTTGAGCTGTCAGAGAGGCAAAATCAAAAACAAAAGGCAGAACCCAATCCCCATTTGCACTAAGATTACACATCTATTCCATTCTATGTCCATGTTCGTTCATTGCAAATTGCGCACGAGAAATTAATTAGCTTTTTACGCGCTTCCACGGCATGTGACTTCTAATCCTCAACATAATTTTAATTGAGATAATATATGAGTTCCTAAGTTTTAGGTTTTTATAAATAAATATATAATTTTTTCATGTATAACAAATAGGTCCCTCATGTTATTACCAATGAAGTAACAAACTCGCTTAATATTTGAATTCTAACCATCACAATGTTAGGAGGCATACACTGATAAGTAGTCAATTTGTCATATTTCCACTGTATTCATCTTTCACTAAGATTTTTCCGTAATTTTTTTAACTTCACAATCATCTTGTTCATAAGGATTAATATTACCTATCATTTGTCAGCATTTTAAACATTATTTAGATTGATTTTTAAGATGTAGTTCATTTCATTTTAGCCTTCGTTCATTTAACTAAGAGTTAATGACTTATTTGTTATAAATAAATAAATAAATTATTTCTTTACTTGTGAAAGTATGAAAACTCATAAATTTGGATGTTATTACCCTAACTTGAAATAGCAAACTTTTAAAAACATTTCTAATGTCAATAGAAAATAAAAAATTATGGTTCAATTGAAATAGTGATTGCATAAAATATGCACTTAGAAAATGATTAGAGAAAATATGATAAAAAAAGGAAGAATATCATTAAAAATCATGATATCCCGGGATGCAAGTATTATTACTACATTAGATCTTTTTTTAAAAAAAAAAAATTAAAAGAAAGTCTTCAATTTATGTTTGTCGTTATGATTTGGCTGTGCTGTGCTGTGCTGCGCAAGCGTACCGTTAAGAGCGCGGGTTCAACACGGAATGAAAAGGCGCGTGTGAGTGGCGCGTATAAAACCCCGAACCCAGTGGAATGATTCACTTGGTCCCAGTAGGTCTCGCTTAAATTTCGTTCCCGAAGAAGAATCACGAAGTCACGTGCCTTGACGCGATGCAAAAATTTGAATAAAAAAAAATTATACTGTAAAAAATATAATGTTATTTATTTTTTCAACTAAACTCTAAATAAAATTATTTAAATATTTAAAAAATATTTATTTTTAATTTATTTTTGAAAAATTAAAAAATATTCAAATATAATAAAGTTAAAATTTTTAACTTAAATTTAAATAATCAAATATGTAAATAAATTAAATATTTTATTTATCAACTATATTTTTATTTATTCTCTTATTTTCTAACATTTTAATTTTAAATTTTATATAACACTTTTATTTTTATCATCTCTCTATTTTTAAGTACTTAAATATCATTTAAATTATTAATTCATAATTTTCTTTATAAATAAATATTAATTGGTTAATGCTAACTATTTATAAATTAGAGGATATTTAGACTTTTAAAAAGGTGAATAATATAATGTACGTGATTTTGGCAAAGGAGTCCAATTAAGAGAGAAAAAGGAAATATTTTATCATTCATAAGCATTCATCTTTAAGATGTGCAATTGAGGGAAAACTTAGAATTTGAAAGAATACATAGAAAATATAACATTAAATATATAGTTTTCCCTTGAAAAATAAGTTCAATTTATTTTTCATTGAAATCTAAATATAATTATTTAAATATTTAAAAATTATTTATTTTTTAACTTATATATGAATATTTATAAAAAATATTTAAATATAATTAAGTTAAAAATTTAACTTAAATCTGAATGAGTAAATGTTTAAATAATTTAATATTTTTATTTTTCAAAAATATTTTTATCTTATTAATTTATTTATTAATAAAATTAAAATCTTATTTAATTATTTTTAACGCATCTCTTCTATGTTGTAAGTCCCACCTACTTATTTTCTTATTCCAACTTATTTTATACTTTAATTATTACAATCAATTTTGTATATTTACACAATTGTAACTATATTATAATATGACCTATTATTTTTATTTATTTTTATATTATCGATTAAAAATTACTTTTTTAAAAAAATATATATAAATAAATAAATAAATAATGTACATATTAAAATAATTTTATTAATTTTTTTATTTATTATTATGCTAATATAATCAAAATTATTATATATATAAGTATATTATTTAAAAGAGTATATATATTAAAATATTAATTTTTAGACTTTTTATTTTATCAAAATAAATAATTTAATACTTATTTACAGATATTTTAAAATAAAAAATAAATATATAATTCAAATTTAAATTTCAGTTAAATTCAAATTTCAGTTATGTTCAAAGTTTATATAAAAACCCTACCTTAAAGTACATTGCACGCAAGATATGAAATTCAAACTTTATGATAATAATGATAAGTTGTTTTCTATATTTGAGGAGGAAACAAGTGGATAACAAAAAATTGTTGAATAAGAGAATTTATTTCATGTAAGAGAAATGAATAAACAATTTAAAAAAGTGTAATTTTATTATACATAGTTGATGTAGTGTTAAGTAAATTATATAAACAATATATTTTATTCTACTATTTTTTTTTTCATTTTACATCAGTATGTTATAGGTGATAATGAATATTTCTAATTTATTATTTTTTTATATTTTTAGATTTATTAAAGTTGTAGTTACGTTTAACAATTTTACTTATTTGATTTTTCTTATAATAATTATGAGTAACAAATAAAATTAATTTGTAGGAATATTTATAAAATAAAAAATGTTATTATTTGTAAATTATTATTTTATTTGATACTTCTAAATGATATATTCCTACCAGATGAATGTTTATCGTTGAAGAAAAATCTATTTCTTCTATTGTGACACGTCAGACGATGATGTGGATAGATTATTCAACCCGGACCCGGCCCAGTATTTTAAGTTCCAAAACCTAATAACCCGAATAAAAAAACGAAACGCGTAGAGAGAAAACGGAAGCATGGCGTCGAGAGTTGCAACAGATACACCGCCATACCCAAGTGCTGCGAGAATTTCAGATTCTCCATGTTTCCCTCAATACACTGCCTCTCTCAAATGTAAGTTCCTCTTTCGAAATTATTTTTTTCGTTTTTTTTCCTTTAGTCAACTTACTTCCCTCTGTTTTAGTTTTTAACCTTTTCTTTTTCTAAATTTTATCCGTTTTGTGTTAATCTATTGGTTCTGATCCTCCCTAGAATATCTTGTGTATGGTTTTGCAATGTCTGGGAATAAATTTTAAATTGGGATATTAGAAATATTAAGAAGTTGGAGAAATGGGGCTTGGATTTGACGTTTGAAATGAACAAATTAGTTTTACATATGTTCAGTGTCATCATTGCAATTTCTTATGAATCTTGTTTCATTCCAGTGTTATATGATGATTAGATTATTACAATGTTGTATGTTTTACATTTGTAGACTCTGATCAATTGGTTCATAAAGTAGTAGTGTGTGGCTTTTTATATGTTCAATATCCGTCCGTGTGTATAATATTCCTTCATCCTCAAGTTGATAAATCATAATATTCGTTAAAAAAAAAAATGGTAAATCATGACATGAACAATTATAGAACTCTTAAATTGCCAAGAATTTATCCCTTGGTACTAAAGATTCCCTTTTTAGACTTGAAGCACAGATTTCCCTGCTTGCAGAAGTGAAAAAGAGACAAGATAGGTGCTCACTCACGATTTGGATTGCCTGAACATAAGCATTGCAGTTACAAAGTGCATTCTTACATGGTCTATCAACCTATTTGACTACCTATTGTCTGGAAGTACTCTTTTAAAGTTGGAAAGTTGGAGTTCAAAAACAAAGGGTGAACATATGTAAAACTAATTTGTTCATTTCAAACGTTAAATCCAAGCCCTTCATCTCTTCCCTCTTTGTCTCCCTACCGAAGTCTGGTAATACATAGTTTATCCACAAGATTACACCAATGATCCAGTGTGCTTAAGATGGCTAAAGACTGATGGCTGAGGAAAATAGAGCTCTAGCTATAACTTACTTAATATAGCTTCCAATTTTTCATCACAAACATGGGTGAGCCTCGCCAGCTAGTCTTTCTTGTGTAAATCCACCTTATAATACATCATTGAGGTTAAGCTAAATAGTTGAGTGTGATTTTGAAGTTCATCTGTTCGATAATTCATGTTTTAAGAGGTCGTACTATTAAGTAGGCAATCTGGTTTATATTGACTGACAAAGTTACGCAAGACATTACTTTTGAAACATTCCATATTGTATTGCTGTCTTTCAACGTCTTGAATTTTTCTTTTAACCATATCTGGCCAAAGTTTAATCACGAAGGCAAACTTTCCAGGTCTGGAAGAATTTAGTTCAGACAAGAGTAAATGTCAAGAACATTTTGATGTTTATAAAGAATGCAAGAAAAAGGAGGTATTGCATTCTTTTTTTCCGACTTTTCAGATGCTCCATGTTCTTTGTTTATGCTTATAATCATACAACTTCAGTTTACTATTTTCCTGTGTGGGTGTCAACAGAGGGAAGCTCGGTTGGAACGCAACAAGAGCAGGTCGTTCTTCTCGTGAACTCCTTAGAGATCTTCTCCAACATATCCTAGTTGGTAACAAGCTTAAGTTTGAGCTCATAGGGTGTGGTGATCCTTCGTTCTGCCAGCATGACATAAAGAGTTCCATTGAGTTTCAGTTCATACTGTAAATCTGAAAAATAACAATTTTATGAATTTCAAAAAATTTTAATGTCTTCCCTCCATTGAGTGGAGAAGTAAATGTTGTACTTTCGAAAATAAATGTAGTGGAAAAACGAACAACTATTACTCTGCCATTGATGGTTATATGGCCCAGTGTGTCTAGATTACTCCTTTCATTGAGATTGAACCAAATTTAATTATTTATTATTATAAATAAAAAGTCTTTCTAAAACGAGTTTGAAGGTTGAAATTTTGTTGTGGAAGTAGAAGGTATGTAATATATTCAAAAAGGTGAGAGAACTAGCCGGTTAATATGCAGCCTTTTTATTGAATTCAAAAGTAAATTTCAAATCAGATTTGTGCTAAACGGCCAGCATTATCTACCATTCGATATGAAGACTTTACAAATTGCTGTCTTCTTTATCAGAGAGAAAAAGTTATTCATATTTGTCTAATGATTTTGCAATTAATAGGGTTTAGCAGCAACATGGCTTCCGTCCCAAATTCGCCAAATCGTTTTACTCAACATAAATTTGAAAAAGAAAGGATTGAACTCTATTCTCAACGTTTTCTGTAGTCATAAAACTAGGTATTAAAATGGAGAAATCTTGGATTATGCTACTGCTAGTTACTTCGCAGGATTAAGACACAAATTTTATTCGCCATGATTGTAAGAAAAGAATTTATGAACCTCTTTACACAAATCACTCAAGTTTATTCAATATATGAATTAGAAAGTATACAAGAAAGCTGCAAAAACTCCCTCCCATTATTTTTCTAAATAACTATTCCCGATCATCAGAAAGATCAAATCCTTTTGACATGGAGAATAATTCCTTTTTCAGGTACTAAATTTACCCTGAGAACAGGGCAGTGGTGGTATTTCTCAGAAAGGGAGAAGCTGAACTTTGACAGAACAAGAGATAGAATGACCTTGAGTTCCGTCATTGCAAAGTGTTGTCCTGCACAGGCGCGAGGCCCTGCCCCGAATGGCATATATGCCTGAGGAAACTTGCAGGCAGCCGAAATACCATTAGCAAATCTTTCCGGGTTAAATTCGTGAGCATCAGGACCCCAAACTTCAGGATTCTGTTGCAATATTGGTATCGGAACCTGAATTCCCATTCCTTTTGGAATTACAATGTCTCTGAACTTGATATCATCCAGAGCTTCCCTGAATACAAATCCTGCAGGTGGGTACAATCGCAAAGTCTCCTGGATCACCATTGTAAGCTGAGAAACAAAACGAAAAATTAGATTGGAAAAATAAGGGATAAAAAAAAAATCCTTTTTTTGAATATGAACTTACAATTTTCATGCTTCGGAGCATATCAGAATCTGGGCAACCATCTTTACAAACTCTGAGGATTTCAGCACGAACGCGATCCTGCCATTCTGTATACACAGCTAATAACATTAATGCCCACGAGGATGTAACTGCAGAGGTTTCATGCCCAGCAAAGTATATGTTCTTGCAGTTGTCTACAATGTACTTGTCTCCAGAAATATTCGGCCCAACTCCATTGTATCCACCACACGTTTTAGCTCCTTCTAGTACCATTTGTAGAAGGTCTTTGTGATGGGAAGATGATCGACTTCGTTCTTTGACTACTTGTAGTATCATTGAGCTGATTTCTTTATCTAATTTCCATATTTCTCTGTTGTTTTTGGTGGGCAAATACCTTCAAAGATCGAGATATTAAAATCAGTTACCCTTGTGTAAGATTCAGCAGAAAAAATTTGGACCCTCTATTGTGTGATATATTTTTTTTAGTCGCTTTTACCTGGATCCAGGAACTCCAACAACTCCTTTAGACATGAGTTCTACAAGAGATTCGAACTTTAAAAATATTTCTTGGCCTCTGGAATAATTGCTTCCGAAACAAGCTCTTGAAATTACATCTGCTGCCAAGCTTTGCATGTACTTGTCAATTCTAATTTCGGCGATTCCACCCTCACTTTCAATTCTACTCTCCCAAGATTTCACCATTGACATTGTAGAATCCACCATTAGCTTCACCATCCCCTTTCAACAAAGTTGCATAAATCATTTTCTAGCTTAGCAAAATAATTCAAACTATAATAACCTATATAAAAAATTTCACCCTGTTGTCAATTCACAGCTAACAAGATACCTATTTAATGTAAAACAATTTTGTTTTAGAGTTACAGAATATTGATTTTGTACTAAAATAACATTATTTTGTATCAAAACAAGGATGGTTTCATTGAAAAAGTAAACGTCCGGGCCGGATGAGCTTACTTTTACCCTTTCTGGGTACAATTCGGGGGCAATAACTTTTCTCTGATGGGCCCAAAGTGAGCCACTCGATGCTAGTATTCCCTTGCCCAGAAGAGGCCCGCGATCTTTGGACAAGTAACCCGGTTTCCCCAAAGTCAAAGACGTGCACTGATTTACTTCCTTGACCAAATCCATATCCGTTATGCATACAATCTGCATGGTTCCCGCCGAGTACATGTGTATCGGTCCTGCCATCAAAACATGAACAAAGAAGCATATATAAATTGTTAGTTGTAGAGTTTAACCTTTAATAATTGCAAATTTAAAGTTAATCAAGTTTTTTTAAAATTTCATTAGTATAAGTATAATTCTGGTATGCAGATAAATAATGATAATACGAGAAAAGTACAAAAATTATAGTAGTATGGGAAAGAAGATATATAATTTGAATTGGGAAGACAAGAAGTAATCTTATTACCGTAATCTCTTATGAATTTTTCAAGATATGCAAAACCAGCTGACGGCCAATTGTGAAAAATACCAATTTTTTTCTGGGTGTTTGCATCTTGTTGGATTCTTTTCATTTCCAAGATGTTTCCCAGTAAAAATGAAGGAGGAGGACCCTTGATGCCTTGCTTTTGAAGCTTAGACCTCAGCTTTTTTGGTTTCAGGATCAAAGCATTGTAGATTTGCAGAAACAACAGCACAATAACTCCCAATGTAGCTGATAACAAAATTTCAGCCTCCATTATCGGATTTTTGGTCACTTGCCTCCACTACCCACTTCTACTTTTTATAGTGCTCGCAAATAAGATTGAGGGATAATATTCCCCACCTCCCCTTAGGTTTTTTCTTATAGCAATCATACCCCCACGGTTTTGGAAAGCCAGCAAACTCCTCCCTTTTTTGTTAGTCAAAGTTGGTGGGTGATGGTGCTGTAATCAATATATATATATATATATATATATACTATAGTCAGAATTTTCTCTTTTATAACTTTTTGGTCCCAGAAAATTGGTAAGATTTTTGGTATATAAGCCAAAAAAAATTTATAAATATATCCATAATACCCATTTTCCTTATTTTTCTTTCTTAAAAATGCATTGCATGACGTTTTTGCTCTTAGCTATTAACTTTGTTTAACGGGAGTTGAGTCAACAGGAGGTTATATGCTGGTTATTGGAACTAGAGACGCGGGGTTGCAATAGAAAAACCTGAGGGGAAGTGGATGATATTAGCCCAACAATGGCAGTAAAAATTAGTAAATAAATAAATGGTCCAAAAAAGCAAAAAGCTACAGTAGAATGTATAATTTATGAGGTATTATGTTGACCACAACTAGCTGCCTACCCATACATTTTGATAATGGACCGGTTAAAGAATCAAATGGTGACTTCTTTGTTTATTTATTTGTTATTACTTTGATTTCATCCAGAAATTAAATAATACTATAATCTAATCAGTTCTTGATTAGACTATTTTAATCCACGATGAAAGGGTTGAAAGGGTTAATTAAATAAGTGGAATGGTCGTTCAACGTACTGGTCAAATGTTTACAGCGAAATGGGCGGGAATTATTGATTAAATGTGTAAACTTTACGAACTGATATATTCTTTTTATACCAATTGAAATGATTTAATTCCTGTTTTAAGCGCAATGATGAATATGAGAAATTTAAATTTGACAGCAGCTGTTGACAATACTAAAAAATTTTATTTATGCAATATGAAATGGAAAATCCAAATTTTAGCCTGAGGATATTTTCTGCTTTTCTGTTTTTGGTGTTTATTCGGCAAATTTTTACGCCCAGACTGGATAAGTGCGCTCTCTGTTTTTGGTACTTTGCTTTGAGCACGCGTATTCATTTGAAGCATTGAATTGAAACATGGAAAATTCTTTCAAAGAATCAAATGAAACGAAGACTTTGTGTAGTAAGCACTTAAATCACTTCTCCATTTTCAACCTTTTGATCTTGAATCACCATTGAAGGAATCAAATATCATTATGTCCCAACACAATCTTCTTTATTATCATCGTAGTAATCAAAGTAATACAAGCAATATAAAAGAAGTCACTTATTTTCCTCTAAAGCATTTTTGCTACACACGTGCTCTTACTTGAAAGTTGAAACCACAGCAGTTAAAGTGTTCGTTCATTTTTTATCTATTTTTGAAATCTAGCTATTCTATCCCATAATAGTTGTGGCACCTCAATCCTCAACATTCCCTGAATCTTTTCAAAAGGTCAAAAACATTATACTTTGGTAACATAAAGATTGACACCATATGCAGGTTCCACAACCAATCTATACCCAGGGCAATGATGATAATCTGGAGAGACAGAGAAACTAAATTTTGTCAGAATTAGTGATAGAATCACCTTCAATTCTGTCATAGCAAATTGTTGTCCTGCACAAACTCGAGGCCCCATTCCAAATGGCATATAAGTTTGCGGAATCTTGCAAGCTCCAGAAATTCCATTTGCAAATCTTTCGGGATTGAACTGGTGTGAACCAGGACCCCATAAGTCAGGATGCTGCTGTAACATTGCAACTGGTATCCGGATACCCATACCTTTTGGTACTAAAATGTCTTTGAACTTAATATCTTGGAAGACCTCCCTTGACAAAAGCCCTATAGGCGGATATAGCCGCAATGTCTCTTGAATTACCATTGTCAACTGCCAAGAGATATGAACATTAAATTCAATCACATTTTAGAATGGAAGTTGGAAAAAAATGCAGTACTTGATGACATTAAGACCAAACCAAGTAACAATTGGTATTTCCTCGCAATCATGTATTGTTTTAAAAGAGTGAACCTCTAGAATAGAAAGCAGCACTACTATTTGTAAGCAGAAAATATCAATTTTCCTTTTAAATTACAAATAAACTAAGACTATAAACTAAGACTACAGGAGTGACTTTAACTACTTTGAAGTAGGCTACTTCATTGGAGATACTGGTATATCCTTTTCACATCATAGTTCTTAATCTACCAAAAGTGGGCCATCAAAAAGCTTAGAAGTGAATCAATGGTCACTTACAGTTTTCAAGCTTGGGAGCATATCAACATCTGGAAGGCCATTTCTACAAGTTTCTGTCACCTCAGCACGAACACGTTCTTGCCATTCAGGATGTTCAGCCAACAAAAGCAAAGCCCATGATGCTGTGATGGCAGAGGTCTCGTGACCAGCAAAGTAGATAGACTTGCAATTATCCACTATAAATTTATCTTGAGGAAATTCCAGTGGTAGACCATTTTGTTCACCATTACTCTTGGCACCCTCTAGCATCATTTGTAAGAGATCCTTCTCAAATGAAGCCTCAGTTCGTTGTTTTACCAGTTTCAGTATCATTGAGTTGATCTCTTTCTCTAGTTTCCATATCTCTCTATTGTTTCTGCTCGGTAAGTACCTTTAAAAATTTGAAATAATAATTGTTTCATTTTGAATGTATCTAAACAGTTAATGAATTTGGCAGAAGTTTTGAGTAATTACCTCATGCCAGGAACACCAACCATACCCTTGGACATGATTTTCTGCAAAGATCTAATTCTCGAGAAAATTTCTTGTCCTTTGAGATAACTACTACCAAAACAAGCTCTAGAAATTATATCTGCAGCCAATCTTCTCAAATCCGTATCAATTCTAATTTCTGCAGTTCCGCGCTCACTTTCAACTCTACTCTCCCAAGATCCAACCAATGATGTTGTAGATTCCACCATTAAATTCACCATGCCCTTACAAAAGAAACAATAGCGCAAGAGATTATCCACGAGTAAAACCACTACAGCCTACATAGTCAACACTCTCACTTAATTACAAGTACTTAATTAACAGAAACTAATGGCAGATTGAAAGAAAACTAGTAATATTCTCACTTAATTACAAGCATTTGAATAGCAAAAACTAATAGCGAATTGAAAGGAAACTAGGATTGCTAGAAATAGAAAGAAAACTAGGATTACCTTGACTTTGTCAAGGTAGAGCTCTGGAGCAATAATTTTGCGCTGATGAGCCCAAATTAGGCCACTTGAAGATACAATGCCATTACCCAGAATGGGGCCGCGTTCTTTGGAATGGTAAACTGGTTTACCTAAGCTCAAAGATGTGCATATGCTCAATTCCTTCACCATTTCCATATCTGTTACACATACCATCTGTATGTTCCCAGTTGAATAGACAAAAATTGGTCCTGAAACCAAGAATCTTGAATCAAATCACAGCACATATTATTGCTAATTTCAGCTGAAATGTGTAGAAAAGATAGAGAAAGTTTTGAGAAGAAAAAGGGGATACCATATTCATTTTTCCACTTCTCAATAAATGGGAAGACAGTTGAAGACCAATCATGATCAAGGCCAACTTTAATTTGGTCTTTTACAGAAATTTGTTGTTGGATTTTCTTTATGTCTGGAATGTTACCTAAGAGAATAGAAGGAGAAGGTCCTCTAATTCCTTGCTTTTCAACTTTCGATCTCAGAATTTTTGGTTTCAAAACCAAAACATAATACATATAGCAAAATAAAAAAACAACCCCACCCACAACCACTGATAATACAATCTTAGCCATCAAGCTTGCCTCTGCAGTAGCCATATCTTCTTCCTATTCTTCTCAAACCTCTTCTTCCGCTTGTTTCTATGAAAAATGTCCCGAGTTCGCAAATGAATGTTGGGTAGGGCTACTACCTATGCTGTCGTACCTTAACGACTTTTTTTTATTATAATCTCTTAGGACAATTAACACATAGTTTTTTTTTAGGCTTGAAATTGTAACACTTGGAGAAAAACTACGAGGAAAGAAACATTTACCAACCCTGTCGCCATCCATCTCCGTTAATTTTCTGTTTATTTTAAGGACATTATGATAAAGATACTGATGACTTTTCTCTTTTGTGTTTTGTTCACTTAAACCTGAACCCTTTTAAAAACTATACTTGAAAGCACTTTATCAATCTAACACGCATCTATTTAATGCAACTAAGTCCATTTACGCAATTTTTTCTCTTCAATGGAAAGCTTAATGTCCTAAGTCAATTCAAGAAATCAGATCCTCTTCCACCAATAATAACACCATCTTGTAATTCTTTTCCTTGCATTGATGACCCAAAATCCCAATTAGTTGCTGCTCCAACTTCTCTTCTTGTTCAATGCATCAATAATGGTGCTGACTATAAAAAAAAAAAACTTTTGTTTTTTGAGTGATTTTGTGTCTCTTCCATGTAAAATTTGCTTGGTAAATCCAGTTTTAATTATGGATTTGATGGATTGTTTCATAAAATAGATAAAGAGAGATTAACAGAGGGAGAAGATCGGTGATAGTGAATTTTTACAGAAGGCAAAAAAAGGGAGAAAGAGTCGATTGGTTTTTGTAGAAGAGAGAAAGAGTTGGTGGAGTTTTGGGGAGGTGGGGTGGGGTGGGGTGTGCGCGCGCTGATTTTTGCATAAGTGTTGCATGTGTTTTGCAGGAGGCGCTGAGAGGGAGAAAGGAGGTGATGGATTCTTGCAGGAGGGGTAGAAAGGGGGCGGTGGAGTTAAGAGGGAGGGAGACGCTCATTAGGGCCAGGTTTACTGCACTACTGCCAAAAAAAAATTATAATTAATTTTCTCATTAATTAAATTTGTAATTATTTTAAAAAACTAAATAGACGTAAAATTTTAAAAATTAAAGAGACTCAAATTAAATTTTATTTTTTATTTTCATTAATAAAATTAAATTATCAAAGATATTTTAGTCATTTCAAGTAATAGGATTAGTTAATTAATAATATAAAGAAGATATACGTGCCTTTCTCTATGTTTTCTCCGTAAGTGTTTTAATTCAATATCTAGGGGAGGTATATATTAATTATTGTAATCTCTAATTTGTTTGTTTTTTTCTCATTTTTTTTATTATGTAAGAAAAACTTAAAATTCATAAATAGATTTTTTTTTCTTTAATAATTAGAGAGTTATAATAATAATTTAATTTAAAAAACAAAAAAAGTTGGAAATGCAATTGAAAAATTAGAAAAAATGTACAATAGAGTTGCTTGCACCGTAGCAATACTCGTTTTACAGAGAGTTTAATCCTCATCACGTGTTGTGTCGTGAATTTAGAAAAATAACTGAGGACGTGACAAGATTAGGCCGCGGATCGATGCTGGCAGCCTGTCACAATCAAACATTTTAATAATAATTAAATGCACTAACAGCATCCATCTTCCATATACTTATTTATTAGTTCCCTAATCTTCAGAATCTTCAAGCTTGGACATGATTTAATAAAATATAAAAAATAAATAAAAAGAGAACTGGATGCGATCCTCAATCCTCTACATTAATCAATTAATTAAACTAAATTGAATGATGCTGTTGTGTTTGCTGGGATTGCCTTCGAGAACAAATTTTCCGATTTCGTTCTATGAAATTAAAAAGTACATCTTTCAAACTCATTAAAAGGTTTTAAAGCCGTCTCACGGTGAGAAAAACTCCATCTCCAGGCTGTACAACCAATCGAAAAGCAGGCAAGTGATTGTAAACCGCTGACAGCGAAAAGCAAAACTTCGACAGAACAAGACACAGAATCACTTTCAGTTCTGTCATGGCAAAATGTTGTCCTACACAAATTCGAGCTCCGACTCCAAATGGCAAATAAGCTTGCGGAAACTTACAGGCCTTAAGAATTCCATCGGCAAATCTTTCCGGATTGAACTTGTGGGCATCCTGCCCCCAGAAATCAGTGTTTTGTTGTAATGCTGGGATCAAAATCTGAATGTTCACGCCTTTAGGAATCACAATATTTTTTAATTTAATGTCCTGCAACGCTTCTCTCGTCACAAATACTGCTGGTGGATACAGGCGCAATGTTTCTTGAATGATCATCGTAAGCTGCAATGCATGACAATGTTTCAGACAAACGATAGAACACAAATTTTGTACGTGTAGCAATACTCCAATTTTAAACTCACCGTTTTCATGTTTCGGAGCATATCAGTATCTGGAATGTTGCCTTTACAAATTTCAAGCACCTCAGCCCGAGCGCGATCTTGCCATTCAGGATATGCAGCTAATAGCATCAAACTCCAGGATGCGGTAATGGCAGTGGTTTCGTGGCCAGCGAAGTATATGTTCTTGCAATTATCCACAATGAACTTGTCTCGAGAGATCACATGAGATGATAGTTTCTTAAATTCACCATAACTTTCAGAGCCTTCAAGAATCATTTGTAAAAGATCCCTCTCGTCTGTACCCTCATCAATGCGTTGATTTACCACCTCTAATATCAAGGAATCAATCTCCTTCTCTAATTTCCATATCTCTCTGTTGTTTCTGATCGGCAGATACCTTGAAAATTTTCATAACATCAACTTCACAGTAGTTAATTACCCTAAATCATAATAGAATTGCTTAAAATCCGCGTTTTAAAGATGCAAATGCCCGCAAGAGATAATTAGTATACCTGAAACCTGGAATGCCAACGTTTCCTTTGGACATAAGCTTTTGGAGAGTAGCAAGTTTTGAGAATGTTTCTTCCCCATTTGAATAACTGCTCCCAAAACAAGCTCTGGATATTATGTCTGCAGATAAACTTTTCAAATCGTCATCAATTCTTATATCTGCAGTGCCTCCTTCATTTTCAATTCTACTCTCCCACGATCTCAAAGTTGAAGTAGTAGCATCCAGCATCAGTTTCATCATGCCCTTGAAGACAGAATTCCATGTATCATTCCCTTTTTCTTTAGTTGGAATTTCAGGGTGTGTCAACATTAATTACTTGATATAGAAAAATGAATAGCAACTTACAGTTGTGATGAATTTAATTTAAATCAGCGTGATTATATATACTAATCATCATTGATTCTACATCAAATTTGACATTTTAAAAATGTTATGTTCGCAAGAAAGCAGGACTGGAAGACGAAATTTACCTTTACTTTATCAAGGTAAAATTCTGGAGCAATAATCTTTCGCTGGTGGGCCCAAATTGGGCCACTTGAAGATATAATACCTTGTCCTAAAAGAGGCCCACGGTCTTTGGACAAATAAGTTGGCTTCCCTAAGGTTAAGGAAGTGCAGAGACTAATCTCCTTTACCATTTCTATATCTGTTATGCTCAATAGCTGTATGCCTCCAGTTGAATAAATAAACACTGGACCTGACGCCAAAATTGATTTTTGTTAAAAATATAAATAAAAATAAAAATAAAAAGAAAAATTCGCAGACGAGAAAGATGAAGAGTATAAATTACAAAATCCAAATAAGAAAATTTGAAACGGCCGATGATTTATGAGCTCAGGCAGAACAGATCAGACATCGACCAATTTGGAGAAATTTTCAATTCAGTCCTTCATGTTTTACAAAATCTACTTTTACCAACTGATTTAACACATATATCATAAAGATTTCAAATATTTCAACATTAGTTTTCCCTTTAGTCTCTAATATTTTAGTGAATTTTACTCCAATACCAGTATACGAACTGAAATGAATTTCAAAGTTTACAGAGAATAACAATGAAATAAATAAATAAATAAATAAATATTTCATTGGGATTGGCATTGCCATTATTAGATGGAATTAGTTAAAGGCACATTTGCAACACAAGTGTTAACCAGTTGAGTTAAGTGAAATTTCACGAAAGTAAAAGGACTAATATAAAAAATTTTCCACCAATTCGCGTTCTTGTTGTTTCTTCAGCGAAGACTTTAATCCAACCGTTAAAACACATAAAAATGAAAGATTTGGGAAACTTTAGTTAAAGGAGGAGAAAGTAAAGAACTAAATATGACCGAAATTGGGGAAGAAAACAAGAGTACCGAATTCATTTCTCCACTTGTCAAGATAGGGGAAGACAGCGGAAGGCCAGTCGTGAGCAATTGCAGAAACGCCGTCGTCCTGATTCCGAGTAGCTTTAGCTCTTATCTGAGCCTGATCTTGCATGATCCTCTTCATTTCAGGAATATTTCCGACCAAAATTGAAGGTGATGGACCTCGAATCCCTTGAATCCGAAGCTTTGATCTTTGCTTTCGCGGCTTCACGACCAGAACATTGTAGAGATGGAAGAACAAGGCGAATAAAAGTGATAAACTGATGCTACCGATCGTGATTTGGTCTGCTTCCATCGTTTTTCTGTCTCTGTTTTCTTCGAATTATTATTTTTCCTCTGCTTTTATATTGTCAGCAACTGATTATAATGGTAAGGAGCAGTGGGACCGTCAATTATATAATAATTTCGCACTCGCAACATGCTTCTAACTTGTGGTCAGTAATTTTCTTCTCTTCTAATTACAATTTTACATTCATTAACTACAATTTTCTCGAGCTATTACAACTCACCAGCAATTAATATTAATATTTATTTTAGGTAATATAAACTAGTACAAATTTGGCACAGACAAATATTTACTCGATGCAATTAAAAAAACAAATTAACGTATTTGACTTAAAAAACAGAAATTAAAATAGGTTCGGTGACAACAACTTGTGCCCTCCGCCCAAGTTTTTTCTGAATATTACGTATTACAAATCTACTAAATATATACTCTGACATCACTGAGAAAGTCCCACAATATATGAAAAATCCTATCGATTAGGTTGGTGGGGATCGAACACATTCTCTTATGGTTATCCTTCGCCTAAGTTTGAAGTCTTAATCTTTACATTCGAAACGTCCCCACAATTTGTAAGTCGTTGTCTTGACAATTAATATATAAAATATACCGTTAAACTTTAACTTTTAATGTTAGTGATTAAAAGTAAGTAGTTTACATCATTTTATATTTTTTTTTATTTATAAATTTTGAATTACATAAAAGAAAAACAAATGACAAAGCAAAAACAATTAGAGTAAAAATAATGATGTTTTATTATAAGATATAGACTCGCATTCACATAAAGAACTTGTGATTTTTATATTGTTAGATTTTATGTGAAATGAACTCCTTAACTAAAAATTTATTTTTCTATATATCTTAGATTTAGTTAAATATTTTTGATTTCATTGGAATGATTTTTTTTTTCTCACTTCTTCAACACGATTAAAAGTTAAAAATGAAAATTTTATATCCTAATTAATGTCAGGACATTATTTTTTATAATTGGTATTATATAATTTATTGCGTTAATCATGATACGAAAAATTAATAAATACCTATACACAAATTTTTGTTTAGAAACCTTGTATACATGGCATTATTCTATTTAAATTATATCGCTATAATAAATAAACAAGATGAGAACGAAGATAATAGATATTTTTGGTAACATTGGTGGCCCGAAAATAAAAGGAAGGAAATCGGGCCTTCTACCATCCCGACCTGTTACTATAGATTGGGCCAGTGGAATCCGGGAATGAACGAAATCAACACAAAAAATAAAATAAAACAGCACTTATATAAAATTATAATTTAAATAAGAAAAAGGAAAAGAAAAAGAAAACAGCAAGTACAACAAAACAAGAGGAGACAGAGAGACCTAAGCAAAGCTCGTGTATCTTTCTTCCTCATCCGTCTTACAAACCTTAGTTTTCTCCGTCTCTGGACTCTTATGAATCTAGGGTTTTTCCCCATGTCCTCAAACGTCACCGTTTTACCTATCAGATGACTAAAAGCCCTAATTTCTGTCTCCAAGTCTAGGGTTTTCATATGTGAAGTATTAAAATTTGAATCTTGGGAGTTTAGGGTTTTCAAATTTGGAACCGAAAGAATTGGGGGAGTTATGTATAGAGATCGAGGAGGAGGAGGAGGAGGAGGAGGAGGTGGGCCTTCTAAGTCGGAGATTGTCGGTGGACCGTTGGATCGCAAGCGTATAAACGATGCGCTTGATAAGCACTTAGAGAAATCTTCCCCTTCTACTTCTAGGGCTTTGAGCTCTAAAGACAAGGAAAGATTGTCTGTACCGTCCACTTCTACGGGTAAATCGCAGCTCGATCACCGCGATACTCGCTCGGCTTCTTTGTCCAAGAACAAATGCTCCGATGGTTAGTTTTACTTTACTCAGCTGAAGTTAGCAATTTTGAGTAATTTTTGAATTTAATATGTGTTCTGTTGTCTGCAATTGTTTATTTTAGGTGTTTTTATTTGGCGGGTAAATGTCATATGTGGGATCTTGGATTATGTAGTATGTGAAGTTTTCAGCTGATTTTCCTGATGAATGTTTATGTTAGTGTTAGCTTAATGTAGTTATTAGCTGTGGCGGAAGAATCTTGCTTGTGATTCGAGTGCATTTTTATGGAAGTGAAATTAATAAGTTTTATGGGCTCTTGATTTACTTAACTTTGTCTCACCTTTCTCTTTGAGTAATGAAATATTGGTACGTGTGAGTAATTAGATTTGGTTATATTTTTTGGCCCTCTGTTTTCTTTGTCAAAACGAAGAGTTTCATTTGGGATTCCTTTTACTGAACACTGCTGTTTTCAATTTTTTTACATGCGAGAAGGTTTTTCATATTTGAATTTATTAGTATGTTGCTGGGATGGAATGGTTTTGTTATAGGGTTCATTCACGTTATTTTATGAGATTCAGTGAATGATTCGAGTTTTCAGAGATTTTTCTGTTTACAGCTAATGTTTTGTTAAAAGTTTTTTCAATATTGTAACCGTGATCCATGTACTATGGGAGTATATATCTTGATCCTTGTGCAGCCAAGGTTATCTTTGGCATTGTCGATTCTTGATCAATAGAGATCACAATTATATTGTTTCCATAGGTAAAACATGATGCGCTAAATTAAGGTTTTTCCAGCAAATTATGATGTTTTTGTTCATATAAAGAAAGGAACTCTTAAATGTTTTATAGATCCTGACGTTGAGCATCCTAACTTTCAAGACATTTTACATGGCAGAGAATGATAACTTTATCATTTTTCAAAAACAGGCTAGATTAAAAAGATCCCTTGCCTTGTGAAATAATGATTGAAACAGGGTTAAACTGTTTGTAATGCGAAGAAGTGAAAAATGTCTTCATGGATACAAGTTGCATTGAATTACCTAAATATACGTATAAGAGATATAAGCAGGTAAAATGGTTGGTTGTGCAATAATTAAGGTGGTATACATCAAGCCTCCTTAAGCTTTTTGATTGATGAAGGAGGTGACTTGAAATTGCATTGTTGTAAATGTTTTGTTTGTGAAATTTAGGATACATTGACTGCTTTCAGCTGTCAGCTGCCACTGGATAATGAGTCTCTGCTACTGTTAAATGGGTTGTTAACTTCTTCTAGCAGTATCCATATTGATACCTGAAAACAGGTTTTACTGTGGCTGGAGCCACCTCATTAAAGGAAAATCTTCAATGTCCCTGGATTACCATGATATTGTGTGGTATCAGTCATTGCTACAACATTTCATTTCACTCTTGTCAACATGCTTCTACCAAGCTGCGACTTGTACTAGCAATAATCAGGTGTTGGCTTGTAGCTATTAATCTAATTCAGTATATTTTCTTTTCTTCTTGTGAATTTGTCCACAAGATATGTGATATGTGCTTAATATCTCTTGATTAATTTAATTTTATTGTATTACGTAATTATATTAGATTAGGAGTTATGTTAGTAGTGGTTTAGTAGTTGTGTTAGTGGATACAATTATTTTCAAGAAGTGACCCACGTCCATAGTAGCTCTAGTTTTACCGTTATTTAATTGTATTCAATGGAAGGAGGAAAAATAGAAAAGGATTTTCCAAATTAAAATTTGTGTTTTGTTATCTGGAGAGTGGTTCGCTCAAACTATCATTCTTTCTTTTCCCAAATCCTCATCTTTCCAAATTTTTCTAGGATATATACGTATCATTATAAGAGGGTCTGTTCAGTCTGTGACAGTTGACACTTTGCTCAGGCTGTTACATCTGAAGCTGGGACGTTTAGCATGTTTTGATATCGACTGTTGTTTCATGTGGGACTTGTTTAATACACAATTCTTTTATTTGTAATGGACTCCATTGGAAAAGGTGAGGATGTTCTCTTATTTGCTGATTAAGGCCTCTTGTTTGTATTAATTGCAGAGGAATCTGAAACAGACAGTGAAGAATCTGACGTTAGTGGTTCTGACGGAGATGACACATCTTGGATCTCATGGTTTTGCAATTTGCGAGGAAATGAATTTTTCTGTGAAGTTGATGACGAATACATCCAAGATGATTTTAATCTTTGTGGATTGAGCAGTCAAGTTCCATACTATGATTATGCTCTTGATTTAATATTGGATGTTGAATCTTCTCATGGTAAGAATTTTTCTCTCCGGCCCATTTTTTTTGGTTCCCATAATTTCTAAAACCCATTTTGAATGTGGAAATTTTTAGGTGATATGTTCACTGAAGAACAGAATGAACTAGTGGAATCAGCAGCAGAGATGCTATATGGTCTCATTCATGTTCGATACATACTTACTAGCAAGGGAATGTCTGCAATGGTAAAATTCAGAGTCAGATTGTCTCTATTGTTGACCACTTATTTTTCCTTGTTTTGGCTAAGATGTTTTGTGTTGGGAACTTCTGCAGTTAGAGAAGTACAAAAACTATGATTTTGGTAGATGCCCAAGAGTTTACTGCTGTGGACAACCCTGCCTTCCCGTTGGTCAATCAGACATTCCTCGTTCAAGCACTGTTAAGATATACTGTCCAAAATGTGAAGATATATACTACCCCCGTTCCAAGTATCAAGGCAGTATCCTTAGCACCTGTTTATTTTCATTTCCTGTTGCTAACATTCTATCTTTTTACCAATTGCATATTGAGATTCAATGTATTGTTTATAGTTCCGTATGATTTATGGTTGCATTTCTAGTTTGGACCAATATATTAGCAGTAACCATTAGCAGTGTGTCGCAGGTTCTGCATTTAGATCCTCTATATTTTGTCTTAGTGGATGCAGTTTGTGTCTTATTTGCATTATGGTTAATAATATTCAGCTGGTGATTTAATTTCTATTGATTGATTGACAAATTTATGTGGTCATATTCATATTTCTTTATTTCGTTTCAATTTTGAAATTTCCCTGACATACCAAGATATTGATGGCGCTTATTTTGGTACTACATTTCCTCACCTTTTCTTAATGACGTATGGACACTTAAAGCCACAAAAGGCTACACAGAGCTACATCCCAAGAGTTTTTGGCTTCAAGCTCCACAAGCCCTGACACTGGAGTAGCAAGTTCTGTGGTGAATGCTTTGAGAATTCCAATCTGTCCAGCGGTGGTGCTTTTCACTTTTGTCTTGTGCCTCAACTGAAGTATGGATGGCCCAAAAACAAGTGAGGTAAAGTGGGGTAGCTCCAAAAATATTACAATTGATTCGCAAAATGAATATGTTCAGGGGAAAAAAAAATGCTAGATGGTCTACTAGTTGAGAAAACCTATCTTTTAAATTTTATTTGTGAATTTAACAGAGCGTTTGTAAGCTTATTTTTCTTTTCTGGTTTGAAGATTGTCCGAAGTGCTTTACTTTCTAGTTCTTGATATGCATTTCTTCTTGGTGATTGGATATGCATGACTACCATTGCCGTTGGCAACTTCCCCTTTATAAAATTCTATCATGAATATAATATGACCCGGGAAATGATTGTGCTGCTTTACCTTACACCTTGAGACAGAGTACAGGAAGGGAAAGCATAGGAGAAGAAGAGAACATTTTTCTATTTGTTTCAATACACAAATTTTCCCTGTTTTTCTGATTATTATATAATGTGTTTGATTTGATGGTACTATACAAGTGTATCTCTAGAATGGCATTGAATTATCTGATCTAAACTCTTTATCAATTTTGCAATATTTGTCATTTCATTTCTTTTATCACATGCTCTGTTTGTTGAATGTAAATTTTACTGCTGAACCCAGAAGCAAATTGTTGCTAAAAGGATGATTACCTATCTCATTGTTGTTCTACAACGAAATGGTCTTTTAAATAATTTGAGTATATATTGTCAGTAGTCGTAATCATAGATTTATTTTAAATAATTGGACAATCTTATCTTTATATGTAACCTGCGGCATGCCGTCACTTGCAAATATTGAAACACTTGATTTAGGCTATCTTCATTCTTCAATGACAACGAAATCTGGTTCAAAGTTGCAGGCGGATTCCTTAACGCATCATGTCAGTTCTTGTAGAATTAAAATCTTCTGGTATTTGTGTTATGGACGCTACGGTTGGCTATTCTATTCTATTTACAACAACAATAATCAGCGATATTTTCAAAGATATCATCAAATTTACTCTTTCTTTTCTCTATTATTTATTACATTAATACCTATCGGAAGTGATCTTGCCTTTATTCCAGTTTAAAATTCGATAATAATATATTATTATTATTATTATTATTATTATTATGTGAATGCGGGTAGTTTTGGAATTTTGTTTTTTTTAATATATATACTTAATTTATAACGTAATATAACTACACACTCTAGAAGACTTTTCGAATTTTATTTAAATAAGATTTTGGAGAACGTCATGTTGTAGCTTTCAAATCAATGATATTTATTTTCTTTTGCCCATTACGTGTTTTTTCTTATTATGTACAAATGCGAGACAGATATTTCATTAAAATAATAATAATGATAATAATAATAATAATAATAATAAATAATAATAATAAATAATAATTTATCACACGTCAGCGTGTGTGTAATTGTGTATGTATACGTACATACACATATTCCGGATGGTTCAGAAAATTAAAAAGCGGCAATGAAAATAATTAAACGAGAATAAAAGGGGCAGTTTAGGAAGAAAATTCCCTAGTTTAGAGTTAAGAGAGGAGTTGCCTTGACTCTGTGGTTTTAAATTAGTGAATTGCTAATTACCATAAACTCGACGCAGAGACCGCTCTTAAATCCCTCTATTTATATCCAATTTTCGCGTCTAGCTTTTTCTTATTTACCAAGAAAATTTGCAGAGGAAAAGAAATTTAAAGACAAATTCTGAGATTTGATTTGATTTGATTGATTTGTTATGTAATGCATCAGAAGAAATCAGAAGTACAGATCGGAAAAGAAAGCAGCGGCATCTCTTCCGATTTCAATCCAACACCACCGCTTTTCGCTTTTCCGTCAAATATTCATCAAAAACATCAACAGCAACAATTCGAAACGACGACCGTTTCGACGGCGAAGAACAAAACGGGAAATAAAGGAGAAGAGGTTGTTCCTCAAATTTTGATTCAAAATGACCCAATTGCCCCTTCTCCTTATCCTTACAAGCGCTCCTCTTTGTCAAAATCCCCAACTTTATACCATTTAAACCCACAATTTGCATCTCATCAACAAAATCAATCGCTGTTTTCAGTCTCGATTGCCGCCAAATCCGCTGCCTTTCGATTGCTTCGTCGAATTAAACATCTCCGTCGTTTACGGGTTCATTTGCGATTAATTCTGTTGTTGTCTCTTCCGTTCTTTTATTTCCTAGTTTCGCATCCCAGTCATTCGTTTTTTCTGGATTTCTTATCCGCTTTCGCTTTTTCCGCCGCTTTATTGTTCTCTCTCAATCTTGCTCTCCCGCGATTGCCTTCAATTCGTTTGTTCTTCGCCCGTTCTTTCCCAATTAAGCTCGCGCCTTCTTCTTCTAAGATATCTAGACCGCCTTTGCCCGTATTTTGGTCAATTGGGTCGCGTCCGAAACTAGAAAAGAGGTGTAATTCCGGTTGCTGGGTGCAAGTTTTTAGCAACGGCGATGTTTACGAGGGTGAATATCATAAGGGAAAATGTTCAGGCAGCGGAGTGTACTATTATTATCTGAGTGGAAGATATGAAGGTGATTGGGTTGATGGGAAATATGATGGGTATGGAGTAGAAACCTGGGCAAGAGGAAGCCGGTATCGAGGGCAATATAGGCAGGGGCTTAGGCATGGATTTGGAGTTTATAGATTCTATACTGGCGATGTTTATGCTGGAGAATGGTCTAATGGGCAGAGTCATGGCTGTGGAGTTCATACTTGTGAGGATGGCAGTCGTTATGTTGGGGAATTCAAGTGGGGCGTCAAGCATGGCCTTGGCCATTACCATTTCAGGTAGTTCTACTTTTCCTTGGATTTATTTTAATATATTTCTTGTATGTATCTCCTTTAGAGTTGTTATATGTGATGTCTTACTGTTATTTATTTGCATTGCTGGATTCCTTATATTTGACATCTTCGATGATGGTATTGAATTGAATTATTGAAATGTTTGAAAGTACAGATATTGAAGGTTTTAGGTGATGTCCTTTTTTGGGTTGTTTCATGGGGCAGCTCACTTGTTAGAATATGTGTACAATCTATTCAGTTTATATCTAAGTTAATTTCAATCGTGTGGAGTAAATAAGGATCATAGTTGGAGTTGTGCATTTGGTATTGAAATCAGCTCCTTTTACATTTTCATTTCTTCATCATGTGTTTCTTAGTGATACTGTTAACAAGTACAACTGTCAACATATTGTGTACTATGGTCTAGGCATTATTATCATTACAAAAACTTTAATACTTCATGAGTCTGGATTATTTTGAAAACTGTAGGATGATCATTTATGTGAGCTTTGATTTGTTTATAATTGATAAATTGTCAGGACAAAGACAGATGAATCTTGGAGATTGCCGTTGATATGGACACTCTGTTTTCATTTTGTTTTTTGGTAGTTAGGCTATCAAATACCTAGTTCCGTTAATAATATACATTATAACATTATTGTAGCAATGGATTGTTCTGATACTTCTGGTATTTTGATGCATAGGCATATGATTCTTTTTGGTCCTGTATTTACATGTAAGTCTTTTTACTTCAGAAATGGGGACACCTACTCTGGAGAATATTTTGCAGACAAGATGCATGGGTTTGGCGTGTATCGTTTTGCCAATGGGCATCGGTACGAGGGAGCCTGGCATGAGGGTAGAAGACAAGGACTTGGGATGTACACCTTCAGAAATGGGGAAACCCAATCTGGTCACTGGCAAAACGGAATTCTCGACATTCCAAGCACACAGAACACTGCTCATCCTGTATCTCCTGTTGCTGTTTACCATTCCAAAGTACTCAATGCCGTGCAGGTATTTCAACCATTTTAGCTGGACTTCTATTCATTACCATTCTGCGAGTATTGGTGCATAAAATTTTAGCTTCACTTCCCATGCCAGTGATTAGTATTATTACTTTGGATGGCCTCATGTTCTCTTTGTTTTGTGATTGGCACAAGTTATTAGAAATATTAATATCCATGATAACAGTCGGAAATTCTTTTTTCAAATATTTGTTTGGTTGTCTATGAGAAAACATTTTAAGTTGCACGTAAAATTGCTAATACCATGATAGTTCATACCTAATGGGTTCTGTAATTGCTGTTGTATTATAATCAGGAAGCACGACGAGCAGCGGAAAAAGCTTATGACGTGGCCAAGGTGGATGAGAGAGTTAACAGAGCTGTAACAGCTGCTAATAGGGCAGCAAATGCGGCTAGAGTGGCAGCAGTTAAGGCTGTCCAAAAACAAATGCATCATAACAGTAGCAAAGATAACATCCCAGTTCCCATTGTATGATACCCATGGGCGACAACTCATATGTTAATACAAACAAACATGTATGAAGAGGGTGATAACTAATGTGTTCATCTTCTCTTCATCTCACTTTTATCTTAAATTGTCCAAACTTGAGTTTAGTACATAACTGATGTTTGTTGTGGAGGAAGATGGTCAAAGAGCACTACATTAGGTCATTCCTTTTGAAACCATCCGTTTCTGAGGCGAAATTCCCAGCTGAAAATGGAGTGAGCATATAGAGAGGGAGGGGGAGAGAGAGAGAGAGAGAGAGAGAGAGAGAGAGAGAGAGAGAGCAAAGTGAAGGCGATAGCAACATATGCTTAGTTGACATTTGGTTTTTTCTCTTATTAAATCTATGGTAGATTTTTGTAAATTTAGATGTAACGCAAGTGCTGGTGTCCTAGAACTTAACCCTGCTTTTGTTATATATGAACTCACTGGTTCTTCTTACAATGATGTTTAGTGGTCAGTCGTCTGTATATTATGCATGAACTATATATAATTTTTCCCTGCTAACCCATATAAATTTTTGTTAGTAAGCCCGATGATGATGAGCTATAGTTTCAAGACGAAAGGTTTAGCGTTCATTGAAAAATTATTGCTGCTAAGATCAAAGAAAATTCTATTAGGAATCTTTTTTTTGACCTTCACAAATTTTCTCGACCACAGTACGCATAAAAAACTCCCATTGGATGTTGACTAAAACTCGTAACCAATGCCCAAGTAGCATTGATTTCCCCATTTGATAGTGCTAAACGGACATCATGACCAACAAATATATATCTAATTCTTAATATTCTTTATGGTTCACCATTGAAGACTTTAAAACTGAATGCAAAATCCAAAAGAAGAGAATCACAAGCTAATTGATAAAACCATGCAAGAGCACCAGCACACAATCAACATAAAAAGTAATCGATGTAAACTACTCAAAAGACCAGCAAAATTTGCGTAAGTAGATTCAAATCTATAGGTCTAAAGCAAATATCACGCACAGAAATCCATTTTGAACATCTTGCATTAAGAATTACATTCCCAAGTATCAAAAACAAGTGAGCGACAAAATTTAACTCTCGGTCTGCTCCCTCAGCCTACGGATGGTACTCCTGACAGTCACGGCACTGGCAGTGCTGCAAATACAAAAAGGATATAAATTAGAAAATTTTTCAATTGATGAAAAACAAAAACAACTAAATATTAGAGAAAGAGAGACTTACTTCAAAGTGTAAGCACCACCAGCTTTCACCTTGCCGCAGTCCTTGCAACCCCAGATTCCCACAGCCTTCCTCTTCACGGCATACTGTAAGAGCAAAGAGTTCATCATATTTGACGCATTCATACAACAGATTATGAACTGGAATTGAAATGAGAAGGAAGTACAGCAAGTGATGGAAGGCAAGTTACCTTTCCGCAAAACTCACAGAAGTACTTGCTGTGTTGACTGACCTCCATCTTCTTAATCTGCTTACGCAGACTGGCACCATAACGGGTACCTAAAACGGAATAATAAATACAATTCACATGTATGAACAAACTGAAGACAAAAATCTAAACAAACTAAAACATTAAAGACAGATCTAGCAGCTAGAGAGATCCACCACAAAGAGACGTGAAACAGCATCCTCACTGCTTAAATAAGGACTTTCTTCTTAATCAACTAAAGAATGAGACTTTGATAATTCTGAAACCTTAAAATTTGGTAATTCTACTTGGGTCGAATATAAGCTCCTAACACTAAATTATAATAAAACGTTTGTCCTTGATATCTTACTACAGATAAAAACATTAAAACATTAAAACAAAGAAAAATAGACACAATACATACCATACTTTCCAACGATTCCTGCCTTCTTGGTCCTCTTTGTCTGCAGAAAGAGGACAGTATAAAATAATCCATGAATACAATAAACCAAATCAGAATGGTTTGTGTTTGAAAAAAAAAAAAACGAAATCAACAAAACAACTTCAGAGCACGGCCTACAACATTAAATCATGTATTGTAGAAAAGAAAAACCTTGGCAGCGTTAAAGAAAGAAAAACTGAAACCCATTAAGTACCAGAACACAAGATCAGGAATTTCTAGTATTTTTCTTCATTATACAACAAATGAAAACAGAAAACATATTAATAAATACCAAAACCCTAATCAAGCTCATAAATTGATACGAAGGAAACAAATAAAATCAAACGCTTGATAAATATAAACATAATAATTCGTTATTACAATGAGATTAAGAATGAGAGAGAGAAGCATACCATTTTGGGTGGGTTCAACAAGCACAGCAGAAACCCTAGAACAGAATGGCCAACGTCAATACCCGTTCTCGTTATTGTGATATTTATAGTCCGCCAACTATTCAAGATTCTGCCCTAGTACCCGACCCGCAATTCTTGCCTGGTCAAGTTCTTCGAACCCTCAGCAGACGTGGACCTCTAGTATGGACTCGGCCCAATTCACGGACCCAGCAGTCCACCATGATTTTGGTTTTCAATAAATTTTTAAGCTTAAAAAGCGTACATTTTTTTATACTTTAAAATTTGGCCAATTTTTTTTTTTAAAAAAATTAATTCAATTTAGAAAAGATGTTCTATACAATTAATTCTTTTTCATTAAAAATCTCTCTCAAATTTAACGTAAAGATGGAGGAAAGGCTTTAATTTGAAGTGAGTTGAGTTGATTGTCTTGCGATTCTATCAATTATATATAAAAGAAATATAACGTAATTATTTTAGCAGTTTTCTAATTTTGTAATAGTTTTGAAATTATAAATCAAACATATTTTTAGAAACAAAACAAAAATCTCTAAAGATACACGTAATTGTAATCCAATTCACAAATTTTCAGGAAGTATTATATTTTAGAAAACTCATTTTTAGAGAAAAAAGAACCGGACGCGTCCTCCCTCGTATTTAACTAATTATCCGGGCCAATTAATCGACATTATAAAGACTTATAGGAAAATATAATTGTTCTTCTTTTCTCTTTTGTTGTATCTTGTGCGTTCGTGGAATTGGATCAAAATTCGAAATTTGATCCAATTCTACGTCTTTGAAATTTAATTCATTAAGAAATTAACGATGAATAACATTGGGCTGATAAATTGCAGCAACTGCCAAACGGCATTGCAAGTGCCACCTGGCGCGACATCCATACTCTGCGCCATTTGCCGGGCTGTAACCTGCGTGTCGAACAATCGGGCACTGGCTCCGGCTGCTGCTCCGCCGCCGATGTCAGTAGCGCCTCCGAACGCACACGGGAGAAAGAGAGCGGTTATATGCGGAATATCGTATAAGAACTCGAGACACGAGCTTAAAGGATGCATTAACGACGCCAAATGCATGCGTTACCTGCTCGCTAACAAATTTGGGTTTCCGGAAGATTCCATTCTCATGCTTACGGGTAAAAAGAGAGAGATATTTCAAATTTTTGAATTAATAATGAATTCTTATTAAAAAAATTGCAATTAATTAATGCAGAAGAAGAAACGGATCCGTACAGGATACCAACAAAGCACAACATAAAAATGGCGTTTTATTGGCTTGTACAAGGTTGTCAAGCTGGAGACTCGTTATTGTTTCACTATTCGGGACACGGTGCACAGCAAAGAAACTACTCTGGTGAAGAAGCTGATGGATATGATGAAACCTTATGTCCTCTGGATTTTGAAACGCAGGGCATGATTGTTGATGACGAGGTCAACGCAATGATCGTCAGACCTTTACCCCACGGAGTTAAGTTGCATTCCATTATTGATGCTTGTCACAGCGGCACCGTTTTGGATTTGCCCTTCCTTTGCAGAATGAACAGGTTTTTTTTTTTTTTTTTTTTTTTTTTTTTTTTGGGTTGATGGTTGTAGTAGTCCTGAATCCTGATTTGATTAATTAATTATATTCTTTTAAATGAAACAGGGATGGACAGTATATGTGGGAGGATCATAGGCCGCGTTCAGGAGTATGGAAAGGAACGAGTGGAGGAGAAGCAATATCATTCAGTGGTTGTGATGATAATCAAACTTCTGCCGATACATCAGTTAAGTAGAAGTAGTAGTAGTTGTTGTTGTTAGTAAAATTCCCATGCATACCCATTAACAATAATAAATATTAATGACTACAAATTTGAATATAATAATGTAAATAAAATGAATGCAGGCTCTGTCGAAGATAACGTCAACGGGTGCAATGACATTCTGCTTCATCCAAGCAATTGAAAATGGGCAAAGCGATACATACGGGGACATACTGAATTCAATGCGGAATGCCATCCGAAAAGTAGGCAAAGACAATAATAATAATAATAATAATAATAATAATAAAGCTATATCTGCAGCTTCATCTCTTGTGAACGTGCTTACCTCAAGCAACAAAGCTTCCTCTCTTGTCAAAATGGTTATGTCAAGTGGCAACCTCGGCCTCGGTGGTGGTGGTGGCCGCCTCACACAGGTACCTCTACCTCTACTTTCTCGTTTTCTATTCATTATATTAATTCTCTCTCTACTTTTTCTTTATTATTATTTTCCTGTGTTTTCTTTGCTTGCAGGTGCCTCAATTAACTTCTTGCCAGCCATTTGATGTGTATGCAAAACCATTTTCCCTTTGAATTTTGGTCCTTTTTCTTTCCTTAAATGATTTTATATATGTAATTCATAATATCTAAGGGGAATGCAATGAATTCTTTTTTTTTTTTTTCCATTTCGAAGGAAATGCAATGAATTCTTGAAAAAAAAAAAAATCTGCTTTCCAGAATTCATTGATTAATTCGATGTATTTCGACATGGTTGGTTGAATAAGAATTGATATGACGGGGGAGTATGTTCGCAAGTGGGGTTTGGGGTTTGGGAAAAAGGAGATGCAGCAGCCAGCAGCTTTAACTCCTAATTAATTAATGTAAATGAAATGTAAGCAAAATTATGAAATGAAACTTACGGAATCAGATTATTGTTAACTCGATCAATCTCAGTCAGTCAGTCAGTCAGTCAGTCAGTTAGACTGACTTGTGATATCGTCTGCGCGAATATATCTATATCTATATCTATATCCACTTCAATAACTGAACTAACGGACGAACCAAAACGAATTCGGAACGAAAACGTGTACCTAAAATTGCCTTCTTCTGCAGTAAAGCGAAAATTCAAAATCAATCACCTCACTTCATTGTCTTACCGCAATTAAGATGAGAGTATATTCTTAATATTCTTCTTATAGGAAGGCATAGAGTACGGATGTTAATATAATATTAATTTTTTATTTTAATTTAGTAATATATTATATTAATTTATAGAACATTAAAAAAATATAAATTTTATAATTTCTTTTTTTTTTTTTAAAAAAACGGAGATATAAATATGATACAGATGTAAAAATTTTCCGTAAAATGTGTCTGCCAAACATTCAACCAATACTAAATCTGCAATTTGAAAACAAACTAGAAGCCGTAGGTAGAAGGTTGGTGACCAGATGAAAGCCATGACGCACATGGTTCCTTTACATATGTACATATAAAAAAGTGTGCATATAAATTGCTCCCGCCCACCTTCCACAATATAAACGTGCTAGTTAACCAAATTTTGAGAAATTTTTTTCTTTTTTGGATTTAAATTCCTTCTGTAAACTTTACTTAAATTCGTATAGCAATAATTTAGGTGTCTTGCTCATTTCAATATCAAAAATCACCGTTAACATATAACACTCTCGCATAACACATTAGGTAATATAAAATATGTTTAATTTCAGTGCCCCATAGCATAGCTTATCTCTCTATCATCATGGCCGCATTGACAGACAAAGCAAGACCTAAACAACTTTTTTTTATGCTCAATTGACCTCTTTTTCCATGATTGCAGTGAGCAAATAATATTAAGGACACGGAGAAGGAAAAACCTCAATACTGCCTGCTAGTGCCTCCCACATAGAAAAGATGCCTCGACCCATCCCATTCCATTCCACCCATCAAGGAAAAATATTTTAGCAAAATAATATTAAGTACCCTAGGAAGGGATCATCAAATTTCTTCTAACAAGATTACAATGAGCTTCACCCTATCCTCTAAATAAATTTTTCTAATATCCTTGATTTGTTAGGATCTGGAGGCCGGAAATCCTCCAATCGCAAATTTGAGCTTGTACGAATATCATGCAACACAGTTTCTCCTTTATCCAATTTAATCATCTCTAATGTGCTTCCAAGAACATCACCGGCCAGTCCAATTTCCCGAAGACGCCCTGGTTCCTCCCCACCTTCCTTCAACAATCGCCCTATCTCCCTCAAGTGGATCACATTCTCTACCACAGCTTTGGCAAATATACAGCCAAGAAATTCTGCCGCTTTCGGGGCATCATTTACCGCATCCTCCAAAGTTGTGAGAACAGCTTCGAACCTAGTCAAAGGATTATAAAACATAAATATAGGATATACAACCTCCAAGCATATACACTTTATCAATGTCAAATAAAATGTAACATCTTCTATACCCTTTGATGATTTGGCCCCGAGTTAAGACACCCTCCCGAGATTTTGCAAGATTTACAAGCAGCTTAGCCAAAAGATCCCTTTCCATGTCCTTTCTCTCAAAAGAGTCTATGACCCAGAGAGAGATCATTGAAGGATGAAAGCTTGGAGAATTCAAATCTTTGATGCACATAGCTACTTCTTTCTCATCCCTGGCACTGGAAAATGTTTTAACAAAAATCAACCATAAGACTCAATCATATCTCTGATAATATATGCACAAGACATTTGCCAACAAAATAAGTATCCCCTTGCAATATACTAATACATTTATGACCATTAAAGAACATTTCACAAACTAAAGTAATACACTAGAACCCATGCATACACACTTTTGTCTGCTTCAGAATACATAACACCATATTGGATAAGTTTATGGTAAACAATCATCACTTCCCACACTAAAATTGAAAAACAAAGGTTATCCACTAAACATATGGTGAGGATTATTTTTTCAAACAAGTTACATTCCAATGTCTCCTATGACAAAACAACAGCAAACTATCAGCAAAATGAATATAAATGCACATACACAGACATGCAGGCGTAAATATATGCATAATTACTCTGCTCACACAATAAACTTGAAATGCAGATGCTATATACTGCTAAGATCTGGAAGATGTACAGGACTATACAAGAAGCATGCAGAGAGGAGGAGATACCTATAAAATTCTTTAATTGCTTCCATGGCCATATCTCGCAGGCGTTCTTCAGACCACACCCTTTCTGCAGGTACATTCTGGGCCAAAGCTGGTCCCTGGCCCCGTAAGGGTGGTGAAGTTGCAAGAGGACGGTCAAGAATGCGCTCAGGAGTCCTTACGTCCCTGTTTCCATAATTTGTACTACGCTCTTGAGCAGTTAAATGGTCAAAAGCAGGTGGGGCTGCAAATCTGTCCGGAAGATATCTCGGAATTAGATCTTCCCTTGAACCATAAGCAGGCCGCTCCGATAAAGTACTAAAACCGTTCAAACCAGCTGTCATTCTTCTAGGTTCTCCAGGACCAGAAGAAATATCTGGCATGGGCGTGCTTGACATTGCTGGTGGTCCTCTAATGGACATTCCTCTGGCAAGACCACCTTGGGGACCCAAAGTTATTGACTCATCACCCATGGGTCTTTGAGGCAAGGGAACCGACAAGGTCCGAGCCTCATAAGATTGCCTGTCCTCTAATCGTACATCCTGAGCGCCATAACCACGGTTCTGAGTTGGCAATCCACGAAAACTACCCATCTGGGTAGTAGGGGAAGATAACATAGCAGACCCTCTAGGACCAAAATCCATAGGCGACCTCCTTGCAGAAGAATTCATGCTTGAACCTCTGGCAAGCCTACTAGCTTGTGCTTGCCGTTCTTGGGCAGCATCTCTATGCACTTCCTCAATCTTTTTCGGCCCTTCAACTTTCCTCCTCTGCTGCCATTTGTTCTTTCTCAACTCAATTGCATCCTTCAACATGAACCTAACCCTAGAAGATAGTTTCATGTTGTTTGACAACTTTTCCATTCTGTCAAAATATACATCCATATAATCTTTGGCCCTAGCGTGGTCAATTATCTCACCTATTGTGCTCATTAATTTACACAAAGCTTCAACATCTTCCTCATCAGGATTCTCATACTGGCCCAGCAACTTCTTGATGCATTCATGCATTATTCTCTCAGTCAACATTTTCTTCTTGTACAACTCACCAATTAGTCTAATGTTACCCAGCATCCGTCTTCGAGCCTTGATTCTTTTTTCTTCCCTTTCTTCTGCAGTCTGCTTATCCTCACCGTCTTTATCATCTTTGTTAGCTTCTTCTTGCTCTCTCTCTCCTCTCTCAAATTCCTCTTGACATTTGTTCAGGAGCACTCTCTTGAAAGTTATCTTTTCATTCTCTTCATTAAAATCGGGTAATTCTCCAGCAAGATAGAAACAGAAGTTTGCATACATCTCACAAAAAGTAGGCTCCATTAAAGCTTTGTCAAAAATTTGAGAGATTACACCAGTGAGTGTGACAGCATTATCAATGTTGACTGCCTTTACTTGCTCAAAGAGTTTTTCAAAGTTTTGTGGAGTTAGCTTGTTCAGAATAGCTTTCAACTGCCTCTGCTTGGCCTCTTCCTCATCTTGCACCTTACCAACTTCATATTTCCTTTCAGCTTTGTGCATCATCTGCAAAGGAGTCTGAGGAGAAGGAATTAAACCTTTCTGCTGAAAATTAGCAGCACGTTGCCACCTGTCAGCGTCAGGACTATTTCTTGGTATCCCTCCCTGAGGAACCACAGGCTGCGTTGGCCCAGAAAGGATACCTCCAGCATGTTGCGCAAGGATTTGTGCTCGGGGATACCTCAGAACACCAGAGCTACCTCCTTGGCCAGGTCGGAAGCCTGCATTAGCACCATAGCCAACATCCAAATGCAAATCCCTCCCCAGACCAGGTGGACCAGGGAGTCTACCCCATCTGTCATTATCAACAATTACACTTCCACGACGATCAATGCGAGGTCCCCCTGACTGTCTATCCATTGCTCTTCCAGGACTAGGGTATGAATCACGGTCAACAAGATGAGAGACATGGATATTACCATTCACAAAAACCTCTGGTATATCAGCTGCAAACTCAAATCCATGGGGAGGATCAGTACATTGTTCAGAAAATTTCAAGAGGAAATCTCTGGAATATTTCTTATCCACATTTGCATTTCCATCTTCATTATGATGCACTTCTGGAACCTGTTCCCTGCTATCCGAAGGTTCTAATTTTGGTGTGGAGATGTCAGCAGCATCTTCCCAATCATCAGGCTCTGCTTTACTCTGCACACTTTTTTCACTGGCTACGGCATCCACATGAAGGGTATCGGCAGGTTCCTGCTTTGAATTCCCAATAGCAGAAGTGTTTTGTGCACTTTCTGAAGACACAACAGTGTCTTTCTTTTCCTCAGGACCCTTATATGCCATGTAAAGATCAGAAGTTGTCCCAGCAGCATCAGCTTTCTGAAGAATTTCTTTCCTCTTCTTCTTTGCTCTAGCAGTAGAGCTCTTCGATCTATTTAATTCTACTACAGGCTTATCCTTGGAATCAGCACCAATATTCTTTGGAACCTCCCCTCCAATTTTTGAGGTTGTTTCCAGAAGTTCAGCGGCTGAAACAGGAGCAGAATGCTGCTCTAATACATCACTTCTGCTTGATACGTCATCCACTGTCAAAGTCTTATCACCATGTGGACTTTCAACATCTGTTGTATCTACAACTCCAGAGGTAGACACATACATCTTAACAGACTCCCTATCAGCATCTGTACAATAACTTGCAGATTCAGCCGGTCCTCCCTCAAAAGTTCCTAAGATTGGAACCTCATTGCTGACAGCCATCGCCTTCGATACAGATTCCTGTTCAATTTGGTTGACAAGTTCCGAAGATTTTGCAGAAACAGATTCAGAAAAAATCTCAGAAGTGTTACCATCTTGCTTGACCCTTTCAGCCAATGTTTCTTCTCCCCTTACTTCTGTTAACAAAGATTCCTTCGAAGAAAGTACATCTGTCTTAACCTTAGCATCACAAACAGTATCAGACTTCCCGGCACCATTTTCAACACCAGATTCGGATGAAACAGTAGTAACGCCTCGTTTAGTGCTGTCATCCTTTGTCTCAGAAGTTGAAGCATCAATAGATGAATCATTATTTTTAGCTACTATAGTTTCCAAAACTCCACTGTTGGAGGATATACCAGTTTCTGCAGTTCGCCAAGCTGAGCTCGATGTTGAGGTAGACTGTCCACCAGCCTGATATAGGTATAAATCCACGCAAGAAAAGATGAAACTAATCTTATATGCAAGTATAACTTAAAAGAGGTTATCTGAAAAGTGCAGCATTACCTGCTGCTGAGTTTGGATTTGTCCTTTATTGCCTGGCTTCTTCTGATGATCTTTGATAGAGTTCGACCTACTGAGAGATTCCTTTCTCCTACCTTCCAAATTTGTAACTGATGCAGACTCCTCAGATGAAGCAGTAGACAGAGAATTAGATGCCAGGCTCTCGGTAGAGACAGTAGCAGAGACAGCTGCAGATTGTTTAGTTTCTCCTGGCAATGTCTTGGAAACTGATGATTTGCCGCTAGGTTTTACCTGTTGAGAAGATTTTTCTAGAACAGTCTCAGAGTCTTTTTGAGGGTGAGATGCGCTCGATTCCCCCGGGGGCCTGGAAGGTTTAGGCGATCCAACCTTTCCAACAGCAGGTGAGGTGTCAGACAGAGAGGAGTCTGCAGCCTTTTCTCCAACAGATACTGTGGCTGGTTTAACTGTCACCTGTGCAGTTCCTGAAGGAGCAGATGAACCTAAAGTATGTGCATCACGCACCTGTTCCACGTTTGGTGGTTCAGTTACACCAGGCATTGTGCTTCCAGTTTTACTAACTGGTTGAGAATTAACAGCTGTTGGATGCACAAATGATACATTTTGGGAACCCTGGCCAACTGGATAGTTAAATCTTGTTGCTTGAGAATTGGGTGTTATCTGGCTACTTGTTAATGGTAGTGAACCTGGAGCTGGATAATACATGGAACTGGCATTGTAAGAATTGGAGAAATAATTGATTGGATGAGAAGGAGCAAATGATGGTATTGGTTGGGACTGAGGAACATTAGGATGAGACCTAGGGCCTGAGACCCCACCATCTGAATATGTATCTGCTCGTTCATCAAGCCTAACCTCCTTATGGGTATCCGGGTGAGTAATCTTTACAACAGTTTTACGAGGACCAACGCCAAATTTTCCTCCCTGTTGTTGGGGGTACTGTGGGGCCATGCCAATTCCCAAATTGCTTAACTGGGGAGGCAGCTGGGGAGGACCCATTTGAGTCGTGAAACTCAAGCCCTGTCCCTGATGCATGATTCCCTGAGGCTGCATTGGATGGGGCTGGAGACCAGGAACAAACATATGCTGCTGTACTTGTGGAGCACTCCCCATGGGTAATGGGATGGGCATTGGCATTTGGAGTGAGCTGGCCGTTACATTCTGAGATTGCATCTGTGGGTTATGCCCACCAAACTGCACAGAAACTTGTGGCTGGTGAAATGGCATTTGCATAGAAGTCATAGGTATAGGAAGAACAGAAGGCTTCTGTGTTTGGCTTGCAATGGGTGCAGGTGAGACTTGTGGATCCTTTTTGACCTTTGGCACTTGATGCAGCTCCCCAGTATTAGATTGGTGGTCAGCACCTCCATCCTTCCTAGGCAGCTGCTTAGGAACAGAAGGTGTTGGTAGATTTGGCACTGACCTGTAAGTCTCATGGCGTGCCTGCAAGTAATGAAACAGCTTCATAAATTGAACATCAAACACTAAAAAGTCTTAACCCATCTCAGCATACTCCTGATAACTGAAAGAAAACCAAACCATGAGAATGCATTCAAGTGCTTGGGCATAGCCCATCCCAATGCGAGGACAAAAAAAAAAGGCAGAACCTACAATTCATGATATGTAGATAGGAACAGAAGGGACAGGAGTACAGTTTCTACATTCTTAGCCCAGAAAAGACGGTGGAATTAACCCAAACTCATCCAACCACTTATAGTTTGTTGGTGAAAAGTATGTCCCACTGAGAAAGATAAATAATCAGACCTGATCACGTTTCTGCTCATCCAAATTTGGGGGTGCAGAACTTGTTCGAGCAGGAATCTACAAAAATACCAGAAAAAAAAATCAGCCATTGAAAACTAGATTCCTTTTATATATTGAACAACTTCTTAGAGCGCATAAGGTGCAAAAGTAATAGAGGAATACCTGCATCCCAATTGAACCAAACTGAAAATGGAATGCCTTAGACCCATCTCCTGGAGCTAAGCCAGAGGAAAGTTACAAGCATATAGTTAATTACATCAATCTAATACCAGAAAAGCATAATAAAGTGCTGATGCCAATCATGTGCCACATTATATCAAAATATAAATACAGCACCAGCATTTTAATAACTATTAATCACTTGATATATATATGTGTGTGTGTATACAAACACACACATAAAATATTGAAGAGAAAAGGTTTTTCCTTGTGTACCAGGTGCAGTACCATCAGAACTCACGGAGGCAGATTGAGAAGTTGGAGCCTTCGGAACAGCTCGGGTGCTCCTCTGACTGGCGGATGATTCAACTTGCTTGGCAGCACCGCTACCAACAGGCGCATCAGATGCTCCTATATAACAATGCAAAATCAAAACCCAATAACATATATTTTCCAACCACATCCGTTTTCAAGTGCAAATAACAAATCAATAAGAGAATGTCAAGAACAAATCAATAAGAAAATGTCAATACTATAATAAACAATCATTCTTTATTCATTGACGCATACCATGTAACTGTGGCTGTAAATGTGCACCGTTCTGTACATTCCGCGGAGCAGAAGCATTAGTAGTAGAATCTGAAGAATTGACAACGGGTATGTTTACCCTAGATTGGCCTCCTTGTGCATTGTGAGACTTCTTAAAACTATCATTGAGAACCCCAAAAAAGCAAAAAAAACAAAGATAAGATCAAACCCTTAATTTGAGATTCCAGCCAACAAAAACAATCAAAGCCCTAACTTTCAACGATCAAAATCAAAAAATTCAAAAAACGAAATTTATATGCACCTGCGATTGGCGTTAAAAGACGAAGATGAGTTAACGGACGGTGAAGGGGCGGGCCCACCGCCAGCGCCCTTACCGTAAGAGCCTGAGTAGGTCCGCTGCTGATTTGAGGCGGCGGATCGTCCTGATTTTCGATACTGTGTCTCGCTTCTATCGGACCTTGATTGATTGAAGGACATATATCCCACGTAAAATAACTCCTCCTAGTGTTTTTAACTTTCCGTTTTTTCTGCAAGCAAACAAAAAACAAGATCCACAAATCAAAAAAAAAAAATGGAAACTTGTTTCATATTATTATTATTAAATGCGAGATAATATATTAGGGTTTGATATTGAAAGAGTGGGGAAACGTAGAGAAGGAAACCTGAGAGAGAAGAAACGGTGAAGAGAGAGAAAATTAGGGTTTTAATGGGTGGACATGACGGAACTGAGATACAGAGCGAGAGAGAGAAGAGAAAGAGGAAAATGAAAAAAAAAAATTAAAGAGCGAAAGCAAGAAATTTCGGTTTTGTTGGTAAAATAGAGAGAGAGAGAGAGAGAGAGAGAGAGAGAGAGAGGGTAAAAAATTAATTTTAACAAACAAACTGACCAAGATGATGGTCGGTCAAAAGCAAGGTAGGTTTTTTAGGAGATCGAAATCGAATGGGTCGCGCGTTGCGAATTTCTCTCTTTTACCTCTTTTACTGATCTTCCCTTTTACTCTTTACTACTACTGCTGCCACTGTCACACGCGCTTCTTTGAACGCTCCGCCACGTGTCCTTTCCAGATTTATTTATTTTTTTTATTACTTTTATCACTAATACAAATTTTTATACGTAGCTATAACCATGTTATACTCTTCTTGTACTATCCCATGTGTATATATTTATATTAAATTAATTAATAATCTCATATTTTTATAAATATTTTTATACTATTTTATATATCATTAAAGTGATTGACAGTAAAAATTTAATTTAATATATAAATTAACATATATTAATTATATATATTAAATTTAATCAATTATTAAAAATAATTAAATTCAACAACTAATAATTTATTTAAAAATATATGTAAAACACACTCGTGTATATATAATTTTATAAAAATATAAAATATATCATCATGTTTATCACAATAGTTAATATGAATAAATATATATACGAGTAATGATATAAAATTTAGATCAATTTACATGCGTATTTATATACATAATATTACTCCATTCCATTTTGTTGTTATTATTATTATTATTATTATTATTATTATTTATATATAGCACTTTGTAGCTTTTTTACACGTCACTTATTTTTGTATTATTAATATTATTTGTATTTGTTTTTTTCTCGCATTTTAACTGTTGTTTTTTTTTTTTTCTTGTTACAGTTCCACCGACTCCCGTTCGCTTTCAGGGACGTTGGACACGCGCTGCTTGCACGTGCCACCGCGATGACAAGATGGTCATTGAAATTTATTTATTTTTTTGGATTAATAATATTATGATTTAATGTTATTATTATTTGTTTGTTTGTTTGTTTGTTTGGATTTGATTTGATTGTGGAAAGTGGTTTTAGAGAAAAGGCTACTTTTGGGAAAGGGAAAAACGTCTTTGGAGGATATATTTGTGCGGTTATAAGCATGAAGGGAAAGGCCGAATCAATTATTTCATTGAATCCTCCTATTTCTAACAAATGATTTTGTATTTGATTATATTATATAAGAAAAATAACAATAATTTGAACGTGGATTATATATATCGTTTTAAACGAAACACCTTTTCGTTTGATTTGGTTATAAAATATATGAATTTGATTTAAAAGAATAATTGATGTATGTAATGTAGATTACAACAATTCAATGACACACATACCACACATTACAATTATTAGCCAGTATTTTTTTAAATTTTTATATTATCATGTGTACATAGTGGCTATTTAATTAAAGAGCCATAAACAAAAACTGAAATTTGAAGACAACAGTCATTGGTTTTACGAGTAAGAAATGAAGCAAATTTAGGATTGAATAACAAAATTGGCAAAGGTTTCTATATGGGCAAAAGAAAAGGCAACTGCAACCGTCGTTTAGCTTTAGCAGTCGTATTAATTTAAGTAATGAACTTACTCACAACGCAACACGTGGTTATGTATATTTAATCACGTGTGTTTACTGGGTTGGGCCTTAAGGAATTGATTTCAAGTAGGATCTACTTGTTTGGGTCGTTGGAAATAATTGTAAAGCCCAATCCATTAACCGCAGATAAAACCAAAACAAAAGGCATATATAATAAGATTCTCATTACAATGCCACGAGGTATATATACATACTACATGTAAAGTAAGAAAAAAGAATCCTAAATATATGGCATGTTTTGGAAGAAATATTAAAGTTAAAATAATTTTGTTAACTTGAAAAAGAAGTTGAAAAAATACCTTTTTTTTTTCTTTTAATTTTAAGTGAAACCTTGAAGCCAAGTGAATAAACTAAGAAAAGAAAAAAGGTTACAAAGCATGGGCGACATAAAAGCAAGACTTAACCCCAAAGAAAGCCGAAAACAAATAACGGTAACGAAAAAGTTAGACTGTAAATGAATGAATAAAAGTATAATTAGATTACTTGTGGGATTTGACCCAAAAAAAAAAAAAAGTTTGAATTACGGAAAGCCATGGATGATCCTAGTGGGCTCAAGTGATGGGGTTGCGCTTAAAAATGGGCCGGCAGCATGCAAAATTGCAATGCATAAAATTAAATTAGAACAACAAAGGGCTAATTTTGATTATTGAAGAAGAGGAGATGGATGGATATAAAAAATGTTGGTCGGTTTAGGAATGGGAGTAGGATATTTGATATGATATGATTTGATAGTATTTAAAATTCCAAAGAAAGAAGGCATGCTTGAAAGATCAAAATAGCAAATATGTAAATAATTATTTTTATTTGTATCGGAAATCAAAGAAAGAGGCATTCACATTCACCCAGGCTCTTAATTGTTTTCATTTATTCATTCTTTTCAGTTCGCTCTTCAACAACAAAAAATTGTTATATATATTCTATAAATGCAATGCCTCCGCCACCACCAAGACAGGATTTGGCTACTGCTTGAAAACTCTGCCTCAGATTTATTGGAAATTGCAATGGGTTGAACTTACAACCTTTCTTTTCGGTTTGCTTGCTACACCAGCTACCATTAGCACTTTAAAAATTATTCCAATCTACACTTCACTTGCATTCACGATTAATAATACTAATAATAATAATACAATTAAGACTTAATTATATATGTATACATATAATGATGGGAGGGTTGTCATTGTTGTTGTTGTTGTTTGTAAAGAAAAAGGGGGTATCAATTTGAACATATATGTTATTTGATCATAGTTTAGACTTATTAATCTATTATTTTGTTTCTGACAACACAACCCAACAGCCACAACGCAACTGATAACACAGTGTATTTAGATCCAATAAATAAGCAAAGATCTAAAACATAAACTTAACTTCTGGGTATTATTATTGTTATTATTATGTAATTAAACCGAGGTTGACTTATTCCAAGTTTAAGGAATAACTTTACCTTGGGCTTGGAGGGCACAGCACAGTTTTGACAAATTACATTATTTTTCTTTTCTCCGGAGATTTTAAATCCAATTGAACGTTGACAATTTCTTACAATCAATTCAAACATAATTTAATTTCTTTTCTCTCTTTTTTCTCTCAGTTTGGTGTAGAAAGTGAAAGGAATCCACATGCCCCACTTTTACAAGAAATTGAGAACGACAATAACATCATACAACGTTATTAAGGAAGAAAACCACACAAGTTGTTCCTTTACTTTAAATAAATAAATACCAATAATATATAATAGATCATAAAAATATATTTGGTAAAACTAAATCATTACAAATTTTGTACCCATTTTTTTTTTTTATTTGGGTGGGAGAGTTTCTAAAGTTTATCTTAAAACAAAAAAAAAAAAAAGAGAGAGAACGAAAACTCTTAATTAGACCAACTATTTGACTTTGGTTTCCTTGATTGACAGGGAATCCTTTGAAATCTGATGGGTGATCCGCGACTCGCGAACAATTTTTTCATTTTTTAAGAAAATAAAAGAAAACGAAGCAACGACGCCGTCTTTGGCTTCACGGCTGTACTCAATGTCGTTTTAAGTTAAATTTCCTTGTTTATTTATTTATTTTTTTTCTGTTTGAAAAGCAAATCCCCAGTGGGTCCCACCCTATATGTCTAGTGTTTGCAACTTGTTTACTTTGGTACTATAATATCGTTTTAATTGTGACAAGAACAGAACCAATCCACGTGGGTTTCAATGGTTTCCATTTCTTTTGTTTTTTTTTTTGGGTAAAAACTCCAGTGAATTAATAATGTCTCTAAAAAAAATATATATATATATATATATTTTTTTTTTTTAGTCTGTTTTTCACAAAGAAGATTCCCTGGTTTATAATGAGCTGTATTAACACTATTATTATTATTTTATTAAAATAAGAATTTAAGTCAAAATCTTTCTGCTTATTACATTTTTTCTTAAAGAGTACTACTTCTTATTAATTTTAATTAAAAAAATAAATCTGTCATCAGATGATCAGTTAATGAAAATCAACTTTAATTTTGCATATGATGAGAGTTATCAACTGAATAATAATAATAATAATAATAAAATAAAGTAGGAGAAAGTTTTAAAATGTTATAACGAGATACAAATTCTAAAATAGAAGAAATAATTTCGACAATGATTATGATTTGAATTAATATTTTGTATTTATACAAAGACAATAATGGTAAATACAAATTTTATATTTTAGTTAATAAACAACATTAAAGAGTAATGCGTTAAAAAAATAATTAACTACGAATTTTATTTTATTTTGTAATCATATTAACTAACAATTATAAAATTATATATATAATATCAGCATTCATATTTTATTAAATCATTTTTATGCAAGAAACATTAATGTTAATATTAATATTTATATTTAGGGGGATTTGGAAGATAAGATTATTAGTTTCTTAATGAGATGTTGTTTGGTAAATCCTATTTTTGTTTTAATGATAATAATAATAATAATAATAATAATAATAATAATAATAATAATAATAATAATGTTTGTTAATTATGACTTGGAATTGTGGGTAGGTCGATTGCTACAATTTTAAGGAGAAGAAGGAAGATACATAGTTTTGTCGTTTTTGCGAGGAAGTCGTTGTTTATTAATTTATCGAATCTGGAAACTGAAGGTGAAGGGGCGCAAAATTGAAGAGAAGTCATTATAACATACATAATTTTATTTTAGGTGGTGTGTCCTTTGTCAGCCAAGAAAAATGACTCGACTCAATTTTCTATTCGTTGAATTCAACGTACCAATCTCATTTTACCCGATACCACCAAATTCATGAAAGCTCGCCACAACTTCTTCTTCTTCTTCTTCTTCTTCTTCTTCTTCTTCCTCATTGCAATCAGATTATATCAAAGAGAAGAAGTGGCATAAAACCATTCAGGAAAATCAAAGCAGCTCACATATATATATCCTCTGGAATTCAGGTACTAAACTGTACCCTTTCATCTTAATACCCTGTGCATGTCTATTTTTTTTTTTTTCTTGTTTTGCTTTCATGTTACCTTTTTCGTATAGCACCCAGCAAATTTTTGCTTGCCTCAGTTTATATTTATTTCTGTTCTGTTATTTGCTCACATATATATATATATATATTTATTTTGTGGGTTTTAGGTTGTGTTGATTCGGGAGCAAATCATCTAATGCAAGCAACAGAAGTTGTATCTTTCTAGTTTTTTCTTTTTTCGGCCTTGTTTCGTTGAATTTTGTAAGATGAAGTGTTTTCACTATTTCAAGGAAAAGAAAATCAGGATCAGGGAAGAAAGATCAGCCCCGGAATTGAAAGAAACAAGAAAGTCTGATGATTATTCGGGCGGTGACAATCGTGTAATTAAATCTTCATGCTCTGCAACTTCTCCTCGTAGCATACCCGAGTTGTACGAAGAGAAAGCTCATAATCTCCGAGTATTTTCATTCTCGGAGCTGAGGCAAGCAACCAATGATTTCAACAGGTTGCTTAAAATTGGTGAAGGTGGATTTGGAAGTGTGTATAAAGGTTCAATTAAACCTGCTGATGGAAAAGGTGAACCTACAGTAGTTGCCATCAAAAAGCTTAACAGGGATGGCTTACAGGTACGAATTATACAAAATATCTCAATTTTTGAGTACCTTTTTTTTTTTGTCAGTGAACGTTTTGGCTAGATAAGGGACATGGTGTGCTATATTATTGTTGCCGAAGTGACAATGACATACTCTGATTCTGTTCTGTAATTTGACTCAGTGCGGCACTTGTTTGTTTTTGATCGCTAAGCCTCAGCTTTAATTACACCTTTGAATCTGAAATTTAATATTTCCTTTTCTGCTTTTCCTTTCCGGTTGTTGATTGTGTTGATACATAATGGTTCTGTAACTCATTCAGGGTCATAAACAATGGGTAGCAGAAGTACAATTTCTTGGGGTCTTGGAACACCCAAATCTGGTCAAACTGATAGGATACTGTGCTGTTGACGGAGAAAGAGGGATTCAGCGTCTACTTGTATACGAATTTATGCCGAATAGGAGCTTAGAAGATCATCTTTTCAATAGAGCATTCCCAACTCTTCCTTGGAAAACAAGACTGCAGATAATACTAGGGGCAGCAGAAGGATTGGCTTATCTGCACGAAGGCTTGGAAGTTCAGGTTAGTTCAGATTACAGATATATATATATATCTTCTAACTGCATATGTGTAGAATTCATAAACCATTCATGTTTCTATAATGCTACGGTGAAGGTGATATATCGCGATTTCAAATCTTCCAATGTACTACTGGATGAAGATTTTAAGCCGAGGCTTTCAGACTTCGGTCTTGCAAGGGAGGGGCCATTGGCTGGCCGTACACACGTATCAACAACAGTAAGTAACTTGTTTTTTGTTTGGCGCAATAATGTTGGTGACATGTTGTAGATTTGCCTTTCTCGGAACACAACTCACTTTTCTGTGATCAGGTGGTGGGAACATATGGATATGCAGCTCCGGATTACATAGAAACAGGTCACCTCACAGCTAAGAGTGATGTTTGGAGTTTTGGTGTTGTTTTGTATGAGATTTTGACAGGCAGGCGGTCGTTGGAAAGAAACCGCCCAAAAACAGAACAGAAGCTTTTAGATTGGGTTAAACAATATCCTGCTGACAGCAAGAAATTCAGTTTGATCATAGATCCCGGACTTGAAAACGAGTATTCTATCAATGAAGCTCGAAAAATTGCCAGGTTAGCAGACGTGTGTTTGTCCAAGAGTGCCAAGGAACGGCCAAAGATGAGTCAAGTAGTGGAGAGATTGAAGCAGATAAGGCAAGTTACAGATGAAGGAAACTCCTACGGTAAAAACTTGGAAGACATTTCTGAACCAGAACCAGTTGAAACAACAGAAAATAAGACTGGACCTTCTGAATCATGGAAGAGAAGAATGGCACATCTTGAAAAACTTGGTGAACATGTAGACGGAGCAAGTAGGAGAAGATTGATAATTATGCAGAGGGCCAAAGTTCTTTGATAGTTTTTTTTTTTTTTTTCCTTTCTTTTTTGCTTAATTTTCCTTTTTGTTTGATGGTTCGTTCACAGCTGAAGGTGAAAATGTATTGGACTGAATGGATGTACCGATATGCAGCAGAAGTTAATAGGTAGCTTTGCAAGATGGTTTGTGCTGATATTTTCTTCATTTTCTTGTATATATGACGAACGGAATGGGAGAGATTCTGCTTTTCTTCATTTTTATTTTTGAAGCAGTTTTCAAGAAACCAGAAAACAAAGAAAACCAGGAGAAAAATTTACATTATGAATTTCAACCGTTATATATTTTTCAAGGCAAATCCCCAAACTTACTACTGATAAAATTGCGTGAATCAGTTGCATTTCCCTAATTCATCCTTTTAATATATAACATATATGGCATGTCAAAAAAGAACACCAACTGTTATGCTGTTTGAGAATTCTCATCGCTGCATCAACCCATGACCACCAAAACAGCTGCATATATGCAATGTGGTGCCATGGACTCATTTTTCAAAACAGAATTCAAAAATTTTTCGCCTATCAGTGTGACCAATCAACCTTGTTCACTTGCAAACGCCACACTGCAGCCTGCAACAAAGAATAGCAAATGCATCTCATAGGTAATTGCTAATTTTAATTTAAGCATATCTTTTCAAGATCTGGGAAAAAAGGTCCCAGGAAAACCAAATTAAGAACAACACAGAGAGGAGATTATGCATGATTAACCTGTTTAACATCTGCTGTCATAGTTAAATCATAAAAGCCACTAGAAGCCGCAAATCAAACATAATAACAAAGAGAATACTCTTGAAGGAATAAGATTATGCTATGCCGCAGCTCTCCATAAAACTTGATTTACATCACCTGTTAGAAATGTATTGCAGTTAGGATTTACATCTGTCTACTACAAATATAACTTATTATAACAAATTACAGAATGTAGAGATGTCTTACTTACAAAATAATAAACCATAAACTGATCTGCCAGAGCCACAACTAATAATGTCAACTTCGGATTTTTAATGAAGGTGACATACATGATATAAACGAGTGCTCAGTTCAAACCTTTCCTTCCTCTAGTAAGTTCAATTTTAACCTTTTCAGTTCAAGTAAAGGAAACAATCTCCGGCACAATATCTCAACCAAAAATTTTCACTTTTTTTTCTCTCAGTTGAAGCTCTTTCTAACTCATTTACCCGAATAATGGACTAATACAAATCCCTGATTATCTTGAGACTTTCATATGCCTTTTCGGTTCAAGTAAAGGAACCAATCTCCAGTGCAATATCTCAAACAAAAATCTTCACCTTTTTTTTTCTCTCGGTTGATGCTGTTTCTAACTCATTTCGCCGAATAACGGACAAATACAAATCCCTGATTGTCTTGAGACTTTCATATGCCCGCTCATGAAAAAATATGATTCAGCAAGAGGAGATGAACAAAGCTCCGAGAACAAAACTTTCAGGAACCACTTGAACCAATTTCAATTAATTTGAGGGGGCCTTGGCTGGTTTTCATGTGGGGTCTGTTTCTACGGAAATAATCATATGTAATGTACATGAGGAAATCCAAAAAGAGGCTCTTTTCTGATGTTCCGAGAGAGAACTCAGCCCTTTTATGTGTGTTATGGTATGCTCTGTTCATTATCTTATAGGAAATCTCATCAAAATCAAAGGAAATCTCACTCAGCTTCTGAGCCCACAGTAAAGTCTTCTCAGGCATCCCCTGCCTGCAGAAGTGAGACAATAATACATTAGTAGTAATGACATTTGGAACAAAGGCCATCTTAAGCAATTTTGCAGCTATTATCATTGCACGATCCAGCATGTCATTACAAACACCATTCATCATAGTGTTGTATGTTACTGTGTTTGGAATAATACCGGCTGAAACAAGTTCATCCAGCATCATCACAGCTCGATTCGTTTTCCGAATATTGCAGAAACCATGCATCCGTATGTTATAGGTTGTGATATCTGGGTCCCACCCACTAGCGTACATTTTATTCACAAACTCATCTGCTCTAACCATGTCAAATACTTTACAATACCCACCAATCAAAGTGTTGTATGTGACTATGTCCGGGACTAACCCAGTCCGATACATGTCCATAAATGCCTCAATAGCTGACTTCATTCTACCTTGTTTACAATAACCATTAATTATAATATTATAGGTATTTATATCTGGAAGGAGACCATTTTGCCTCATCTCTCTCTCCAGTTTCAGTGCTTCATGCAGCTTCCCACGGTTACAAAACCCAGCAATTAAAGAGTTGTATGTGAAATTATTTGGCACAAACCCTATCCTCAACATTTCTGAAAACACGTCATAGGCCTCCTCCACCAGGCCTGCCTTAGAAAGTCCATTAATATAGGCTGAGAAGGCAACAGCATCTGGAAATATTTTCCACCTATCCATTTCATTCCACAGACATTGAGCCCCCACCAGATCCCCAATCCTGAAGTACCCATCCAAAAGCACAGTAAAAGCCACTTTATTGATGGGAAAACCCGCCTCTATCATCTTACAAGAAAGCTCCCAGGCCTCTTGTAGCCTGCCCTTCTTGCACAAACCCTCAAGCAGAGAACTACAAGTGGAAGACGAAGGAGTCAGACCAAATTTATCAATAATATTAAAGACTTCATAAGCATTTTCTTCTAACCCTGCTTTGCTATAAGCTGCAATAATAGAGTTAAAAGCAAAAATACTGGGAGATATTCCTTTCTCAAACATATCCTCAAAAAATTGCAGAGCCTCATGCAAACGACCTGCCCAACATAATCCTGCAACTGTAATATCATACAATGAACAATCTGGAAGCAAACCCGACACTGACAAATCCCTCAACAACCTATCCCCATCCTGTTCCCTACCGAACCTGTAATGCCCTGAAACTAAAATATTAAAAGTTACAGCATCAGGAGCTATATCTCTGCTTCTCATTTCTTCATATAGCACGTTTGCCTGACTAATGTTCCTTGCTTTAACATATCCATTCATCAGCGTGTTATATATTACCACATTCGGAGACAGACCTGCGTCTCGAATCCCATTAAAAAGTTTCCTGGCTTCCACCACATTTCCCTCTTTGCACAAGGCATCGACAACTGTATTAAATGTCACGGTGCTTGGTTTGCAGCCACTTTCAATCATCAAATTTATCCAATATAGTGCAACTGAAGTCTGCCCTCTAATGCAATAAGCATTGATCAAAATGTTGTATGCAATAACGTCTGCTTCACACATATACTTATGCATTACGTGTAACAAACTCTCACCAGTTCTAAGACAGCCTTTCCTACAAAACCCAAGAATCATTGCATTAAAAGTATAATTAGAAGGTCTAGGCCCTAAACGGATCATATCCCGGAACAACTTCCACACACTACCATAATCACCAACTCTAAGTAAGAACTTGAAAAGAATAGTAATGGCCGACAAACTTGGGGTAACGCCTACCTCCCTCATTCTACACAAAGTCTCCATTGCCTCTGTAATCATTTCCGCCCGCAAAAAACAACGCATAAGAGTATCAAGAACCTGAAAATCTGACTCATATTGTTGATGACCGTCCCACATAAACTCCACCAATTGTTTACTCCGACTGAGTCCAATTCTTCTCATAACCCATGAAATTACATCTTGAGCTAGAAATCGGAGATCTTCTGCCGCTAAAATATGCGCAGCAATGCAACAAGACCTAATAGTAGACTCAGAATCATCGCAAAATGCAAGCTTGAAGAACGCAAACGCGGTTTCTCGAGTTTCTAACAGTTTCATTATCTTCGCTAAGTAATACGGGCAGAAATTGAGTGAAAAGCCTTTTAGCACGTAGCATTTGCCCTTTTTGACAATCTTCGATAAACCCACGACGATTTTACGCCGTTCATTTGAATTTACCAACGTCAAAGAATTGCAATCGGAATTACAGAACGGTAGAAACGGATATAAACAATCAAAACTATTGCAATTAGAAGAAGAAGAAGGGTTTATAGTTTCAGCGAAATGCTGGAATGTGGAGAGATTTAGGGTTTTAGAAGAAGAGTGGAAAGTGCGCGGTTGCAGTGAAAAGAGAAGAGAAGAAGATGAATGGTGTACCTTCAGAGTGCTGCACACTCGGCGCACGTTAGCGCACATCCGATATAACCGGTGAAACGTTCGTGGATGAGATTCTCCGGCGAACGGGGCTTTGGAAGATTTTGTACGCCGCAGTTCGACAGAAAATCAGCGGAGTTGTGGAAATGTCCGTCAGAGCGGTGTTGATTTTATTTTGAAAGGTTAAAATAGGGGTGGGCAGAAGCCTCAATCATATCGGACCGAAATTAAATCTAAATTCGGTATGCTATTTTATAAAATTTAATTCGATTTCAGTTTTTAAAATAAAAGATAATTTTAACTGTAGTTCAAAAAATTTAAATTAAATTAAAAATATTATTATTTATATTATATTATTTTATTATTTTATTTTTTAAAATAACGTCCTTTAATATATTAATGAATTCGATTTTAATTTAATTTAATTTTAATTTAATTTTATATATATCTTTTTGGTATGATTTAATTTTTTTATTTAATTTGATCTAATCTCAAAAGTTTAATATTAAAAAATTTTAAATTCAATCTGAATTTTAAAAATCTACACCGACTCATGCCTGTCCAACCCTAGTTAAACATATTAAATTAGGCTACAATTATAAATATAAAGACCTGAGGGGTGAGAAGTGGACAGGACACGATTTTATTGGGCTGGGCCTGCAGATTGCGAACCTAAAATTCAATGATTAGAAGCATAATTATAATAATAAATATACACCACACCCACCCCACACTCCAGTAAATACTTCCTCATTGTTCTTTAATTTAAATATAAAATTATTACTATTACTATTATTATTAGTATTGTTGTTTGTAATGTAACAAAACCCTAGGAAAAACAAAACCGTAGGAAAACAAAAATTATATAAAAGAGTGGTTTGGATACAGTAATAATCTTATCGGGTTAGCGCCCTTTGAAAATTCTATCCAAATGTCATTAAAACTGAGTATTTTAATGAGAATATAGATTGCATTTTCGCGAACAATTTTTATTTGAAAGCTTAAAAGTAATCATTTTCCATTTTTTTTATTTATTGCTTCCAATGAGAGTGCATAGAGCTATTTATATTATTATCAAACACACTTACAATTTCCTTTTTTTATTTCCTATGGCACCACTTAAACCAAAATAATAACAGGCGTGTTATTATTGGTTTTTACCCTTTTTTTTTTTTTTCCTTTCTAGTTGGCTTTTGGGTTTTAAGAGTTTTGGGTAATATACCTGTAAAGTAGACCAAATTAAAAAGGGGAGACGATGATAGCTTGACGCTCAACATTTCGCTTTGATTGGTAGAAGCTGATTGATTTAACTATCCCAGAACTGCACAGGCTGTTGTTGTTCCTTTTAGAAAATGAAAATAAGTCTTTTTATGGGAACCGGATTGCTTCAAAATTCTTCAGAACGGAAAAAGATCATTCATGGGTTACAAAAATAAGCTCAGATCATCCCATACATTAAAAGGATGCTGGTTTCCTGATAAACAAAAACTCAAAAACTAAAATTAAAAGCAAAATCTATGATTCATATTGAATTTCCCTTTCTCACCCTCTCTCTCTCTCACTCTCACCGAATTTTACCCACCATTCATGCAAATTTACAGATCAACTTATTTATTTGATCATATTTTCTGGGATTTCCCCTACTAAAAATCCAAAAATAAAAAAGAGTAAATATTCTTCCTCGATTCCCATCAGCCATCAGGCCACTGCAACTGTACCCGTCCGCACAGTTTTGTTGGTTGCAGTGTTCTTGGATTCTGATTTTCTTGCCGATGAAGAGGAAGACGACTTTTTCCAGCTTCTCTCTTTGGCTTCATCTATTTCTATCTGTTCTTGCCTGCACTCTTTGCTGCAAAACGGTGTGTTTCCCCTGCAAAATTTCATCAACAATCTAGTAAGCAAGCTCAAATAATTCAATCAAAAATAAAAAATTTCAAATCTAGGTTCGTTTAATATGATCGAAAAAACTGTTTTCCTTTCATAGATTCATATGACTTTCTACAAATTCCCATCCGCGTAAATCGCGTAATCTAAGGAAAAAAAAAAAAAGTGGTCATTTCACAGCTTAAAATGATTTTCTGCAAATTCCCAAATGGGTATTATTGGATTTTATGCTAAAGAAATGAATCGTTTCAAAAATTAAATGCTGAAAACCAAGTTCTAACCTGTACATGAAGATATCCGAGTTAAAACCCAGCGGTTTCCGGCAAAGATGACAGGCGTCAAGAAAGTGGGGTTCTTGGTAATCTACACGGCCGGCGTAATAATAAGACATCGCCGATGTTATAATATGGTTAAAGCGGCAGCTGATTCCGGTGGCTAAAATGCGAAGGAAGAGCTAACTAATTACGTATGAGTGGACAAGTAAGGGAGGAGAGACGTGGGGAAGCAGACATATTTATAGCGATGTGGCCGAGAAAGAGAGAGTTGACTTGAGACAATCGAGTGCACTCGAGATCACCGTAAAAAAGCTAGTATCAACCAATCAGGTTATTGGGTGGTTTCCTAATGATAAAATATTCGGCCAGGTGGATGAAAGTGATTCAGTGACTTGATAAAGCAACGGCTATATGTGCGACGGCTTATTTAAAACCAACGGCGTTTATCATAAATCCGTGCGGTTGAATCCATTGGCGCAATACATGCATGATGCTGCATCCCTTTCACAAAATAAATAATATAGTATTTTACATATTTGGCATTTGGCCCCTCGGGTTTTGTATTCTTTTTATTGTTTATGTACTTGTTAGATTCTATTCTCTTCACCTAGACACTTCTTTGTCGAACACTTTTCAGCTCTTTTCCAGTAATATTTATATAAAATTAATAGCACTAAATGAGTTTAAATTTTACAAACATATGAAATTTTATTAGAAGAGACGTTTATGATATGCATTCTATTGAGGACGCACATAGAATTTTATTAAAGACACATGAATAGTTAATAGATTAAATTAACTGTTAAAATTATATTTGTTATATATTAAATTTAATCAATAATAAATTAATTTTGTATTATTCTGACTAATTTACTATGATTTTAGTTAGAATTTTTGTATTTCTTTTGTGCAAAAATATTATGCACGAAAATATTTTACTAAGCAAATTTTAAAAACTTAGAAAATACAAAAATATGTGCATGTAAAGTTGTTATACAATTAATATTCCGAACTATTTAAAAAATTATAGAAAATAAATATATAAAAAAAAAAGGTTTGATTGGTTAAATGTCATGTATCAACTGAATATATATGAAAAAAAAAGGAATAATAAAATTGAGAAATTACAGGGGTTTTAACGAAAATGTGAAAAGTTTTGGTAGAATAAATTTGTGAAAACCTCGGGGACTAATGTGAAAAAATGAGTAGGCCACAAAATAAATAATTACAAGCTGACACTTCATGATCTCTCTAGAGTGGAAGGACCACACTTGTCGTTACTTTCTCCAACTAGGAGTTGAGTATGTGATGGGCCCTACCGTTCCCTAAAAACAATAAAAAGTTAAAGCACGAAAACTAGGAGGCTGGAGCTGAGTAAGCGTAGGCCCCATCCAACCCCGCAAAAGCGAACACAAGCAATTGATTGTTGGGACCCACCTGACTGTTGGGACCCACATGACGCATAATCTTGCTGGCTCTTTTCCCCGGGTCTTTGTTCCCTCTGGCCCACAGCCCACAGCCCGGGTACACCGGGCAGCTCCTCCTACCTAAGACTGCCCCATACACGTGCAACCCTCCGTAAATCAACAGCACAGCACCTCGTAATCATTAACACATATTACGTGTCAATTAATTAAAGAAAAAATTGCCCCTACTTTTTCAGTCAGTATAACGTAATCTTTTATATTTTTTAAAACACTTTATCACTCTTTAAATTTTAATTTTATCTTTTAATATTTTTAATTTTATTATTTATAAATTAATTAAATTAAAAATAAAAATTAATAAAAAATTAAAAATTAAAAATAATAAAACATTATAAAAAAATATAAAAAAATAATAAAATATTAATTCAAACAAGAGGTTAACAGTTATTCACCATCGATTGAACAATAAAAAGAGAGTTTCTTGTTCTATGTAACTGGAACGATCACGATCTAGGAGGTCAGGGAAATCAACGGTGAATGATATTGCAACGGTGATATCTAACATGCAACTTCAATTATTAAAGGGAATCGATAGCCTATCTCCCCCACGTTCAGGCATGAGCCATCAATGGAGCCAAAGATTATGTAAGCTTTGGAACATGTCAAATAATGCAATTTTCTTATTTATTTATTTATTTTTGTTAAATAATTAACATAACCGAATTCGAGATTGAGTCTATTTCTATCTGGTTCATATTCTCTTTGGGGCTCAAACAATATTCAATTTACACGTAATAAAACAGAATATAATTAAATTACACGTGCTTACAAGACAACTTGCGTAATCATCAAATTATTGAACCTTAATAAGATTGTTATTCAGTTTTAATTTTCTAATATATCGAACACGTCCAACAGCTACTGTTGTCGATTTTTGCCAATTCATAAAATTTTGTTCAGTCTTTCATAAAAGTATTTTATTTTATTTTCCATTTTTTCGACTTCTTTCTTTGTCGCGTTAGAAATTGCATATTATATTAGCCAATAACCACCCTATAATTAAATCGGAGTGCCTTTTTCATTCTCTTTAAATGTAAAAAATTTTGAGTTACCATGATAAAATTATTACATGGATGGCTGCAAAATTTCTTACACGTAATTTTCCATAGATATTTGAAAAAAATATATAATTAAAATTTGATAACTCAAGCATACTGTCTATCTAAAAATGTTAAAGAAAATATAAATATATTCTCCAGTACTTCTGCATTATTTTTTAAAAAACTATTGAAATATCTAGTATACTTATAAAACACTCTGTAATTATTATTTTAATTATCATGTAATCCAAAAAAATGTTCAAATGTTAATTAAATTTGATAATTGTTTCTAAAACAAAATAAAATAATACATGAAAAAATAATTATATCTATTTGTACTCTTCTAAATGAACTCAAATTTAAATAGTATTTATTTTTTTTATTTGATATAACTAAAATTTAAATATAATTGATATGTTTATTTTTTTTTTTATCTTAAATGTTTAATATAAATATTAATTTATTTATTTTTATAAAATAAGAAATATAAAACTGATATGTTATATGCACCTAAAAAAATTTGATAATGACATGTTAATTATTGATATATATAAACATGGAGTTTTAACACATACCTCTCCTAAAGTTTAACTTTTTAACACTTAAAGAAAAAGTTTGCCTTAATGCACACATACCTCCCCTACAGACTTCCACTTTCATCCATAATTATGAAAAAGACACATTTATCCTTCATTTGCCATTTTCAAAATAAAGATAAAAATTTAAACTTGAGATATTTTTTTAATTAAAATAAGGAGTTTTAACACATACCTCTCTTGAGGTTTTGAATTCTAAAACTTATATAGATAATTTAGGAAAAGGCACACATACCTCCCCTGAAGTCATCTATCTCTGTTATCTCATTGTTAAAATTAGGGGTATTACGATAAAAAGTAGAAAAATTTCTCCTTTTACTTTTCCACTACATCCTCTTTTTACTCAAACAACGCCTCCTCTGTTACCCAATGCTCACTACTTTCCTACTTTTTACCGCCTTCTTCGTATCTTTTCGTATTTCCTCCGTTCTCCTCCACTCTTTCATCACCTCTTTCCTCATTTGTACCTTCGCGGGTCCCACCACATCCTTTCTCATTTGTACCTTCATAACAACTTCACATCCGCTGACTTAACCCTCTTCAACTTCTTAATAGTATGCAGGCTTATTTTTCATACATGTAGAGGGTAAGAAATAAGGTGGCTGATACTCTAACTAACCATGGTTTAACTTGTTCTTCCCTTTACTAGTGGAATGATCCTCCTCCTCTCATTTGTAGACTTACATCTAAATGTTTGGAATATTTCTAACTTTCAATTTATTTCATAATATCTACTGTTGGTGTTGTCAACTATAGAATTTTTTGACAAATTATCAACTGCTGGTTAAGACATTCTATTAGTCGTTAATTTTTTATTCCTTCAAATACTATATATGTATTTGGTGTTGTATAATGATGGATCTGCTGTTGAGAGAAGTTATTTAGTTATATGCTGCTATTGGGAGTGTTGTTGCCTTACTTGTGTTATGCTATTTCTGAGCTTTCATTTTATTTTTGGATTAACGCTAATACTTGTTGCTGGTGCTATTTTTCACTTAATTTCTGCTAAAGTGTTTACTGTACTATCTTATTGCTATTTTATTTTCCCATTTGGTACTAGTTACAGATTCTGCTATTGCTGATATGCTTTACTGTTACTATTTACTGTCTGCAGCAAAGAAAATAACAGGCTAATTTTTACTATTTTTAGCAAAAAGAATTGCAATTTACTGCTGTTTCTCCTTGCTGTTGTGTGTTTTATTTGACTATTTTTAAACTTTAATTTTTACTGAACTTATGATTCCTTTTGTATTCCCTCCTTTATTTTTTAATAATTAATTATTTTAATTAAAAAATATCTTAAACTTAAAATTTTTGTTTTTATTTCAAAAATGACAAATGAAAAGCAAATATATCTTTTATATAATTATGGATGGAAGTGAAAGTTTATAAGGGAGGTATGTGTGCATTAAACCACACTTTCTCTATAAGTGTTAAAAAGCTAAACCTCAGGGGAGGTATGTGTTAAAACCCCATATAAATATTAAGTAATAAATTAAACATAATATTAATAAATAAAATAGTTAATTTATTTATGCATTTGACATTAAAACGTTAAATATTTTACTAATAAATAAAATTATTCAGACTTAAAAATTACCAAACAGCCGTTTAACTGGGCCACTTTCTTTCAAAATTAAACATGCTGGCGACCCCAACTAAGGAACACAAACATATTTTCACGTAAGAGTAATTTTGTCCACCGAAATTTTAACACTTAAAAGTTTATAAGCAAATATACGTTAACTGTAATTGCAGGAGTCGTGGAATCAGACGCAGATAGTTCACAGTCTTCAAATCGCACGAAAAGAATAGTTTGTTTGATGCAAGACCATGAATAATGAGTAGTAAAACATGAGTACGAGGGGTAAAGAACAGAAAATAAAAGGTGAAATAATTTGCTGTTCAAAGTTTTTTTTCTTTAAACTTTCTGCAAACCAGGAAAAACCCATTCCAAAATTATTTAGATTAGTTTCGCATTCAACACAATCACAAACATTCACAAGATCATTTGGCTCCACAAGTTTAAAAATTTGGCGAATTTAAAGAAAAAAATGATGGAAAATGACAGAACCAAGGAGAAGAGAGACTGGCAATACTACCCTGTCAGAGCAGAGTTTAGTGCACTATGCACATCAACTCCAATTTGGGCTTCAGCCTTCTCTAAGTCAGTTGAGGCTGAGCTGAGTTTTTGGATAAACTCGGTGAGCCCCTTCTGAACTAGGCTTGGATCAATTTGATCAAGTGGCACAGCCTCCACAGCAATTATATCCGCATAAGAGTTCGCGTGGATAAAGGCAAAGCCACTGCTAAGAAAATATTTTGTCACTTCATTTCCTTCGTGCACTGATAAGACACCAGGCTTCAATTCTGTAATTGTAGCCACATGTCCAGGAAGAACACCCATGTGCCCTGTTGTTGCTGGTATTATAACCATGTCAACCTATAACACATACGAAGAAATCAGAGACACGATAAAGTTCTGAATTCTCTAACTCTGCTTAACACGTGATAAGAAAAGTAGAACAAGCCAGTTTGTGCTCCACAGCATATGAAATCAATTGGTATTTATAACACCACTCCCAAGAACAAGTTTATAAGACCAATTAATTCATTTATAAATAAAATGATCAGCACATTCTGATAGAGAGTCGCACCTCAAATTCAACAAAAAAGCCAATAGAACAAGAACATATTAGCATAGTGCTCAACCTCCATTCCTCCCAACACCTCCCTATATTCATGAACAGAGACCAGAAAGCTCACTTTTTGTCCTTATGCTGGAGAAGAAAAGAGAAAAATGATGATCTGATCAGTTCTATCAGGGAAACGAAGCACAAAAGCCAAAGGTACAACCTTAGTTTTGGCTTTTAGCACTGCAAGGCATGCATTGACAGAATTATTTCTGAACAAACGTGATCCCACATCCAAGAGAAAGCTATTTATTCCTAACTCAGGCGGTGGAAGACTTAAATTTCTGTGGTGTATTTGGTTAGGGCAGGGCATAGTTCAAAGTTTTAACAAAACATCTAATACCCAATGACACCTCTCTCTACCTCTCTATATATTAATGCCACTGAGTTAGTGGTAAATTTTAAGGGATATTCTTCTTCCAGAGCAAGGTAAAGACTGCACATCCAGCATAAACGTACCAATTGCATTGGCAATCATGAAAAGAATAAACGCACAAAAATATAAAGAAAGAAAGAAGGAAAGAAAGATAATGAAAATTTGCAAAACTAAGTCAAGATATTGACCGGATTACAATAAAGAAAAAAAAAAAAAACTTGCTATTTTGTTGCAACTGAAACAGATAAACATAATTTTCCAAATTATCTACTGCTTCTTTTTTCAAAGTCTTGTAAACAATGGCGTACTCAGACAATATAGTAATGCAGGTAGATAATTTACTTCACTACATATAAACAAGTCCAGGCGAAGAAACATACAATCAGTCAGTCCCCAATGTTTATAAACAACATGAATTAAGTGTTTCCCATATACAGATATGGCTCTCTGTCCAGCATTGTGACTAAATGCAGTAACATTTATTGAAAAACAAAACGCAGCAGACAATCATGAAAAAAAGCTAAATCCTATTAGTTAGAACAAAAATGTAATCAAGACGGTGTCTAATTTCCTACATTAGTAAATAACAGCAGCGAGTAATGAGTTAAATAAAGCCACAATTAGTAGTGGAACAAATATGAAAAACGAAAGCTGGAAAATTGACCTCTTTATTGGTTAACTGAGAAGCATAGGGAAGCACGAAGTTGACGGTGAGCTTGGAAGGAATAGAACAAGGTGTAGCAGGTTGAGATTGCATGAAAGAAAGAGGAGTTTTTGGCGGGTCGATATTTGGGATCACTGTCTTCCATGCCTCCACGAAGCTCGAGTCTGCGGTTTCAGCAGCGGGAAGATCCGTAGACAATGTTCTAGACCTAATACCTCTGGCCAGGAGGTTGGCGGCGGCTCGTCTGAACATTTTCCTCAAATATAGGCTCGCTCGGCTCCCGCGGGCCGCTAGGTCGGAGAGAATCGATCTATGTCCAATCGAGTTCTTGATTTGTTTCTGCTGCATTTCTTCTTCTATTGCCCGTCCGTTATTGGGCTTTTGTAACTTCTACAAAGCCAAATTGAAAATTGAAAATTCCTTTTAGAAAGCCCACTATGATGACCCAACAATATATTATTGAGTGATGCTAACACGACAACATTTTGAATTTGAAATGCTTATTTTACCCCGAATCGAGTTCAACGTTAAACCCGATCAGTTCTAACCCGGTATTTTGACAGTGATGAGTTCAAATTAGGTTTCTGTTAGTAGTACCTTCTTCTTGGTATACTAGCTATTTGGCAAGCATGGCGGAGCAGGTTGCTGATTTCTCTCTCTTTCTCTTTCTCTTTCTCGCATTTGTTTGCTTGCTGAGAAAATTCGGGTTTAGTTAAGAAGGCTGCCCATTTTTTCCCAGAGTCGACGAATTCCAATGCGAGACTTACCAAATTACTTCTTAGTGTTAATTTAATGATTAGTTGCGATTGGTGTGTACTTTTCTTTTAATTGTTATAGACGAAGAATGCATTTCTGAAGCAGCACAAGGTCTTTTTGTGGTAAACAAATGTACATTTTATTATTGTTTTTTAATTTCCTACGTTATCGGAATATACTGATTTTTTTTTAAAAATAAATTCCTAATATATTTAGCTCGAAAAAAATCTGGAAAGGGAAAGAGGCCTGGAAAAGGTGGCAAAGCTTTTGGAAGAGCATCGGATTGGGTTTTAAGACACCGAGAGAAGCTATTGAAGGTTTGAATTCATTTATTTCTTTTGTTTCTTGGATTGCTAATAATAGTAATAATAATAATAATAATAATAATAATAATAATAATGATAAAATATTGTTAGCAGTAGTTATAATAGGATTGATGTTCTTTTCACAATTTTCATGTTGTTAGCTACTCTCAAGTTTGAGACACTCATAGATTTGCTTTTTATTCATTATTATTTTCACGCATATACATTTAATTTCATTATCTAGCTTGTTTTGTACCAAATTTCATTTCATTCTTGTATTCTGCAGAAATTAAACTCAAGACTCAAGGTTGGGCACTTGTTCAACAGGTTCATATATTGATAAGAAATGCCCTTTCACTAGCAGTGTTTCTATCAGAGGCCACATCCTCACTGGCACTTGCCACAGTGCAAAGATGATGAGGACCGTTCTTGTTAGGTGGAACTACCTTCATTTTGTCAAGAAATACCAAAGGCAGAGCTTATTTTTAGTATGTCAATTTTTCTTCCTTGTGATTTTTTTCTAACATAGTAGTATATTAGTGTTCTTTGTTATGTATTTATATAGATATATATGTTAGCTTGGTTCACTGTATCATTTCTAATCTTTCTGCTAACCATGTTTAGGTATGAGAAAAAGGCACTCAAACATCCAAGCACACATTTCGCCATGCTTTCGTGTAAAAGAAGGAGATCCTGCTATTATTGGCCAGTGCAGGTACATTTTTTCTCCTTCAATTTCTGATAACTTGCCAGTTCCCTGAGTCATTTGTTCATCTTCTTATCATTTGCAAGCAGGTGCAAGAAATAATGGCTGGAAATTTTTTTATTACCATATTCTTTTATTCTTTCCTCAGGCCATTGTCTTTAGACGGTGAGGTTCAATGTATTGAAAGTCATTCCAGCAGGATCATATGGTGGTGGGAATAAGGCTTTTACTGGGATGTAAAATGTTTAACTTAATAACTGGTGCTTGCACAACATGTCATGTAGTCCTGTGAGGTGATCTTGATATTTACTCAGATCTTATATGATTTGTTATTCTTTACATTTTTAGAAAATTCTAGATCATCATTTAGTTATTGATACTGCTAATATTGGGGTGCAAGTCTGTAGCATTGGACATCATATGCTGTCAAAGTTTTGGGGATAATTATTGCCGTATTTTGTCATGGTTCTTTTATTTGAGTGGGTTTATCAAATTATTTTCCCTTTTCTTCTGGTGAGGATTAAAATTTCAACTCTATCAATTCTACATGTTGCCTTATAATGTCCCAATATCAAAAGGGCTCTCCAGATTTAACTTACCTCAGCCTGTTGGCCATATAACAGTTGTAATGATAGGAAAATGCTTCCCTAAAGTTTGATCCTTCTGGCAATAGTTTTAACAGTATTTTAAGATTAATATTCCAAATTCAAATACAGCCATCAAAGTGTTTTTGTTGACTGAATCAGAACAAGAATATATTTTGTGATGACGGGTGCTCAATTTTGAAATTGCAATCTTGAGAATAATCATAGTTCAATGTCCTTGATATATCATACCTTCTACCCTTTTTTGTTTAAAATGAATGATAACGTTTAGCGAATGGTTATGTGATGATAAAAGGATATTACGCCTGCATTGTTGCATTTAGTATTTGACAATGTTGGGAATGGGATCTAAAATCACTTTCTTTTTCAGGGAGGAAAGTAAAATGGTTCTTGATGGATTTGTCACTTTTTCCTTTTCTGCTCTTAGGATAAATTACACCTTGGAACTTATTCTAGTGTTTTCTCTTAGATTTTTTTCAACTCCAATCATAAAGGAGTATGCAGCAGCTGTTAAAGAAGCAAAAGTATACATGATTCTATTCTTTACCCTCTTTTACTTTTCCCTATTTTAATTCTCTCTTGTTCTGAAGTCAAATGTAGGTGTGAGCTTTAGATCAACAATGTAGTGGCAAAATAGATTTCTAAGTAAATTCCTGAACTTAGTTGGGTCTTTTTTCAGGTGATCACTTGATTCACACCCCATCATAGCATTTTCCCTCTCTCATATGGATGTGTTCAAATGACTTCCAAAAATGTAGTGCTGGTTGGTTAGTGTACATACTTTTCAGTATCTGGTGATCCTTGTCTGGCATACAATGTCTTTAATTGCCTACTGCATTATTAAAAGAGATAAAAAAAAAAAATCAGAAGCTAATGCTGTTCATTCAGAATAAGGGGATTAATGTCTATGTATTTTAGGGACATGCCAAGAGTGCAGAATAAGCAAAGTAAGGAAGAGACTTAAAAAAGTAAGTGGTGCTGCATTGTTTTGTTACTACATCTATGCTGTGTTCAACTTTACCTTTGTTGCTATGAAAGAAAAAACAAAAACAAAAAAGAAAATCTGTAACGACTATTTTGTTGCATTTCTGCTCCATTAAATGAGTTAAGTTGCTGAATTTAATACGATAGTTTAATGATTTGTTCGATAGATATGATCGGGGTGCAACCCACCTGATCTCAATTGCAAATGCATTTTCTGTACCAAATGCCAGTGCCAAATATTGTCTTTTTTGTGTTTTCTTTTTTTAATTTTTTAATTTTATGTTTTTCTTTGTTTCTCTAATTGGTTAAGCAAGCTGTTTGTTTGCTTCACTTGGAAGTTTGTACTATGACCATTTAAATCCAATATAATACGAGTTTGTGTTTCTCGTTAACGGAAAATTTGAGAAGTAGAATTAGAATGATGTTTTGTTAAGGTGGCGTAACCCAGTAGGCATGGGTCTTGGATTGAGTTCATTGACCGCCTGACTTTTTATGCTCTTATGAAAATTCGACCGAAAGCACAAACATAATGTATATATATAAAATTTTAATTTTGTAAGTTTGAAACCCCATTTTATGATGACCGAAAGCAGCTCATTTGATATTCATCTAATTTTCTTTCTTACATATAAATAATGTAGAAGTAGAGGCAAGTGACAACATATCATCATATTCATATAATATAGGTGAGCTAATCCTCAGATAATTATATCTTTATTTGGACTTTGAAAAGGGAAAGAGTATTAGGTGGGAATTCCATTCCTTTGGGGGCGTGCTGATTCCTACAACTTTGACAAATCCAACCACAACATTCTTGGTTGTTGTTGTTGGTCAATTTGATCTGTAATGAGAATCATTGTCTGCGTCTTCTCTTTTAGCCCCAAAAGTTGTGTCTACGTGTGTCACATCCCTCTTCTCGTTTCCCTTCTTTATTCTTCTTGCTTCTCTTCTGAATCTTACTCTTTATCAATTTGGACCAACCGCAGCCAGCTGCTGACGTGACCCTCTGGCCCACATATTATTTGATGAAGCAATTGGACTCCTGACTGTTTACTGCATCAAACTTAGGTTGCAACCTGCAGTTTGGATCGCAAATTCACCTTCTCGTGGTAATTAAATATATATTAGGGTTTGATTCTCAGTTGATTATTATTGTTATATAGAATCTTTCTTTTTCTTTCAGGCATAGATATAAAAAGATCAGTGACAATATTAATTAATTTAATTAACATTGTTGTTATCATATAAAAAGAAAGAAAGAAAGAAAGAAAGAAAATGATGCTATGGTACCTGAGATTCCTCAAAATCTCAGCTGCTTTGATTTCCTTGAGGACAGGACATGTCAATGCAATGCCATGCCAAGAGTGTGAAGAAAGCAAGCAAGCAAGCAAGCAAGCAAATGTAGGCTACTCGCGCGCACGCTCGCACGCACACATCAGATGATGATCATATATATATATATATTCATTCATGCGACTATATTATCCTATTCTATTCTATTATTTCATTGGAGAAGTGAAAAGATAAAGATTAATAAAGTATTAACACAATATAAAAAATAAACAAAATGGTTATTTAATTATATACAAGGAGTTATGATAAAGTCATGCCTATGTTTTATATTATAGTGTATGTACTATGATTATGTAATGATAATGGATCGCCGCACTTCTTGCTTTTCATTCATTCCCGTATTAATTACTCGCTCCATCTCCATTAACATTCTTGTATATTTAAATTAATAACAACATTTGAGCTCACATTAAAGTCAACCAATTAAACTAATAATGGTAATAATAATCTCATATAAGTCACAACTAATATAACTGTTCACATTTCTATACCAATTTTGTTGTATAATGTCCATGCACCGATTTTTTTTTTTTTTTTTTTTTTTTTACCATATCCAAACTACAGTGTTCCCACCCCTTTTTACGCTACTGATTTTCTTTCCTAGTATTAGTAAATTTAGTTAGAAACTACCAATTAGAGGGGACCACCAAATCACTGTATATACCATTCAGATATTGCCGCGTGGTCTAGCTGCAATTTCATTTCCGTCTTTGGAAGAATTTCATTTTAGTCCCCAATCGCTTCTAATTCTAAACCTATATTCTAATTTTAACATTACATGACCAATACCCCTAATGGACCGTATTTAAACTTCATTGAGTGTTGATATTAGTAGTAAACTGATTTGATATTGATTCCATTAGCAAACAAACGATATAAAACAACATGATTTTGGTTAATACAATTTTTTTTTAAAAAAAGTTTTATTTTAATTGATTTTACTAAATTACTTCATTAGCGCTTCCTCCTGTTAGTTAAATGAATTTAACAAAATATTAAACTATAGAGACGAAGGTAAGGTTAAAGAACGAATTAATAGCTTTAGTTTATAATAATATAAGTGTCAACTTTATTGACTAAAATGAAGTTTTATAAAAAATTAAGGACTAAAGTAAAATTCTCAAACTTCTAAAATTCTTTGCCTGGCGGAAGAAGGGAAGACGAGAAGAGAAGATTTTTTGCAATAACACTCAAAACTGCGTCTGCGTCTAAAAATCAGGAACTCATTTACTCTCTCGCTTCATTTCTTCATTTTTGGCAGTTTAACAGTTTTCTTCTTGAATGAAACGAATTTAATGTCACCTTTCTCTCACGTGACTTCCATCCTCCCCCAACCCCCACAAGCTCACCACCACTTCTCTTCCAAGTTTTTATATATATATATACACAAAACCCTCACCGGCGCCAACTTCTCTCTCTTTCTCGCCATTTTCGAATGTAATCTTCAAAGAAAAACCTAAACATTTTCATTTTCATCCATGGAAAATCTCAAACCTAGCATTATCATTATCGTTTTGATACTCGCCATAACTGTTTTTCTCTCCGTCTCCCTCTGCCTCCTCCTCCGCCATCTCAATCGTCGTTGTCTCCGTCATCTCTCCACCACCACCACCACCGTCTCCTCCGCCGATTCGCGTCGTGTTTCTAGTCGCCGCGTCTCCCCGGAGAATCCAGTGCCGGATCCTTCGGCGCCGGTTAATCCGGCGTTTCATGTTATTGACTCCCTCCCTCTTTTTACTTTTTCGTCGGTTACGCGCCGGTCTTCCAGTGGTGGAGATTGTGCTATTTGTCTGTTTAAGTTTGAGCCGCACGATCAGTTACGTCTTCTTCCTCTTTGTTGCCATGCGTTTCACGCTCATTGTATTGACACGTGGCTTGAATCCAACCTTACGTGTCCTCTGTGCCGGTCTCCGATAAGTGCTACGGAATCTGATGTCATGAAAGCAATACAAACTTCTTCCGCCGGTGTTGTTGGCGCCAGTGACAGTTTCCGTCTCGAGATCGGCTCAATTAGCCGCCGCCAAGCCGGTACTGAATCATTGGGTGAGCCTCAGCGTAGAAGATCGTACTCTCTAGGCTCGTTCGACTACGTCGTTGAGGAGGAGTCTGATGTTACAATGACCCAAACGTTTCGGAGAAGCGTTTCCGATAAGGAGGAAATCGCAGCTGATTTAGGTCAGTCGGCTTCGGAGCCGAACCTAGCCTCGGAGGTGGCAGCGGGAAGGAACTGGCTCAAGGACTACGTTGATAGGCTCTCGTTTTCTCTTTCGTCACGTGCGATGTCCTTCAGGAGCTCGGGCAGATTCTTCAGTGGCAGCAGCCGCCGGAGCGATGGCGCCGGTGTCGGAGATTATGACTTGGAGGCAAATCGTGTGGGCGAAGAAATCAGCGAATTCTTTCAATGGTTTTCATGGGTATGAGTCAGTAAATATGCTTTCTATTTTGGGGCATTTTCAGTATTTTTCTTTTTTGCTTTATCCACTCCATTATTTGATTTTTTTTCTGAAAAAAAAAAAAGAGCTTAAGCTACTAGTAAAACCAAGGAAATGAATGGAGTGGATGTAGCAAAATTTGGAGCGGAAACATCGTAAAACCGCGACCTTCAGGTCAGCGGCTCTATATCCTGTATAGATAAAGTAGTGAATTTTACGTGGATGGCTTTAGAGATAGAGACAGATAATTAGTCTTGAGAGAATTATAGAAAATCTGCGTTTGAAAAATCGGACGGTTGAGATTTGTAGGTTGGAAATTTTTGGAATTAATGCTATGATCTACCTTACATCATATGAATTGTATCATGTGTGATTATTGCAAATTTTGTGGCGATGAGTATGACATTGATGACGTACTCACTCATACATAGCGTTCAGTGGGTGATGTTTTGGTTTACCAGAAATCGCAGATCATTTAATGAAAGAGTTAGCATTTTGTAGTACGTTGTCTGTTTGATATACGCAAATTTCATTAATATTGAATGCTGTTAGTTGGATATGTTTCTTGAATTTATTGTTTTTATTTCTTTAGTTTTTCAGTATTCACGAATTGAATTAATTTTCTGAGCTCGTTAAATTATTGTCGATCCTGGTAGGAGATAAAAGTAAATGCACATAACTCATGCAGGGAAGAAACGTGTTGTTTCCTTTATTTTTTTTTTTGGGGTACCAGTTTCGGTTGAACAGATTAGTTCTTGTAGGAATTTTCAGAAATTTCGGGCTTGAATATATTGTTGGAAAAGATCAGTGTTGTTTGCTTGTTTTAAGCTTGAGTTTGCCAGTTTTTTGGTGTTTTTCTTTCTTGAGCCTTGAAGGTGGTTGACTTTCATGGTGTATTTAGAGAAAATTTAATACTTGGGCTTAGAAAACAAGTGTTGTAGTTATATATAGGTTGTCTTGAAAGACTGCCGATGCTGCTTTTAAATGTTCTAACTTTGAAATGGAGTTCAGCTCGACATTTAATTTGTTCCTAGAGAGAAGTCAGTGATGCTAGATCTAGAATTTCGAAATTTGATATTTATCTCAGTAATATTTTCGTTGACACACACATATATATATACATATATATATTTCTGGTTGTTTAGAGGTCACATTTATATTTTGGCTTTTACTAATTTCAAGTTATATAAGCTAATTCTCACTAAACGAATAAGACAGTGAAAGATGATAGGAATTAAGAAACCTCGTCACAGAGCAGTGCAGAGCAGAGCACTTGACGAGCTGCTCCTCCTAGCCTAGAACAAGAAAGGTTTTGGACAGCAATAGATGGGCGGTTTAAGTTTTTGTATTATGTTGGAATAGCCAAGTTTTTGGTAAGGTTTGGAGCGATTCGTCTTTATGTTTCGTGTCCTTTTGTTAGAACATACACTAGAGGATAAGAAGAAAATATCGTAACAAGAGGTTACTTGAAACAAAACTTGCAGAACAGGGCCACACCACCATCCTACCCTTCAATGCAAGCTGCAATACTTCAGACGAAGCCGAAAAACATACATGTCAAAACATACATTTTTCTTCTTCTTTCTTGGCTAACAACTAAATCCAACATTCAGAGCTGTTTACTAATTTCATGTCCACTTTTAAATGCCGGGTATTTACAATTTAGATTGGACATTGAATTTGAAATTGCTCATTCTTGTAAATAATATATGTATATATATATATATATATATATATATGGGTTCTTATGATCCTCTGAACACTGATAATATTTCTCTGGATTTAGTTTTACTCTTACATGGGCCGAAGCTGAGAGCCCATCAGATCCTGATTTTTGATAGAAAATGAATTATATATTTTTTATTTCATGGGATCGTCTGCATCATGATAACGTTGATTTAGAAAAAAACAAAATAATAAAAATGATTCACCAAATTCGCAGATGATGAAATGCAAACGTACTCCAGGTTATTAATCGACTAATCCTAATCAATAAATTTAAAAGGAAAAAAAAAAAAAAAAAAGCAATTTTCTCAGGCGGGCAGATTTCAGGTAATTTGGTTGTGGGGAATTCTGTGGATCATCTCTAAGATTCATAATACTCATCAATAAATTAAAGAACAAAATCCTCAACAACTGTCCCCTCAATTAACTGTGGTGCAAATGTTGTATAAATAAACAAATAGAAAACCCAATATCAAAATGGTGTGATAAGACGCAGCAATTTTCTCTCCATCGCTGCAAGGATATGCGCTTCCACTGAAGCAACCTGTCTTCTGCTTGATCCCTTCACCACGATCTTCAAGAACAAATGTGGAATTTATGGTTCCATCACTAAACAACACACACCAGAAAAAGCTTTTATGGAACCCAACCAACCCAACTCCGACCTCGCTATGAGATTTATTTCTCAGAAGAGACAACGTGTTCTTGTCCTTGACGAGAACTCGAGAAAATGCTTCCGATGGTTCAAGATACTTGGATTGACAGCCCACAATGTGGCCGGTTATGGTGCCGAAAGTGGGCAGCTCTACACCACAGTTGGGTGCGAAAACTTCTGTGAAGTCATCTTCAGGTGGCTTACAGTTCACAGCATTGCCGCTTGTGCAGTTGCCCTTGCATATTTCAACATATTGCAAGGCCATGCAGCCAAGACCGGGACTGTCATTTAGTTTCGGGAGCTTTTCAGATGATCTATTGTTGTTTATGATGTTGACAAGTTCATTTGCAGGGTTCCCTGTAGGTCAAATCAACTACATAATTAGTCTTAGAGTATGCATTTAAGTAAATTTAACGTTTGCTATGAAGTATAATTCCATAACTAGAACATCTAATCTGTTTTCTCTGCAAGCATCAATCTATACTAGATAGACTAGTCATATATGTGCTTTTATCTTTTGAAATGAATCCAAATTACATTTCACTTTCATTTCAATATGTCTAAATAAAGAGGTGGAGAATTTGCAGAAGAAAGACATCCAATCACCACAAAATCTACCTTGAGCACTCAATTTCTCTCTTGTAATGTCATGATAAACACACACACACACACACACACACACACACATATATATGTATATGGTCTCCATATATGAGCAAGACTTATTATAATAGTGACTAGTAAGTACAGCATCAAACTCAAGCCTAACACTAACAGCAACTCAATTAGTATTGTTCTCGACAGCAGCATAAAAACCAACAACCGGGGTATTATATTAGCAGAGCAAAATGTCAACTTTAACCTTTCTAAACTGTGTTCAATCATAATATAATGTTCTTTTGCAGACAGTCACAAATATATACGCATTCAGTATGCCAATTGCGAATTGCCAAATGCGAGAGGTCTTTCCTCAAATGTAAAGTTAAAATTCAGTGAAACAAAAAGGAAGAGATACTTTTCATGGAAAGTTGAAAGTGATTAGAGTAAGAGTTTCTTCTCTACCGTTTCAACTTTCAAATTTACACTATTGGTTTGACATCAAGGATTTTAAAGGGATCAACATTAACATCTAATCTCTTCCTCCATTTTCATGGAAACCAAACTGAGCATCAGAAAACTACACTACAGAAGCAGTGGAATAATCAAACAGAAAAGCCCAATTGCAATACCGTAGACATAACAGATAAAAGCCTCAGTTTCAGGAAAGCCAGTCAGAGAAAAACATAAACCCAGTTCCAGAATCCAATAAGCAAAGATCAAAGGGAAGATAATGCAAATGTCATAATAGTTTTGCTGATTCAGAAAATGAATGAAGAGCTGTAATATTACCATGTTTGTTGGAGCAAACAACAACTGGCGAAAACAGTAGATGACAGAGTAGAAGCCACTCAGAGAAGCAAAACTTGTGTGCCATTTCTTCTTTGCCAAAAAGAAAATGTGAGAAGATAAAAAACCTAGTCTTAGAAAACGCTATACACTTGTTCAGCATATTTAAGTGTCTGTTTGGTGTGAAAGGAAAGGAAAGGAGAAAATATTTTGCCCCAAAAAAAAAAAAGAAAGGAGAAAGGTTAGAGATAAAAGTGTTGCAGATTGATGGACAGACGCGACAAATTATAGGACGTCGCTGGTGGTCCCAAGTAGCCGCTCAAATGTATTGTAAATGGTTCAATTTCTTATTACCTTATTATTATTATAAGGAATTAACGGATACCTCCCCTGAGGTTTTTAAAACACACAGATAGGTTAAGATTAGAAAATCTACACATATCTCCCTTAACCGTCAATTTACTAACCTTATTAGTTGAAATAACCTAAATACCGCAATTTAATTTAAATTTTTTGATATTTAGAAATGTTTACAAAATTTTAATATTATTTAATTTTAAGTACACCAAATTTGGGGCTTTCAGCTTCTCTCTTTCTTTCTTTCTCTCTCTCTCTCTCTCTCAAATTTGACGCCCTTCACTTGATACCTCCCTTTATAAATTTATTGTTGTCATTTTTCCTTTTTCTCTACCCCTCTTTAGATCTTTTTTCTCCTTACTATAAATCCCTAATATGCTGCCAACACCACTACAACCTCCCTATTCCTTCTTTCTGCCCTCTCTAAATTCTTCATCTTCTATTATATAATAAAACAAAGCAACAAACCTAAATTTAGAAAGAAAATTCAAATATTAACTTTTTAAACTAGAGATTTAATTAAATTTAATGAGTTTGCCAACGATAAAGATGAATAACAATAACTTAATAATGCTTTTGTTTTAAGAGAAGAGTTCAATTTAATAAATTGAGAAGGTTCTTTGTAGTTAAAATTGATGGACAGAAATCTTTTAATCTTTGTCGGGATGAAATGGATAGTTGCAAGGCTTTTGATGCTTATAGGTTAGAAAAATATTTTGGCCAATATTTTAATAGACATAGTTTTTGCAAGAGATTTTAAGATTTTTATTTGATGTTGAAATCAAGAAAATAAAAAATATATAAAATTTAATCTTAAAAAAATAAATATGAGAGAGGAGAATTATATTTTACTAAATTGTTTATAAATTAATGGTCAAAAAATTGTCAATATCAGTTAATTGACAGTTTATGGGAGGTATATGTAAATAGTTTTAAAATTTTAATTCATATATAATTTTTTAAAACCTTAGGGGAGGTATTGATTATTATTATTATTGGATTTGTTTTCGAGGCAGCTAGCAGAATTTCAAATACGAAAGCCTTGAAGCGGACCCACCATTTGACGGGAAATTAGGAGATCATAATCATGTCATGCCCACTTTCTTTGGATACCTGAATTTTATTATTCAAATTTTAAATGCGATTTTTGGTTTTTATGTGGAAATAAATAGAAAAAATTGTATCTCAAAGACAATCACCTACGATTTTTTTTTTTTTTAAAAAAAGGAGACAAACAAAGTATATATTGACTCTGAGGTTATATGGAATCATAAGTCATAATATAATTTTATAAAACTAATTATTGGATTGAAAAGTTTTGTTTTTCTTTTTTCACTCCACATTTATCTAAAAATAAGATTAAGCTCAGGTGATTTTTTTACATAAATTTGAATAATTTTATTTAAATATTTAAGAGTTATTTATTTTTTAATTTATATTTAAAAATTTATTAAAAATATGTAAATATAATTAAATTAAAAATTTTAAACAATAAAATGTACGAATAAATTAAATATTTTATTTATTAATAATATCTTTTGTTTATTATTTAATTTTTATATGTGTCAATAATTTATATTTAAAATTTTTTTAGGGTATACATATGTCAATGTATTAGTTTAAAATATTTTTTGCTTTTATAGAAATAAATAATTTTAAATTTTATATTCAAATATTTAAAATAAAAAATAAATATATTAATTAGATTCAAATTTTAATTATATTCATATCTAAAATAGAGAAAATAAATACTGTCTAAAACTATGATTTTTTCACAAAGTAAACTAAATATTAAGTTTATATTTATATATCATTTAATTTTAAAATTATTTATTTTTTGTAAGATAAAAATTTGTAGAGCAACTTGTGTGGGCTGGATGAGATTTTTAAAATGATATTTTTAGAATTTAAAAAAATATTTTTTTAAAAATAATATTTAAAGGGAAAAATTAATTAAATTTAAAAAATATAATTATAAAAACTAAAAAGGACCATTGTTTTTACTTTTAGTTTCTCAAAAAATTTTGAAAATAAATTTTAACACCTATATATACATATTTTATTATTTTCAGAACATAACAAACAATTACTTCAAATTTTAATTTGTGAATTACATAGAGCGCAGCAAAATTTGGAAGCCAAGAAAGTTCTAGAACTAAATAGAATTTGCGGGTGACACGTGTATATACACAAATAAGGGTTTCTAAATGTTTCGTCCCAAACACTGTTCAAACTTTCGGTCTCGTCGCTTCCGCTCTGTTTCCGAATTTCCTTGTCCATGGCGTCTACCTTCGTTACACTATCAAGCTCTTTATTCTCTTTCAATAAAATCAGCATTCCTTCCCGTTCGAATAGGACGCTCTTGGGTTTGTTTTATTCTCTAAATATACAAATTTTTTTATGTCATTTTATTTCCATTTTCGTCAATTAAAATGCTGGTTTTTTAGCAGGGTCGCGTAAACCTGCTCTGAGAGTGAATGCAATTGCCAAAAAATGGGAGCCAACTAAGGTTTCAATTATTTTTCTCCCGTTTAAACTTATTTGAATTTAGCTTTTTGTAAATTCTGTGAAGTTTTAATTTTGTACATATTTTTTTAAATACTAATTGTTACGGCGCAATTTTTGAGTTTTAGGTTGTTCCTCAGGCTGATAGAGTCCTGGTTCGTCTTGAGCAGTTACCCGAGGTTTGGCCTTATCTTTTATCTGCTTAGTTTATATATACATATAATGTTGATCATTGTGTATTTATTTATTTGGAAATAAGGAAGCTTAATTTCATATTTTCGTGATGTTCTTATTGCCATGGCGAGAAGAAAATTTGCATTTTGCTTTTCTTAAGAATCTAGGTATGTTTATGAATTTATTATGTCTGACTTTTACTTGTAATTTACCTTTGTCAATGTGATGTCTGCTCTTCAGCTCTGGCAAAATCTAGTATAAATTTGAGCTACTGTTTTTCCTTTAGAATGGAAAGCTAAATAGCATTTAATCATATAATGCTTGCAACCATAGTGTTGAGTTGAAACCACTTATTGAAGCCAGCTAATTTTGTGAATCATCTTACATCTCTCCAACAAGAGAATTTTTCAGAATGGATGGTCGAGAATGTTTCCTGTTGTATCTTGATTATTACCTTTGAATTTCATGCTTTCTTGTGCCAATTATGAACTATTTTAATACAACAGAAATCAACTGGTGGAGTGTTGTTGCCAAAAGCAGCAGTTAAGTTTGAAAGATATCTTATGGGGGTGGTAAGATTCCGAAAGTTGCTTTTATTTTGGGAGGGAATGGTAGATGATTCTTTAGAATGCTTCATGAATGTTTCAATTTTTTGTCTCAGATTCTCACTGTTGGCTCTGATGTTGAACAAGTGGATGCTGGAAAGAAGGTATTGCTGCCCCTTGATGTTTAACTCTCCCAGTAAAATTTTCCTGCTAAGATGATATCATGTCATAGCATATTGGCATATCCTTATGTTTTCACACCCATTTAAACCTTGTATCTTATATCTTGTTGCAGGTTCTCTTCTCTGACATAAATGCATATGAGGTAAGCAGCTTCTCTCAAAATGGTAACACCATAGACTGATTTGTATAGATGGGACTGTATCCTTGCCCTAAAAATTAACACTTACGGTGTATCGAGACATAACTAGCTTCTTTACTTCTTGAGTTTGTATTAGTTATTTCCATTATCATTGTTAATTGTTTTTTTTAAACTGCAAATATAATTCAGTGCATTCTAAATGCATTCATGTCTTTGTTTCAGGTTGATTTGGGAACAGATGAGAGGCATTGCTTTGTTAAAGAGAATGATTTGCTCGCTGTGGTTGAGTGAAGTTCGCACCTATTTTCCCAAGATTACTTTTCCTAGAATTGTGGCATCTTGTCTGCGTCTGTATCAGTTCTCATGATGCATCTTTTCACCTTTGTATTAATCTACTAGAACCCCAGATTAGAGTAAGGAAAATGAAAAATTCCTTTGGCAAGCCAATCTGTCTCATATGCCTTTTACTGAAGCTTTTATGATTTTCTTTTCAAGACAATTACAACTATGAATCGATTATTTCGTCATTTACGAAACGATGTAATTTCTGCATCATTAGTGGCAAGTGATATAAATCAATAGTGACCATTAATTAAAAAAAAAAGGAGAGAGGCTTGATCATTTTAGCACCAAAGCAGATTAAAAATGGCTTCTTGCATTTCGGCCTTGAATGTTCCCTAATGAGAAAGTCTCACAAGTGTTACATACAAATAACAATTAACTAAAACAATAACAAAAACATCAAAACTCAAAAAGCCGGAACTCTACCATTCCTTCCTTTCTTTTTGGTGAATACCAGGCAACAACTTTCCCCAAGTGAAGAAGCCTCAAGGAGTAACTCAATGTATATATAACGTCCTCCATTGACGACTCAAGCCTCCCCGATGAAGAATCAAACAAAAATTTTGAATCAATGCCAAAGACAATGGGCCCTAAAACCTGGAAGAGAGAGAGGCGCGACCATAATTATTGCCAGTTTCCTTACATTCTGAACTGATACATGCTGAGAATTGCGTATATATCACATATCAAAATCTCCAGTGGTAGAACTTAAAAATTAGCAGTTTTCTGAAATGATTTGGTTTTCCAATTCTTCCAGTGAGTTTTAGGTTTCATCAATTCAAAGAGTTTGTTCAATTCCTTGGGTTAATGTTCATTACCAACAACTAAATTAATCCTGTTCGGTGCCTAGGATTCTAATTAACATCATCAGACATCAGCTATAGTAAGCTAGAATATCGAGGAGGAAATACCTGCTGTTGAAAGATTAAATTTAGCCTTGGAGAAGATAGTGAATTGTCTGCATTGCTGACTGAATTACTGCTGAAAGTATTCATAGCCCTTTTGGCAAGACCTGAAAATGAACTTATATCCAGACGAGCATCTAGTTGGGTTAGATCACCATATGGTTTCCTGAACTTACCATGTTGAAAAGTAGAGCATATTGAGCCAAATAAATCCGCACCCAATGGACTTCTTTTCTTAGTAGTTGTACAAATGTGTCCATCTTGTGATTCATTGGCCGCCTTGCTGCCAAACCAGGCCTCACAGGTGCCCCCTGACAGGATATGTAAGAAGGTGAAAAACTGCAGTAACAACCCAAATAAGCAACAATCATTCAAAACAAAGGAAAAAGGAAAAATAAGTAGAAATTTGATCCTTACGACTAATACATTCTATAGAATTATATTGTTATTTGCATATAACTAAGTCTGGCATTAAACAATCCCACGTATAATATGTCATTCAACTTTCAACCCTTAATTTGATACTAAGATTTAGAACACATGGAGAGGGGATAGACACACAGAGACAGTAAAATTAGCTATTAGCAAAATTCCAAAATTAACTATTAGGACAGAGCTGAAACTGTAAGATAAGTAAAGTTACCAATAATTGCAGAGATGGATATATGAGGTTCTGCAAGGCTCACGTCATATGCTGGACGCATTAACTGACCCTTGTCTGTCTTAACAATGAGATCATTTGTGGTCACCCTTCGTCTCCAGATGTCCTTGCTTCGCTCATATGAAAAGGCAGCTTTTGCACATAATCCAGGCATTAGAGCAGCAGGTGTCTCACCATTTTCAGCATTAACACTTTCAGGATGACCGCTGTTTTTTTGTATACCAAAGCGGTATCGTAACCCAGAATCTGAAACTAGGGATAAGATATTCAAGGATATTGATTCAGGAACTTCCCAATATTGCCCTTTATGTTCAAGGAACAACTGAGGCCATGCAGCATCTACTGTGATATCATGATCAGGAAGCTGCACATACACATAAAATGCTGATGAACATTGTTCAGACAATCTAGTTCACTATTAATGCAACCATATAACAGAAGCAAAAGCACCACAATCAGACTTCAAGACTGAAATAGTGCCTGTAAACACCCAGACTCCATCCTGAATCAAATTAATACTTAAATGTCTATGCAAATACAGAAAGCATATTCAACAAATTTGGTTGACTTTTCAAGACATGAATTCTGTAACAGAATGCACTTAAACTTGTTTGTAGGCCGCACCACATCCAAGGATCATATTTCCTGTAGATTTTATTCTCATTAGCTACATTAGCCTTACGCAATTGAATTTATATTTTTGTAATAATTTTTTTAATATGACATAAATGAAGTAACATAAAGATTGAACCAACTAAAAGTCCATGCCTTATGATAGAACATAAGCTTGTTGCGAATTCTTTTCTTATCTCCATGCCGCTCTGTGCTCCACAATAAGGATGACGAAGGACCAAGGGAAAGCTGTGAACATAAACCAATTGCGTAATGAGACTTATCCACAATATGCTTCGCTGCATCTCTGAATACAGATAGTTCCAACCCACTAGAACTAGAAAACTCTCTTTTAATATCAGAAATCAGTTTCTTCGGACGCAGCTGCCCAATCAATCCAAGCCACCTGCAGAAAAAAAAAATTAAAATAAATACCACGTAAATTCCTGCTACGTGACAAGCTGAAATTAAAAATCATAAAATTTGGGTTACCAGTTAGAGGTAGACGGTTTGAACAGGAGAGACTGAAGACAGAAAGAGCCTAAATCTTTCTGAGAAGGTGGAGAATAAGAAGGAATGATACCGAAAGGAAACTCTACACCCAAAAGCGAGAGCTGCTGAATTCTAAGGAGTCGGCTAGCTCGAGCGGCGTCTAAGGGGAAGGGGTCGCCGGGAACCGAGTTAGCGGAGCCGTCGAGGGTCAGCGGCGACGATAGTGGTTGGTCCCAGAATGCAGAATCCATTGCCGTCCGCAAGTTGGGCATTTTGCTGTGTCGAGTAGTAACAACAGAGTGTTGTGTGTTTTGAAGCTTTGGGTTCCTGTTTCCTTATCCCCGTTGTTTCTGCGTTTTCAAAATGCTTTTGCTTAGGCTTTGTTTGGTTTGGGTTTATGATTTCTAGGTGGGCTTTTCCTTAGGAGAAGATCTCACTTTAACCCCCTAGGTTTTGCAAAACTTTACCTTACTTGACTTTGACTAGTTATGCAACATGATGATGATGATGGCCGTAACATTACAAACATTTTATCTTTATTTCACTTCAATTTTTATATAATCAAATATCTTTTTTATTTAACTTATGGATTATAGGATAATGAAGTAATTTTATAAAATTCACTAATATCCATCAAATCTTATTTTAAATTGCACGTTTTGATTACACTTGTATAGTCAGTTTTTATCCTATAACTAGGGGCTAAAGTGAAATATGTGCTTTTTGTTTGGTGTTTGAGTTTGTTGTACAACGGGAGAGTGAGAGAGACACTGCCGTGTTCTTTGCTTACGGTATTATCTATTTGAGGTGTTGAGGGCATACTTACACGTTTACGTCAGTCGAGGCCGAGCCAGATTTTGACATGGGCCGGGTTGATTTAAATTAATTATTATTGGGGGTGGGAGCACGACTGGACGGAACTGCCTTCTCATTTCGGGGCAGACATACCATTACGAATTACGATTGACGGTTAAGTCTTTTTAAGTTTATTTACTTCCAAGCTAAGCTGGGATTAGTTACCTTAAAATTCATTTTCAAGATACTGACATGTATTAGTATTAGCTTTCCTTCAAGCATAAAAACACTGGTTACAGATGTGTTAATTATATTGTTCTAAGTGGCAAAACAAATTACACAAGCATTTGACAAAATTAAACGTATAACATGTGCAAAATGGTTTTAATAATTTAAGGTAATCCTCTCTTCAATCTTCCTCAGTTGTGTGAAACCCATTTCCCCATTTTGTCTTAATTTGCATAATCTCCACGCTAAATGCATATATCATCCAATTTTTATTTTTTATTTTTTAAAAAAAAAAAAAGAACTGGTTGAAATCTGCCTACCTTTTAAGTAAAGAACATTTTTTCTTTTTTTTTTTGGAAAAAATTATCTGCATTCAACAACCCATTACTCGACAGGCGCAATATATATACATACATATATATATATATATATATAACAGTATTCCTCTCGTCAACAACAAATAAATAAATCGCATCGCTAGCTAGCTAGCTCGGTACAAGTAGAAAACATGAAGCCTAACTTCTGTTCGTTTTCCTGCCTTCTCCTACTCTTCTTCACATTTCATGCAATAACTGCTCACAATATCGTCCGTGAAACTTGCAAAAAATGTGCACAAAGTGATCCAAACCTTAGCTACAACTTCTGCTTAACTTCTCTTCAAGCAGTTCAAAGCAGCCACTGCGCAAATCTTCGCGAACTCGGTATCATTTCAATGAAGTTAACTCGACAGAACCTGACAAACACTAAATCATTCATCAAGGAGTTGTTGAAGAACAAGAAGTTGGATCCGTTTGTGAAGGGGTGTTTGAATGATTGTTTTGAGCTTTATTCTGATGCAATATCTACGCTCAAACAGGCCTTGAAAGACTACAAAGCCAAGCATTATGAAGATGCTAATATTGGAGTGAGTTCAGTTCTTGATGCTTGCACCACTTGTGAAGATGGGTTTCAGGAAAAACAAGATGCATTTTCGCCATTGACCAAAAGGAATAACGATACATTTCAGCTCTCTGCTATAGCTCTTTCAATCATAAATATGCTTAACCTTCATTGATTTCTTCGCCGATTGGATGTTTGATCATGGTTTTGATTAATTCGTTTTTGTATTAATTATTTTATCCCAGTTATGTGATTGCTTGTTGGGGCTACTTGAATTTGTACAATCATTCATGTAATATGGAAGTCCTATACATCGAGCAAAAATAAAAGTAAGGAAGGAAGGCTCTAAATTCTGATGGTTGCTTTTTAATTTGTAGCTAAACTTCAAGAAAGAGTAACTTCTAATTAATCTTGTCTTGGATTTTAATTTTGGATTTTTCTTTGTTATTTCATTTTGGTATTCTTGGGGAAGATTCTGAATGTTCTGTTGTCACCTTTGATCTTGCGGCTCGCTTGTAGTCTGAAAATGTGACCAAATTCAAAAGAAAGTGAATTGATCACGTCGACCTCGGGTAGAATAAACAAATATGTGGAACAGTATATCCTTCTTTCCCTCGGGCTCCGGCATAAGTCAATCCACTGCCAAGTGTTTAACCCTAAAAGTCCCATCTGATTTCATGTTACCAAATGAATTAATTAATCAAGAGTTCAGTATCTTTACTACTCATTAGTTGATTAATAATTCCAGAACGAAGCCAGTCCAAACTGATACCAGGTTTTTTCTTTTTCTCACTTTGGGTGATTATTTCATCATTACTCCCCAACAATTCGTGGCCTATTGATTGCTTGACTGTATGTGCTCATGATGAAAATCATTTCCAACATTATGAAAATTACTTGCATTAAGTAAAGAAAAATTAGAAGGATGGATATCCAAAAACTTAAAGATAGTGGCTTTTCCAACAAATGACTGGTTAAAATTATGGTGCAAATCATGACAGAAAGTTGTAAAGAGTTGGTACTCGGTTAGAACGGAACAGGTATTCTCCGATTTTCCTCATAGTTTTCCAAAGAATCGAGATATGAGATGCATAAACATGCTTTCATTTGTTCCAGCGAAGAACCATGTAAAGGAAAGAAATGTGACCATGTTCGTTGAATGAGGAAACCCACCATAATTGCGCACCTCCCCACCAAGCATGCACGCAAATTTACGTGAACAATGAAGTAATAATGCACACAATATGGAAGCCTCACATGGTAATCGACAAAATAGTTCAACCGCCACCGTCGAAGAATTTACTACATTACTACTCCTCCCATGTTTCCCTCAGTGACCAACACACTGAGCAGCGGAATGAAAATTTCGATCAATATTAGCAACAGTAAGTGTCAAGTCAAAATGGGAACAAAAATTGGGCTTTTACCGTAAATCTTTCGCTATTGGATCATTATCCATTTATATATGTCTTGAACACTTACTTGACCTAGATCCAAAAATTCCAACTTCCATTTCACACAAGGGAAAAATTTGTTTATACCCATTCCTATTTTAGCAAAGTTTAATGTACTAACGTTAAGCGTTTCTCTCCAAGACATGTACCTGTAACTCAGCAGGCAAAAGCTACACTTACGAACCAGATAAGATAAAAACAACGAAAATTAGCATACTCAAATGAGGGCAATCATAACATGTTATCACAGCAAACAACCAATTTCATAGTTGGACTACAGAAGGAAAACAACAAAGTCGTGAAATATTGGTTCCGCAAATTCTATTCCTTATCAGACAGATTTGGATTATTTTCCATCTCCCTTACAGGGATCACATCCATACAAATACCCAAGCCAATCAAAAACAGGGTAGAAAGGATGATTTTTTCTTTTTTAAAATGAATTTCAGAGAAACCTCCTTATTTAAATTAACTAGCCATTGGATGATTATAGATGTACTCAATAGCAAGATTACACGAATCAATCTTATCAGCTTCCTTGTCTGGGATTTCAAGCTTGAACTCCTCTTCGAGAGCCATTACAATCTCCACATTGTCCAAGCTATCCAAGCCCAAGTCCTTTTGGAAATGCACCTCAGGTGTCACCTACACATGGAATCAGTTAATATATAATCAAATTGCAATTACTATGGAGCATGTCAGTATGAGAATTCAACAAGAAAATTTTGTCAATGGTAGGAACAATCACATGACAATACTGACTATGATAAATTTCTTCCATAACATGCAAAAGAAAACTTTATGTCCATATCCTCTATAAACAAAACCATGTGTTAGATACAAAATCAAAGCTTGCAGGTGTCACAAGGTATGAGGTTAAATTCAACAACATATTATAGAGGTAATAACGGAAAAGGTAGCATAGGCTCAAAAAGGTGAAGGAACATATAAGATCCATCTCTTTTTTGAAACTTAGATCTGTGATGTAATTGAATTTATTTCTGAAATGAGATATTGGAAACAAAAGAAAAATAATAAATTGAGGCTTAGACAATAAACCAACCAGAAAGAAAAGCTAACTCAACCAAGACCACTGTAAATGGGTTATAGAATTATGCTACCAAAAATGGGGCATGCTTCAGATGAAGCAATGCACTAAGGTAACAGTAGTACTAGTAATAACAAAAGGATATCTGAAAACTCAAAGTTTTATATTGAAGTAAGCTAAACTGCCCGATTTTTAGCAAAAACTGCACTCTTAGCCATACATTGTAGGTAAAGGCCTCAAACAGAGTATTATTCTAGAGAGATAAAATATATTAGTAGCGGCTTCAAATACGCGTATTAAACCTTGCTTTTAGCTGGGAAACATGTGCTAGAAGATTAAACAAAATTATATCACTACGAGTGGTGGGATTATAGTTCCATCTCGTTTCCCATATTTAATCAATTGCCGTCTGTCGAACAAAATAAATCATCTGCTCATACACCGATTAAATCTTTCGGTCAAAGTTATTAAGATTAAATGCAGTTCGAGTTACAACATAAATCTAAACTAGATTTTCTCGGGAAACAAACAATCATTTTAATGAAATCAGGAAAAGGAAGTAATTTACTGACCTGAGCAGGATCGACTTTGGGGAAGCTCTTGACAACAGAGAGGACTCTCTCAATGACATCTTCTCTTGTGAGATGATCGTCGTGCGATGACATGAACCGGAAAGAACCGGATAGACTCCATTGCTTCTGTTTGGATCCGGTTAGGGTTAGGGTTTGTACTGGTACTCGAATGTGGCGAAGTACGGCTGTTCGCAATGCCATTTTCTCTCCCCCCGCTCTCTCTCTCCACGGTGAGACCAAGTGAAACCAAAAATTTAGTAAAAGGCAGGTAAACTATCACGCGCTTTGCACGTGTTCTAGTAATTTTCGTTAACAATTTAATGTATTGGTTTTTTAAAGAACAAACGAAAATCTTTGTTTATATCTGCTTTTAAGATCTCTTTCCGTGTTTCTGATACTATTTGTTGCAAATGCATCTGCCTCTTTGTAAAAAAAAAAATGGTATAGAATAATTATTTTCCCTTTTTCTAAAAAAAGAATAACTAATATTTTATTAGAATCACTAAAAGCAATTTTAAATATGTTTATTTACAAAATCATGATATTGTGATCATATAGACAATACCTATACATAAAGTGAAGCCTGGTTTCAATAACATCAACTATCAATCGATAATATAGCAAGGTTAAAATCATAAAAATATTGTAACATTCTACTTATAATCTTAATGCATAAAATTTATGAGTAATGTTACATGAAATAAATTTGAAATAATGTAATGTTCCTGAAATAAGTGGTGAGATAGTGACAATTTAGAATATGTAGCATTTCAAAATTTATATGCAACTTCCATAACAGATATAAATAAAATTATACATACAATTTATTTATGCAAATTGACGTAATATAACATGATAATAGTATTACATATATTAAAACTATTACTGACATTGACACATCACTTATATATATATATATATGGAGAGACAGAGAGAGAGTTATATTAAAAATTGGGTTAATTTTAACTTACTCCTAAAATATTTTGTAAATATTTAATTCGTACTCAATGTTTTTAGATTTATTTAACAAGACCCCGAATTATTAGTAATTTTTATTTACTCAATATTTTTATATTTATTTAACCGAGACCCCGTATTCTTAGTAATTTTTATTAATTTTAACAGTTGATTACTATTGAACAAATAAAATACTATTTTATCCATACTTTATAAATTTTGAAAATATAAAATATTTATAAATAAATATTATTTAATTTTAAAATAATTAATTAATATTATTCATTATCTTATTATCTTATTCTTATTAAAATTAAAATTTAAAATTTAAATAAACCTTAGATTTTCAATACTAGATCTACTCAACAACTGTTGTGGGTAGCCGCACGACCACCAAATGTTGCCGCCGCCGCTACAACCACCAACATGTTTTAGATTATAAAGTTTTCTAACTTTTTCCAAAACTAATTGTGATTTTATGTTGAATAGAAAAAGAAAAAGAAACGGAGATGGACATAAGAAGACAAGAAGAAGAATTATGATTTAGAAATATTTTATTTATTTTTTTAATAAAAATTTATTTTAATATTAAAAAAGATAAATTACTCTAATTATTAATTTAAAGAAAGTGTTCTTAATATCTAAAGAGGTGTTCTTAGTAGTTATATTTTTAATCATTAAACAAAATATAAAAAGACTAATTAACCTTTTTAATAGTTAAATTCAACATTATTGATTAATGATGTTAATGTAGAGTTGCGTTGAATATATTTTAAAATATTAAATGCGAATTGAATATTGACAAAATATTTTAGGATTAAATTAAAATTAAGCCATTAAAAATTGTATATCTTTTTATTTGACAACAATATTAAATTATTTATAGTGAAATTCTAAGTTATATGTCATTAGAATGTAATATAATTGCAACGATGAAAAAAAAAAACTTAAAAGTAAGAAACTAAAATAAATATGTATAGGTTTTACCATTATATCGTGGCAATTTAGATCAATAATTTTGTAAATGTAGTTTATATGTATTGTGTTGCTTGCCAATAAATATGAATTATTAATATATATATAAAGTAGCGATTATCAATGAGTTACTAAATTTAGAAAACTACAATAATTTTAGTTACATGTAACGATTCCTCAATTTACAAGAGCTCGTTTGAAATTATCATGAAAAGAAATAAAAGTGATTTTGAATAGCTAGAAATCATTTTAGGTGTTTGGTAAAATTTTTTTAAAATCATTTTAAAATCATCTTATTATGCAGTAGATTTTGAGAAGTCGGAAACGAGTTACTTTTTAAAATTTGATTTTTAAAAACAGTTTTATTTATAAGTATAATATCAAATATATTTATTTAAAATTACAAAAACCTAAAATTAACTTACAAATAATTTTTAAATTTTAACTTTAATTAAGATATACAATTATTAAAGCCAACTTTTTATTCTTTTCATTACTTTTTTACTTTCATTTTTACTTTTGATTTATTTTTTTTCTATAAGTTATTTTAAGTAAGCATATATTGTATAATATTATATTATATTATATTATATTATATTATATATATATTTCAATTGCCATTACTTTATTAAATTATACATAAGAGCGATGCCTTCGTTTATATTTAAAGTAATTTTTGTTTATTATTATTTAATATATACATTTTAATCATATACATTATTATAATATTTTTAACAATAATTTATTAAATATACAAAATTATTTTTAAAATTTACAATACTTTAATAAATAAAATTGACTAAATATTAAATTAATTCTCTTTAAAACAAACTATTTCTACGTTAAGCATAAAACAGATTTTTTCCCAAACTGGCCCTAAGTCTACTTTGCCAGAGACATCGTGTCCAAAATATGGATTATCGAACATGTGAAAATCGAACCTTAACTATTAAAAAATTTGGTTAGAAAATAAAAGAAAGGGGACATTTTCGTGGAAACCTCTTTCAAAAAAATTTCACGCGGAAAAAGAACAAGTCCCGAGCTTAGCCAAGCCAAGCCAAGCCCACGACGGCGCCCGTAGTAAGACATCATATAAGAATACTGGCCCTTTCTCTTTCCAAAAAAGTGGAAATATTAAAAAAAAAAATACAGACGAATTCCCTAAAAAATCATTAGGCCCCCGCGATCTCGATCTCTCCGGTTGAATCTCCTAAATATTCCCGCCCGAGATCTCGTCTTTGAATCCGATATTCCTACTTTTATTTTCTAGATCTGAAGTATGGCTCCGGTTTCAGCTCTAGCCAAGTACAAGTTGGTGTTTTTAGGGGATCAGTCTGTTGGCAAAACCAGTATCATTACTCGCTTCATGTACGATAAATTCGATAATACCTATCAGGTATTTCTTCATATTTTCATTTAGCAAAACAAAATCAATCTGATATTGCATAGTAATAAGAAGTTGATTATTTACTTGTATGGATCTGCTTTGAATTTCATTCGATCCTGTTGTTTCGGTCTTGATTTAATTTCGGATCCATGCGAGCTATTGCTTTTCGTTTAAAATTTTATTATTATTATTATTTTTTTGGCAATTCGCGAATGAACTTTTTATTGTTGTATTCCATGATCTTTCTTCCATATTGAAACTGTGTTGCTGCTGCCTTTAAAACTGTCTAACCATTTATGTATCTACATTATTGTTGAGTATTTTCTAACAAATATTGATTTTAATATTGAATAGTGGTGAATACTGCAGTCTGAGATATTTAAAAGAGTGCTTTGTGCGGTTACTCGGAATAAGATTTGCGAAAAATGTTGATCTGTTTTTCTCATTTGGACCTTGCATTTTTAATTAGCTCAATTCAGCTTCATTCTTTGCTTTCATCATTTTTTCCCTTTATAAGAAAAAATGCATTGATAATTGATGATCAGGCTACGATTGGTATTGATTTTCTTTCAAAGACAATGTACCTTGAAGACCGGACTGTTCGTTTGCAGCTCTGGTGAGTTTTTATCTTGACACTTATGTCCTGTTCACATGACATTACAGCTATCACTTTTTATTTGATACGAGCAGTTTCATTCTTTTGTAACGCTAGAGAAGATTGGTGTCCTTACGTTGTGTATGTCTCTACGTTTTGAATTAATTGACCGTTGGAAACTTAAATTCTTTGAATTTGTGGCAGGGATACTGCAGGACAAGAAAGGTTCAGGAGTCTCATTCCTAGCTATATCAGGGATTCCTCTGTTGCGGTCATTGTATATGATGTTGCAAGTAGGTTCTATCTCTGATTTCTTTTTGTGCTAGGGACTATCATTTCTTAAAATCCAGTGATCATTCATGTTTTCTTTCACGTGTAGTGACATTATCAAGTCAGTTTATATGTTTAACAATTGTCACTCTTCATAGACAAAAGTATGTCTAACAATTGTCTGTTTTCTTCTAATTGATCTACTAAAGGGCATGCTAAATTCTTAATGAAATTTTCCATTTTATTTGGTGGTTTTATATGTTTTAGGCAGGCAGTCTTTTCTAAATACTTCCAAGTGGATTGAGGAGGTTCGCACTGAGCGAGGCAGTGATGTTATTATTGTTCTTGTTGGGAACAAAACAGACCTTGTGGACAAAAGGTAATGGCTTACTATCCTGGTCAGGATGACAGATGAATAAAGTTGTCTGATTTCTTTACTAATTTCATTAGCAGTCACTTTGATTACTCAAACATCTACTTCGGATTTATGGTTGTTAAAACTTAGATCCATAGTTGCGTCTGGAGTGACTGTAAATCTTTTTGGGCATTAGGTTTACTTTGTGTGAATTGCTTACATATTAATAAGTAATGATTAATTCCATGGCAATCATATTTCTGATTATGTTGATTTTGAGGCAGCAATGTGACTTAGTGATAGTGATAGAAATTCAATAAGTTATTAACATGAGGCCCTTGTGCCAACGGTTAGCTCTACTTATATTCACCATTACTCCATGTTTGGAGAATGTTTTAGCTCCAATTGTCTGATTTAAACCTGAGTCCCAAGAATTTTAAACATAGAGCAACACAAACGCCTGACATATAGTTGGCGGCTCTGAAATCATGCATTTTATTTTCCTGCACATGAAAGCAAGTGAGAGAGAATCAAGCATCACAGCAAGCTAAAGTTTCCAGTGAATAACTGTTTGCTAGATTCTTGAATGTTAATAGTTTTGGCAAACTGTTTGTTTATTTTTTCTGCCTCTTTTGGCTTGTTTGACAGGCAAGTCTCAATAGAGGAAGGAGAGGCCAAAGCTCGTGAACTCAATGTTATGTTCATTGAAACTAGTGCCAAGGCTGGCTTCAATATAAAGGTAAACTCTCAATTATTTATTTTAAAGAAGTTATTTAGTAGAAGCAGTTGACTAGATTTTATGCATAGTTATGAATTTTGTATACTATTCAATCACTGCAAAAATCATTGTGCCTGAATCCAGTATTAAGATGGTTTCTGGTGAAAAGTTGGTTTTATGTATGATAAGTCATTTGATGTTTGAAAGTGTTGAAAAACTTCTTTGTTTGGTTTATTTTAGTTGCGTAATTGCCGACAGTAACATATTCATGTGTTTAGTATCTGGAAACTGTCCCTGCAATGGCTGTAATTTATGGAGCATTCACATGATTATTTCTGCTGTCCAAATTGCGAGTTGTTGAGCTTTTTGGTTAAACATTGTTAGGCACTCTTCCGGAAAATTGCCGCAGCATTACCGGGAATGGAAACACTTTCTTCAACAAAGCAAGAAGATATGGTTGATGTCAATCTGAAGTCTTCCAACACAAACGCATCCCAATCTCAACCACAGTCAGGAGGATGTGCATGCTGATAATTCATCAACTTCTTGAGCACTTCTCTTGCAAAATTTCCCGTATGCTTCTGTGATCCTTTCAAGTGTCTGTAAAGTTCAGTCATCCCCTTTTTGTAGCATTTGGCTTTTTTGGGTCTGTTTGATTTTGTTATAAAAGTTTTAATCTGGAAGCGGATATTATTGTGGTAGTTAGGCTAGTCCTAACCTGTCTCATATCATACATACATGTATTCTTCTTGTGGACTCACAGAGATTTGTGCCAAATTTTCTCTTTAGGAAAGTATTTAGTTTTATTCTCAAAATGTCGGTGTTTTGTGTTGAATAAAGTGGATAATTTGTATTATCATTTCCCATCTTCATTGATCACTGTTTCTTATTCTTTGTTCAAGTTGGCCCAAACCTAATTTAATCTATTAGAGGGCTTTATATGAGCTTCCAGGACCTACTGTAAACTTCACGATGCCTCAAAATATTGCGAGCCTAATGACTAATGACAGAAAATTTCAAGCAGCAAAAGTTTTATGGCAAACTTGTTGCTTTTTATTTTTTATTTTTTATTTTTTCAATTCCTAATATTATAATTAGGGTTTTATTAAAAGTTCATATAATAAAATATGTATAACACATTTCAACGCCTTTTTCTTCTTGAATGAGAAGAACTTGGCCCCCGTTTCCATTTCTCATTCTTTGCTCTTTGCTTACTATTTGATGTTGAGAAAGTGGTAGTACAGTTGTCTTAGATTATGAAAATAAAATTGACCGACTTAATTTAATTCAATTTTAGTATACATGTATCTATGCAAGTCAAATTGACCTCTGCCGAAGTTGATTAATAAGAGCAAAAACGAAATTTCTCTCGCCATAATCATTTTATGCAAGATTTAAACAGCACGAATTTAACTATTAGTAGGACTATCTATTTTTACACTTAAATTTAGGATTGTATTTTAAAAATTAGAATATTATGATATTAAATAAATCGTTAATTAGATAGAAGATTCCATTCTAGTTAAAGTTTTCTTAAAAAAAAAAAAGAAAAAATATTTAATACATATGTGGTATATGAAATTGTGACACGTTGATTTAAAATGACCCTTTTTCTTCCATCTAAGGGGTTTTTTTTTTTTTTTGGCTGAATTTTTAGTATATTTATTCGTATGTTTAGTATCGTTTGTTTTTTAATTTATATATAAATATTTGTTAAAAATATATAAAAATTTTGAGTTAAATTTGAATGAGTAAATGTATGAATAATTTCATATTTTTATTTTCTAAAAATATTTTTATTTTATTAATTTATTTACTAACAAAATTAAAATCATAATTAATTATTTTTGACATATCTCTTTTATATTATAAGTCTTCTTAAGTTTATTTATTTTATACTTTAATTATTATAATAAATTTATATATTTATATAATTACAATTATATTATAATATGACATTATTTTTATTTAATTTTTTTTTTTTTATTTTTATATCATCGACTTTAAATTATTTTTTTAAAAAAGATGTATCAAATAAATAAATAATGTACATATTAATATAATTTAGTATTGTGATAATATAATCAAAATTATTATATATATAATTATATTATTAAAAGGGTATGTATATCAAAATATTAATTTTTAAATTTTTTATTTTCTCAAAATAAACAACTTAATATTTATTTTATTTTAAAATATTTTAAAATAAAAAATAAATATATTATTTAGATTTAAATTTTAATTATGTTTAAAATTTAAGGTAAAAAATAAACGGTACCTAAATATTTCAAAATTAACACCGAATTGTGGATCAATTTTGTCGTGTATTTTTGGTTTCGCATCCAACCGACGTCCAACTTACTGCACAACACGTGCAGATTTAAAAATGGGTTGGGTTGGGTTGGGTTCGCTTCTGTTCTGTTCCATCGTAAATCTTTCTGGGTTTGATCTCTGAAACCGCTAATACTGAACTGCCATACAGTCAGCATCTGGAAACACAAAAACAAAAGAATCCTGGAAACACAAAAACAAAAGAATCCTGATTCATGTAAGCTTTGTATCTACGCTATCAGAGTTATACAACCTCGTTCTTCTATGTTTATTCAATTTAAAATTTTCTTCTAACGTGTGATTTTTTATTTGCAGGCCTCTAGCTTCATTCGGTTCTTGCGGCTATACTCGTTTGAACAACATGGCAGGTTTTTTTCTTTTTCTTTTTTTTTTTTTATCTTCTCTCTCTTTGTGAAATTTGACCTGGTTTTCGATTGTTTTAGTCGATGCATGAATTGGGTTTTTACTCAATATCACAATTAATGCTTTTATTAGTGGTTGAATGATTGGTAGAAGAAGACGATTCATATAATATATTTTCAGGAGCGAAGAAAACCAAAACTCTTTCTGCTCAACTGAATCTAGTTCAGTTGTTATTCACTTGAATTCAGTAGTGACCCGGAATTTTTTTTTCATTTTCTTTTTCTGGCTTATTTTCTTTACTAATCGAAATGGTAATGAAGTTTCAGTGTTTGAATTGAATTTCGTTGAAATAGATTTAGTTCTAATACTCTAAATCTTGTTCTGATTTTTAGATGTCCCAAGTCACTTTTTACGCTGAAATTGAAATTTCGGTGCTGTGTGGATAGGGAGTATGAACTTAATTTTTTTTTTCAATAATATCTAATTTCATTCTCACAATAATTTATTATGTATGCTTTTCCTATGGAATCACTTATATATGTGATCTTGTATTTCCGTCTTATTCCCTTTAGGAAATATAACTATGCTGGAGGCCTATTAAATCAAAATCAATTTCTTTGTGTTCTCTGCGTCTTAAACCTCAAATCATGGAGCAAATATTGTTTCAGTTGATTTTACAAACTTACAATGTTTGATGTACATTTCATGAGTCTTTGTGTATTGTGCATCAGCATCACCTTATTCTAAATTGCAATGATAAAATATAAAATTCAGTTTTGCAATGATACTAATGGTGCAATTGCAGATAATGGAGAACCAATGATCAAAGATGAAGAGTTAACCACCCAATCACCATTGATTCTTAAACTTAAGCGATGGCAATGGTGGGTTTTGGCGGTGGTCAACATTATCTTCCTCCTCGCAGGCCAGTCTATAGCAGTTCTGTTAGGAAGATTTTATTATGATCAGGGTGGAAATAGCAAATGGTTGGCCACGCTTGTGCAAACTGCCGGCTTTCCAATCCTTTACATTCCCCTCTTGTTTTTCCCCTCTTCTAAAGAGCCTCCATCTACTTCAAGAAATCCTTCTTTTGTGATTATTGCCTCAGTATACTTCTTTCTTGGCGCCATATTGGCCGGAGACAACATGTTGTATTCTGTTGGGCTCTTGTACCTCTCTGCCTCGACCTATTCCCTCATTTGTGCAAGCCAATTAGCTTTTAATGCAGTTTTCTCTTACTTCATTAATTCTCAGAAATTCACTCCTTTCATCCTTAACTCTGTGGTCGTCCTCTCATTATCTGCAGCTCTCATCGCAGTTAATGATGATTCTGATGGACCATCAAAAGTCTCAAAGTGGAAATATATGATTGGCTTCATTTGCACTCTTGGAGCTTCTGCAATTTACTCTCTTTTGCTCTCTCTCATGCAGCTTGCCTTCCAGAAGGTTCTGAAAAGGGAAAGTTTTGGTGTGGTTTTGGATTTGCAAATTTATACTTCACTTGTTGCTACTTGTGTTGCATTTATAGGTCTTTTTGCCAGCGGGGAATGGAAAACTTTGAGCAGCGAAATGCATTCCTTTCACCAGGGAAAAGTTTCGTATGTGATGGTAATTGTTTGGACAGCTTTGTCTTGGCAGGTTTGTTCGGTTGGTGTTGTGGGTTTGATATATGTGGTTTCTTCTCTGTTCTCCAATGTAATTAGTACAGTGTCTTTAGCTATCACTCCAATTGCTTCAGTCATAGCTTTCCATGACAAGATGAATGGCGTGAAAGTAATTGCTATGCTTCTGGCTATTTGGGGTTTTGCTTCTTACGTTTATCAGAATTATGTTGATGATTCTAAGGCAAGGAAATCACGATGTGAAGTTACTGAGACACATAATGATTCTTCATGCGCTTGATACTCTGCCCATTAATATATGGGAGTCATACACAGAGCAGAAACTCACTCATATTTTTACAGTTTTTTTCTAATGCAATTGATACCATTTTTAAGCATATTTATATAAGGGTAATTGAATGTTTTGCTATATCTGATTGAAAAGCATGATTGTGTGTGCGACATGAAATTTCTTAATCTTGTATTTGTAGAATGTATTTCTCTGTTGCCTGGCTTCTGATTGCAACTTAAGAAAGAAACAACACGGGTCTTTTCGTAGACTTTTCCTGTGCTTTTTGTAAAATTTTCCTTAATTCATGTGTGTCCTGAGTTTGATATGGAAGAAATTTGTTTCTACAGATTGAACATGTTATTGTTAATGCGGCTTTGATGATATTCCAGGAAGGTAGCTAAAGACTTATTATCTAAGACATTGACTTAGAAAAAATGTTCTAGGCAAAATAATCACATCACATGCAGTCAGAAGATGTAATGTCTTTCTTCCAAGACTTAGTAAAGCATCGTAGAGGAAAACTAAATGAAAAAGTGAAAGGCCAAAACGTCAATTACATATATATATATATATATATACACACACTTTGATTATGTCATGAGGTGTCCAGAAAATTAAATTATTACATATTTGAGATTGGATAGTAGAATCAGATATCAGTATTAGGTATCAGGGAAGATAGATGAGACAGACAGACAGACTTGTTCAATGTTGAAACACATTATTCACTCTTGTTATTGTCTTTCTTTCGTGGGTTAAATAAAGTTGAAAACAAAATTTGCATTTTTCTTTTTTTTGAATTTAATACATAAAGATATTGGTAATGAGAAGAAGACAGATAAGTTTTAGATCCAAACCAAAATACAAAATATAAAAAAAATGGCTTGTAAGAGAGTGAAATTCGAAGTAAGACATATCAGAATTAAGCATGTAATATTTATGATTTTTCAATTAATACGTGCTCCATCCTACTCTTTTTTTTTTTTTTTTTTAATTTTTGTGTTTTCGAATATCTAACTAAATTAAAATAAATAATGGGGTCACAAATCGCAATCTTGCTAACTGTCATGTAATAATGAATGGTCCCAGCCAGCCAGCCAGGCGTTAATTGCCGTAATTAGACTCAACAATATGAGTAATCTAATTTCATACAATTTGTAGAAATTTCAATGCCAAGGATACAAAAAGCAAACGCAAACTCATTAATAAAAAAGAAAAGTCAATCTCCAACTCGGACTCCATTTATGTTAATCTTCAACGGCACATGGACTAGTCAGACAAATAATAATTAAGTAACAAGCACGCCCATTTATTCTCTTACCCCTTCTTTCTTTCTTTCTTTCTTTCTTTTTTTTTTTTTTTTTTTTTTTGAATTTCCGAAAACAACCTGTGATTCAAACTCAACAACGTCTTTCCTTTCATTAACTCCTTTGAATTGTTTTGCCTCTTCCTCCTCTTCATGCTTCTTCTTCTATTTTTTGTTTTTCAGAATATATTCAAAAGTGAAAAAAGATCACAAACATTCTTTAAATCAAATAAATTTGAACCCAAAGCCACACAAAAAAAAAAAAAAAAAAAAAAAAAGAGAAGGAAAGGAAAAGATAAAGGAAGCTTCCTTTAAATCAAACAAATTTGAACAGAACCCAAGGAAATGAAAAAGAAAATTGAGAATAACATTCGAAATTTTTTCTTTAAGCAACTTCTTATTCAAAAATTTAAAAAATAAATTGTTAATACATAAATGGCACAGTAATTGATTTTACTACAGAGTCGGTGGGAAGAATTCGATTGAAAGTTGGGAGAATGATAGTGTATACATATTATATACGAAGAGTTGTGTAGTTGTGTTGGAATTTTATGCAATGAAAATTGCAGTCGTTTGTTCGCTGCCTGCCGTGGGGAGCTGTGACCGTTAATTATGAGTTTTAAGATTCGGTCATCAACCAAAGACGGGCCTACCTAATCAAACGTCTTCCCTTCCCTTCCCTTCCCTTCCCTTCCCACCAAAGCAAACAAAGTGAAGAAAAAAAAAAATAAAAACAAATATAAAATTAGAAGACTTCAAGAAAGAAAAGAGTTATTAACGCAAATACGAGTGAATGAGTGAGAATGACTGTGCCTCGCCCACTTGTTCCGTCAGAATCGAAAGCCATAATAAATTCGTTAATGGCCAACAGCAACCAACTACAACCAGTTCGCTTAAAAGTTAAGCCACGAACACAACGACAACCACAAACACAACACAACGCAACCCAACCCAACCCAACACTCTCTCCCGCTCCTTTTTATTTCACAAGTAGTACTAGTCGTCCTCTACTACTACTACTAGTATTATTATTACTATTATTACTACCCCCTCCCATCCCTCTTCAATTTGCGTGGGTCCCAACCTCACCACTATTGATCAACGTTACGCCACATCACTCCCCACTTTTGTACACCTGTCCCCACCCACTACCATTTGATCAGCTACCCCACCATCTCATCTCAACATCCCCTCCTTTCTACGCAAAATGGCATTGGCCGCCTTCTTCTTGATCGTCATCGTCGTCGTGTACACATTCTGTGTTCCTACTTTTAACCGTCCCATTATCAATTCCTCCAATCCATACATAATAATATTTCACCCACTTATTTATTTATATTTCAATTCTTCAGTGCGCAAACATTACATTATATTATATTATATATTAATTTGTTTCTTAATATTAATATTACAAATAAGGAGAAGACCACCTCCACAGTACTTGAACCACCCTTTCTCACTAAATATTCTTTTACCTCAATTAACAAAAGTATCTAACAATACTATTAATTTGTATCTGATACTAATACTACTCGAAGCAATTTGTGAACAAACAAACCTCATTTTTCATTACTAGGGATGTATTATTATACTAGAAGTAACTCAATCAATCGGAAATGTTTAGATTCCCAATTTGTACAATAAACTATATATATATATATATGTAATATTTTTACAGAAGAACAAACCATTTCTTTTTTTTTTTTTTTGGTCTTTTCTTTTTCTTTGGCCTTCCCTCCTCAATATACATAATTTACTGCCATAAACCATGTCAAGCAAAATAAAAATGAATTTTTTAAAATTAAAGAGAGGAGAAAAAAATAATAAAAAATAAAAATTAGACCATAAAACATGAGGGCAAAACCGTCATTTAAAGAAAACCAAATGACAACCGTGATGAATGTCAACGCACGTCACTCTCAACGGTTGTGATTGACTCTTCCAAAATCGGCAAGCTTCCTGGAACGGTTGGCACAAAACGACGCCGCAGTCGATAGGTGCGGCTTCACCGGAGCCCTAAGCTCCCCGGTATACGACAAATCCGGCGGCAATCCGCCTTTCTGGCTCCACTGCCGATTCGGACTCGCCCTCACCAACGGACTCAAACAAAACGCTAATCCAGAAACGTTCTTGCTGTGTGCTGTCCTCGTCCGTCTAACCGACGGCGGTGCAGCCATCGGCGTCCTCCGCCACTCGTCCGTCGAGTCCCCGCTCCCCCACGGCGATCGATCGCAATCTTCGTCGGAATCCATTTCTCTCGCGGGCGACATTCCCCGATTTGATATCCGGCAATCTCTCCGACCATGTGCTATAGAATCTTCTATATAACAAACAGTGGATTTCTTTTTCCGCCGCGAAGGAAATATCGTGGAGAAGAACCAGGAAGACGGGGATGAAGAGGAAGACTCGCACGAATCTCTAGGATCCGAATTGTGCTTATCGGATCTGGACCTGAACAGATTCGAAAAAAGAGAGAACTTTCCATTTCTCTTCCTAGGGGCGAAATTGCCTGTCGTCGAGAACGTGGACGTACCGTCGCAAGTAGGCCCCACCTGAGGAGTGCTATAAAAGCGGTGGTGGTAAGACCACGCAGCGGTTGTTGTGTCGTCAGATTTTCGTCGGGTGACGTAGGGAGAAACAGAGCGAGGGAATATAAGCGCAGGAGGGTCTTGTTTGCGGCGATCTTCTACGGTAGTAGCTTGAAGCAAGTGGTGGTGGTGTTGATTTATTTGGGATTGGGATTGAGCTTGAGCTTGAGCTTGAGCTTGAGCTTGAGCTTGTGTCTGTGCGACTATAAGAGCGAAGAGGCGTTCGCGGAGGCAAGAAGCGCAGACGCCGACGCCACTACTGAGGTCGGATAAATGTTTTTTACACCTCATTTACAGTGCAGTGTATCGAAATCTATGCACTAATATTTGGGAGAGTGTATTTATATATGAATGTCTTAAGGATTTTATGAGTGCATGGGTGCATATGATTATGGGGTGGAAGATTTGTTAGTTAGCGTCATTTGAAATTGAAGGGTGTGAGCTGCTGCGTGTGTTTGGCTGTAAAATGAAGAGATCTGATGAGGAAATCAAAGGAAAAGTTTTGTCTTCTTCTCTCCAGTTCCGAAGACAGGGAGAGAGAACAGACAGGCGTTTGTGATTTTATATTTATGTATACATATATATACATATAATATGTGAGCTTTTTTCATTTAAGAGATTGTGAGTTTTCTTATGCCAATAATTTCACGTTAGTCCTTCATCTCTTGAAAAATGACATCCTATCGTGAAAGTCCTAACTTTTTACCTTTACTTTGTTGCACTTCAATCCATGGACATGGAAGACAAGTGTGTGTAATAAAACAATTTCATATAATTTAATAAAATATTTAATTGGAAAAGATTAAGAAAACTTTGGTCAAAATAATTACAATGTAGTGTAGTTAACCAAAATAAGTAGAGAATGAAACATTAAAGATATGTGTCAAATATATCAACCAAAATACAATTTTATCAAAGATAAGAGACTAAAAATGAAATTCTTTCTTATGTGCTGTGGGTAATTCCGTAATTGGCATCTTCTCAGTCTATTAAATTTGAAGGAAAGAGAGAAAAAGAGTGAGTCAACATTTACATTATTTTTATAAATTATATATGTGTATGTATATGTATATATATATATATATAATGGTACGATGACATGACACGCTGTCCACATAAATCCAAAATCTACAGCGGGGTCATTTACTTTTGCTCTCCCTCGACTCTGGGTCTGGGCTGTTGGTGAATTATGGAAGTACTGCAATTTTGTTTCCAGATTTATTAGGACAGATAATTTTTTATAAATTGTACCTATCTAGTTTTAATTAATTACTATAAACGCAACCACTAATTAAATAATAACAATAGTATTATTTATTTATTTGTTTTTAAAAATAAGCTATGTTAGAGTTGACTCTCTTATCTTTTTAGGTGGAATATAATGATTACCTCATCCTAAATGTTTCTTTCAAGATTGGTTACCTTTTCTTCAATTATATATATGTATATATATATATATATATATTTTTTTCTGGTTTACTTAGTTTGTTTTATTTTATAATAATCATTGGATTAGATTTTGTTTTGGTGGAAAATTAAGAACTGTTCTAACGTGCTTAGAAGCCAATAGAGGGGGTTAATTCCACGCCGGTTTTGGAGGCGCGTGATGAAGTTAAATCGGATCAATGGCGACCAAAAGTTAAAAGGTTAGGTGTCTCTTATCCAGCTTGTGTACTACACGGCTGTTTGTCCTTTTATGACAAGACGTTCAGGCACTGTTCAAAAAAAAAAAAAAAAAAACTAACAACAACATTAACAATAAATAAAAGGTTCGCAGCGTGGCTTTTACAGTGGTAGTAATTGTGGCAACCAAACCGTCTTCATTACCCCTGGCAAAATTTCATTTTAATCCCTAATATTTTATAAAACTACTATTTAGTCAGTATTCGATAATGTATTTGTAAACATCCCTAACGTAGCGTAACGTAGTGACCTATTAGCCTTTTACACGTTTCTCCATCTAATTTCTATTGTTTTCGTTTTGGTCAATACTATAGTATTTGAATCCTTTCAATTAAAATTTTTGTTAGTCTCTCTTTATTAAATCCATTAAATTAAATAAGAATAATAATTTTTTGAGTTGAATTTCATCCCATTTCCAATTCTCTAACATTACTTAAATTAATAGTAAAATAAAATTCAATACTGACAATTATAGCGGTTGGAGATATGAATCGAGATTATTTTGATCAATATAATTTAAATAAAACACTTCATTTGGTATATCTTATGAGATTAATTACATTGGCATTGCCCTAATTCCGTTGTTAATACCAATGTTAAATTTGTGAACTAAAATGTAATTTTAAAAAAGAACAGGGAGGCCAAATCCTTGTATGGAGGTTCTAACTTAATATTTAATGTGGTTTGACAGTCAAAGAACTTAGATAACTGGTCGGCAATGAGCGTTTGACTTGTATTCCTTGACTAATTAATAAACGAGAGTAAATTCCGGTGATATGTTAATGAGATCAATTAATTTCCGATGCCTAATTTAATTTACACTAGGGTAATAACCAAATCAATAACTAAATAAATGAATTAATAATTATCAATAATATTATCTATATGTTCACCAATTTGTAATATCAGTATCAATATAACAAACACCTCGCGCTCATGTGCTAATTTTGATTTCGGTTATGGTCGTGGGTTTAAGAATAAAAGAGGGCAAAATGATGTCATTGCTTTCCTGTAAAGTGTGCATATGCATGTTTAAGTGGTAATGTAATGGGGATTCACTGCGAAGCACTGAGTGGTTCACACGTAACGTTTGTACATGTTTTGGATTACATCTGTAAGAATAAGAAAGCATGATAGCTTTACATACATACACACCATGGGATGGGGAATTCTCCACTTTCCAACCGTCATTCACATTTGCTAATAATGATTAATGATTAACAATTAATAATTAATAATTAATGCTGGCTCGACTACGAAAGAAAGTTCATGCAGTGAATTAATTAATTTTCCAGAGTCGTTCCCATCCAAAGCTTTTTTATTTTGCTTTTGCTGAGTGCTGCGATTTCGAGTTAATTAATTTGCTCTGTAATTGGGACAAGAGAAACTTGTTCAATTATTTCACTCAACACCAGCAAATCAAAAGGATAAATTAATTAACAATTTCATCAACTAGCTAGTATCTTAAATGAGTATCATCTGTATTGCATTGATTGATTTTTACGGTATTATTTTTTTATTAAATACATGCTTGAATATCGTTTTGTTAGCTGGGGTCGTCTGCTGTTATATTGGACATGGCCGGATTTTAGCTAGGAGTGCAACCAAAAATAGAATGTTGTTTATACGAGGATCAGATCAAATTAACAAAACACGAAGTCAAGTTACAAAAGCTAATAAAATATTAAAAATTTATTTTTTATATAAATAAATTTAAAATCTTTTTGTAGGGTAAACTCACTCCAAGTCGAGTTCTTATCTTATGGGATAAAAATAATAAAAATCAAAATAAATAACACAATATATTTGTTGATGCTAAAATTTTTTCCACTGCAACGTATATGGTACGTAGGATAGATTTCAATCAACAAATAAGATTTGTTAACTTTGCATGGAACGTGTTCACCGTAGAATTGATAGTTCTGTCTCGATATCTATCGTGAATTAAGAGAAACTGTTGATTTGTTGGCTTGACACTAATGTGGCAACTCCAAATATCGCAGTGGTAAATATCTACAAAATAAGAATAAGTCAGTGGGCATTAGTAGTGTTACTAATGAAAACCTTCTAATGGTGAAGTTAGACCAAAGAGATGAGAAGAAACAAAAGTGATTTTAAAGACAAGTAATAGGAATATTTTTGGGAGAGAAAAGACTTACCCTCCTCCTTGAAGTATCTCGATTTATATAAGCATGGGATGGAAGAGAGGTTGCCGCTCTCTCACATGAAGTACTGCTC